>JAJTUV010002197.1:0-312500 GCA_021653895.1 Mastomys natalensis | reverse complement strand
GGCTTCTCGGGCTTCAAGCTTCCCAGTTAAAGAGGAGTAAGCCCTGCAGATTTAAGCATTTTAAGTTAGTTAGGTTAGTTTGGTTAGTTAGGCTTATACTGATTCTTAACACTCCAAATTACAAAGCCAATCAGACTAAATTGTAAATTGAGAGCTTTGGTCAAATCTGTTTATGTGTTTTAAAAGAATGACTCAAGTTAGTTTGAGAGACAATACCCAGTCGTTCATACTATATGTGAGTTTCTACAAAAAAGTAAAATTTAATTCAGTGTCATTTATAATGATTTGCAAATTATTCTAATAAATTTCTATGTAAATTAATTTCAAACCAAAACAAACCATGAAAGAAAATATATTAGAAAATATATCCAAATTGTTTTTAGTATTGCATACATAAATAAAGCCTTAATTATAGGATTATCAAACAAAGCATAATGTTACTCTGGCATGTTTGTGACTTTCAGTACTCAGAACCTTTGTTCTGACCAAAAAGCAAAGCATGATCATCTCAAGATCACTTTTGAGAGATTCTACATTCCCACAAACAGTGCTGGTCCCTCGAAGCCTTGACCTTTGTAGTTCCTTGATTCAATTCTGGGAAAAGTCTGACTATATCTTTAAAATTATTATATTTCATTTGACTGGTCAACTATGCACATGTCATCTAGGCCACTGGTATATATACAATGAACTGAATTCATTTTGAAAAAACGAGCAGTGCTATTTTTGATGTCTCTTCCTCTAAAAATGGAGGTTAAATGTATTATTTGAGTTAAAGGTAAGACTTTGCTATTGAAAAGAACGTACCAACCCACCAACTGTCCACAGAGACACACAGACTATCTTCAGGTTCATTGCCACAGTCTGTCATTCCAGTGGGATCAGCTAATCTACTGAAAGGACAGAGAAAGCACAGGTGTATTTGTTCATCATGAGCCTTCAAAATTGTTACATACATGCATTTAAGTTATAGGTACAAAATATTCCAAATTACTTATATTTTACTTACCATCATTTTCTTATATTTCTCCAGTCTCAGCCAAATTATCTTCTACTCTTCAGCCATATCATAGTTTTGACTTTTAGTTTATAGGCTACAGATAATTTTACTTATATAATTTTAATTTTACTGCCTCTCTAGCTCCTAATAAAAATCATGGAAGCAACAGTCATATACAGAAAAATAGGTGGGCTCAAAGGAAAACCAAAACTTTGTACTACATTTTCTAAGTTACATTAGTACATGTGCCTCATTCTTTACTCTCTTGAAAAGTGGAGATTAACAGTATTCACCACACAAAGACTACTATCTAAAATGAAAGAAGTACTCTGAAGTATTTTTATACATTAGTTATCTACTACATAAGCATCAGAACATCAGAAAATGATCTTCCTTTTTCTACAAACCTGACACCACTCTCCATTTCCTTTCTCTTCTCCCCCTCCATTGTCTTACTTGTTGAGCAATGAGTAAGCAGAGTAGGTTGGACACCGGTGTCAATCTTCTCCAGCACTTCTGTTAGCCAGAAGGAACAATCTTTTTATACAAGAATGTGTTGCCCCAAAACATCTTCGATGTGTATACACTGGAAAGAGTTGGGTTTCAAAGAAGAAACAAACCTTGGCACAGATCACCATTAACAAAGAATTACTCTGTGTAATTTCATGCTTATGATCAGGGAATTTCAATTAAGACTGTCAGGAAGGTCAATATAATCGCTTCCTGTTTCTAATGAATATCCCTGTCTGTTCATAGGGACAGGAAGGAATGTGTAGTTAGCAGTATTTTGAAAATACTCAAGTTAGAGAAAGGATGTGTCTTTATGTTTGGTCGTCATACCTATATGTCATTGAAGTGTCTGAAAGAAACAATAAAACCACACAGGAAGAATTTGTGGTTCAGGAAAAATACGAATAGAAGTTATGACTATGAGGAGGTTAAAGGAAAACAAAAAGAATCAGTTTTTAAAGAACATATATGTGTATGTATAAGTTAGAGTTAGGGGTGATGAACACCATAATCAAAAGCAACTTGGACAGGAAAGGTTTAGCTTACTTACCCTAATCAGAGTCTATTGAGGAAAGCCAAGGCAGAGACAGAAATCAGACTAGAACCAGGAGACAGGAGTTGACACAGAGACCTTAGGTATATGCTAGATTGCTCCTCATTGCTTGTTCAGCCTGCTTTCTTACAAAGTCCAGGACCACCAGCCCAGGGATAGCATATCCACAATGAGCTGGGCCTGCTCACACCAATCACTAATTAAGAAAATGACCTACAGATTTGCCTACTGTTTGATCATATAAAAGCATTTTCACAACTGCTGTCCTTTCCTCTCAGATGACTTCAGCCTGTGTCAAGTTGACATAAAACTAGACAGCAGTGCAAAATAAGGAGAATCTTGTTTTCCTAATAATCAGATTACACTGGTATATAGGAGAGTAAGAATCTTTCTTACCCATTTTATACTGTGAACCAAGCATCATAGGCAATTCCCACAAAAGATTGTGTTCTTTTTCTGGACCATGTCTTGCAAAATATGTGGCTGCCTCTTTCAGTACGATTCTGTACATCCCCATTCTGTCAGTGAATACCCAAGGGTTAATTACGTGCTTCCCATCCTCCAGCCTGTAGTCACTTAACCGCTCAGGGCTGTCTTCCCATAAAGGAGGATTTGGAGCTGAGATATTAGAAATCTCTGCTACAGCTGCAGAGAAGCCACCAGCCAGTATCCAGACCCAGGAAACAGGACAGCCATGGTGCCAGACTGGGAACCAAGAGTGTGAGCAGGCTTTTATTGGAAAAGTAAGGAAGAAGCCAGGATACTTTCTTATCTCGTCCTTTATAAGGAAGTTGTATTGTTTTCTAGGCAGAGTGCCAATGAAGAAGAAATGTGTATCTTGGTGAGTACCATTAAAGATATTAAAGTTTTGTCACTTTTCCATCAACAATACATTGCATCATACCCTGAACACAAGGTGAAGCTTGTCAGATATTGAATAATGCCATTAGTTAATCAAGATATTCTTTTAGTACTTTTACCATCTGCATTTCAATTACATTATGGATGGCATTAGAATGGTTCACCCTCATAAAAATGTCTTAAAATAACTCACGGAAAATATTGAATAATTGAATGTGAAAATAGTCATATTTATAATACTCTGTAGAGGTATGTTATAAAGTACATGTGAAATGGGTATGGTACTCCTTTCTAAGTAAAATAGTAAAATATATCAAGTTATCTCAATCAAATAAACAAAGCCAATTTGTGATCAGGGAAATGTAAATCAAAACGACACTTAGATTCCACCTTACACCAATCAGGACGGCTAAGATCAAAAACTCAGGTGACAGCACATGTTATCTAGAATGCAGAGAAAGAGGAACACTTCTCCATTGCTGGTGGGATTGCAAACTGGTACAACCACTCTGGAAATCTATCTGGAGGTTCCTCAGAAAATTGGAAATAGATCTATATGAAGACCCAGCTATACACTTCTGGCTATATACCCAAAAGATGTCCCACCCTATCACAGGGGCAAGTACTCCACAATATTTATGGAGCCTTATTTGTGATACCCAGAAGCTGGAAACAACTAAGATGTTCCCACAACAGAAGAATGGATACAAAATGTGTTCATTTATACAATGGAATACTATTCAGCTACTGAAAGGAAGACATCCTGTGTTTTGCAGGCAAATGGATGGAACTAGAAAATATCAGCCTGAGTGAGGTAACTCAGACCCAAAAGGATGTACTGCCTAATAAGTGGATATTAACCAGAAAAATAGAACAGAATACCCAAGATACAGTCCACAGAACTAAAAAAAGTCAACAAGCTGAAGGGCCCCAGTATTGATACTTCAATTGCACCTGGGAGGGAGAAGAAAGCAGAGGGCAGAGGGAGGGATCTGGGTAGGAGAGGAGAGGAGGGAAGAGGAAAAGGGGAACATAATCAGCTATTCAGTGGGGGGGGGGAGCAGAAGCGAAACCCCAAGGGCCAGAAAAATGAACAGATATATACAACCTGGGAGATGGGGAGACCCTCTAGAATGTACCAGAGACATGGGAGGTAGGAGACTCTCAAGACTCAAAGGGAGGGACATTAGATGAATGTCCAACAGTGGGGAGAGGGAACTTGTAGAATCCATCTCCAGTAGAAAGACACGTCATCAAGTGGAGGGATGATGTTGCCATCCCACAGTCAAAAACTCTGACCCAAAATTGTTCCTGTGAAAAAGAACTGCAGGGGCAAAAGTGGAGAAGAGACTGAGGGAAAGGAGGTCCAGTGACTGACCCAAATTGGGATCCGTCTCAAGGGGAGGCTCTTAACATCATGAAGACCAATAAATGACCTTTGCAGTCAAACCAGTGTTGACTGCAGCTCTATGGGAGCCTTTGTAGAAGCCTTTAAGATTTCAATCCTCAAAGTCAGAACCACTCAAGATATCACCCACTCACTTGCACACCCAATTTAATTTAATTCCTCTGCTAATAATCCAACCAATAAAAAAATCCTCTAATATGTTAGAATGATTGTTCTCTAAAATGAGATATAAATTGGCTAATTTTCTTTAATTGGTAGAACCATAATAATTACACCTATTAGATTTACATAAAATTTCAATTCTGGGTACATATGACTCAAACAATCAACACACTATACTAAATGCCCAGTGTACTGACTGGTTTTGGGGTCAACTTGACACAAGCTGGAGTTACCACAGAGAAAGGAGATTCAGTTGAGGAAATGCTTCATATCCAGCTGTAAGGCATTTTCTCAATTACTGATTACATTGGGAGGGCCCATTCCCAATCCTGGGCTCATAGTCTTGGGTTCTATAAGAAAGCAAACTGAGCAAGCCAGAGGACGCAAGCCAGTAAGTAACATCCCTCCATGGCCTCTGCATCAGCTCCTGCTTCCTGACCTGCTTGAGTTCCAGTCCTGATTTCCTTTGATGATGAACAGCAATGTGGAAAGTGAAAGCTGAATAAATCCTTTCCGTTCCAACTGCTTCTTGGTCATGATATTTGTGCAGGAATAGAAACCCTGACTAAGACACCCAGTCAGTGTTTTCAAGTTTTCAATTTAACCATCTCTTGTGAAGTATATTGGAGTGGGACTTCTAATAATTTACTCAATCTTGTGCGTCAACTTCTCTCTAAGGGTCTCCCTGGATCACCAGTCAAAAGGCACCATCCCTGTTTAATCATAGACTTCAATAATGTCCAGGAAAACCTAGAAAGTATCTTTGAAGAGCCATTTTATTTACTATATAGTTTTAGATCTTATCTTTCAATTTTTGTTTTTATGAGGAAAGGTCTATTCTTAGTGCCTGAGTACATGCTGCTGGACACAGAGTCTGTGGGGAAGCTAGATGACATGAAAATAAACTATTTGCTCAAAATCCTATTGATCCTAGCCTAAGACACAGACCCTCTCATAGCAGAGTGCTATGTTTTAACGCCATCTTAGTTCTTGTTCTGCAAGATGATCCAAATACTTATTGCTAGAGAGTGTAGACTGGTTCTCAGCAGACAATTTACTGCCCTTGAAGGATTTTCTTTTCCCCAATTTCCTAGCAAATTCCCAATTAAGTGACTGCAGATCTTCAGAAAGGAACCATGGGTAACTATAGATACAAGATAAAAATGTGAAATTTTCTCTCCAATACTAGAACATTATCTTCTACTTTAAGTGATATGCATGGAGACTTTCCTAACTTGACAAGAACACTTATTTAATAACAAGTGTTGGTTAAAAGCTCCAAACACAAAGACAATCTTGCAAACAACTCCATCTAAAGAATTACATTTCTTGTGACCAGATGAGAAGACATGACACAGGGAGAAGCCAGAAGCCACTGGCCTCAGACAATTAAGACCCAATGGTTAAACAGCTGGGGATTAAGTAAACAGGTCCTTTGTTCTTTTCTTTGAAGGTCCTCTCTAGCCTTGGGCCCTAAAGCTGGGAGTTTATTTAACTCCTTGTAAACTACAGGAAATAGTTCACAAGAAGAAACACTTTGAAAAGAGATTCTAATCTTTATTTTGAAGAGAAAGAAGGAGGGAAGGGTCTATCTCTAAGAAAATACCTGTCTTTTCCTGTTGTATTTCTCAGTCCTTATAATATTTTCTCAGGATACAGGATCACATGGTATTCCAAGGATCTTTTTTCAAGAATTCACACAAGTTCAAACATCAATTCAAATCATACATTGAATAAGATGTAACAACAGAGTTGTTTACATGTGTTCCAATTAAGACTAGTTATCTAACTAGACTTTCATTATCTGTCACTACCTTCACAGGTTCATGAAAAGTTAAAAACTACAATTCTTCTGTCTAAATTAGCATGGTAGCTCAAGAGGCAAATTATCTGCTTAGTGTCTCATCAGTATTTAAGTTTTGAATAGATAATCCAGACAATATTTTATATTCTGTTCTTGCACCTACCTACATTAAATCATTCATATTCCTTTTATGACCTTTAATCAATGGTTTTACAGCCTAAAGAAATGTATTCCTAAATTGTAAATATGTATCATGCCTGCTTTCTATCTTAGCACAATTAACTTGTGATACATGAAGACTCACAAAGTTCTAATTGCAGTTTTCAGAATGCAGAGAGCTCTACTTGCAGCCCTTTTATAACGGGCTCAAAAACTAGTATAAATTTAGGAATTCTTACAGAATCATCATTAGAAATTAAAAAAAATCATCTATTCATCTATATAGCATCACTGCAAGACAGTACATCTTCATTGATCTGCAGAAATCTGTAAAATATGGAATGATAAAGTTCAGGGATTATTAGATCAATCTTATAATAACAGGAAAGGATATATAATAGCAAGAGTCAATCTAAGATATAGACTATTGGGCCTTGCCACCAAGAACTGATTAATCAAAGTCCATGGTGACCACCTCAGAAAAATAACCTGCTACCCTTTAGTGACTCCTACCCGGTGTTTAACACACATTAACTACATTAATCTCTGTTTCATGTTCTGAGATGTTGTCTGATGTCACTCTTGGTATTGAGTTTTGCTAGAGTTCATTGTGTGTTAAGGTCAACATATCTAATGATGATAATTATCTGATAGTCACTGGGATGTTAGGTCATAATCAGAGGTGGACTCATAATGAGACTATCTTTAGCCCAGTCGAATCTGACTCCAGATCTGCAGCATTGCGTCTCTCCACAATCACTGAAGTTCTAATCAGTCATCAACCTAGAATCTTTTTATTAAGTTTTAGTTTAATTAAAATATAATTATATCACTTCTCTCCTTCCCTTTTCTCCCTACAACCCAATCCCAATACCCCAAACACACGCTTCCTTTCATCAGATTGGTTCTCTCCTTTTCTTTGGTTATTATTATTTTGCACAACCTAGAAACTTTACTAGACTTTTTTCTGGGTATTTTTACAGTTCACATTTGTCATCAAAATAAGCTACTCTTTGTGTGAAGCACTGGTTTTAATTGGTTCAAACAAGTTCTGACCAGTTCACACCAGTTTAATCTCATCCAAACTGGTTTAATCTGATTCAAGCCCTTAAGTGTTTATGGTCACAGCTACGCAGAAATAGCTTCACCAAATAACAAGATGCATTTACGCAAGTGTTATGCTGTAAGTTGATTCAAAATCAAAGCACCAGACACCTATGATTCAGTCCAATGAAGAGGCAATAGTCATGTAGAAATATGATTGGAACTACAGACATGTAGTGTAATAATGTTGATGAACAGTGGAGGAATTTACAAGGTCTCTTTATACATTTTTATTGTTCTTGCTGTGAGACTCTCCTTTCTTCCATGTACAGTGAACAGCTTCCCCTGAGTGCAGACCTTCTGATTTCTATTTGGGTGAAGTGTGTCAGATGATTCCTTCTTGGCCAGCTCTCAAAGAGAATCTCTGGACATTCAGAATCAGTGACCTTTTCATCTGCAGCTTGTACCCTTGTCAAGGTGCCACATTTGAAACGTCATGTTGCAACCCCGGGTAGTACTGTTCATGCAACAGTACCCCATTGTATTTTGCTTTGGTTTATAATTGTATTGAATTACTGTGTTGCCAGGGTAATGTTCATGTGCTCATATCCTGCTCTTTCCTAAGTGGCATATTTCAGTTTAACAAAATATATAAATTATTCTGTCATCTTTACCAACACATGCAAAATGAGATGCTGAGAGACAAGGATTATTTAAAGGTCATGATAAAATAAGCCTCACTGACCACACCTACATTACAGTTTTACTTTGAGTGTCTTCAGTCCCCCGATTATCAGTAATTCTTAGTAGTCACACTGCCTCTATTTCTTTTATCATTTCAGACACCTCTCTAAAGGAATTCTACATGTGACTCTCATTTTGAAAAATAAATATATATATATATATATATATATATATATATATATATGCTGTTTTCATATACTGTCTTTGACATGTTAAATTTGGTAAAGTTAATAGAATAAATGAGTGTCAATGATTGAAAAATACTAATTAAAATTAAAGTTTTCTATTATGAAACACGAAAATCGAATCTAAGTTTGTATGTTTATTTTCTCAAGTGTGTGTGTGTGTGTGTTTTGTGTGTGTGTGTGTGTGTGTGTTTCACCAAGCCATTTGAATGGGCATTAATTTGGAGCTGTGCACTGGAGGATAGGGAACTCATCAATGGATACATCTCTCAAAACAATCACTTCCTCACCCTTAGTAATATTATCAAATCTAACTCCTCCCTTTTGTTGAGAGGAGTCTCATAGGCTACTCCACATCTCTGACAATGTCTATGTCTTTCTTGTGCAGACCCTTCATACATAACCACATTGTGAGATTATGAACTCCACAGTCCATGTCATGGCCATAAGACAGCACTTCATAGCCTTCTCCTTATTATCTGGCTCTTATATTATTTCCAGCTTCTCTATCATGATGTTCCCTTCCTTGGATGAGCTGATACAGTTCTCCTGTTTAAAGTTCAGCATTTGGTTACTATTTGTTCTCAAATTTTTGATCAATCATGAGTGTCTGTATTAACTGATACTCATTGCAAAACAAGCTACTTTGATCAAGTTGGAAAAGAGAGTTTGTCTTGGGCAGGGGAATAACTAATTATGATACAGTTTGACAACATGTTCACTTAGCAAAAACAAAAATTGAAACTAACCCTTAGTACTTTTGGTCTCCCTAGACCTTTTACCAGGTCCACAGTATTCAACATAAATTTTCTCCTATAGAATTAGACTCAGATCCAATCAGAAATTAATTGGTTACCCCATTATACAAGCATGCCTAAGTACCTCTTGTCCAACAAGTATTGAAGCATGTAAAGTTTAAAGCTGGAACCAACTGTCACTTACTTTTCTCATTATCTCATCCTTGCATCTCTATAATGACTCTAAGTTGACTATGACTTCTGTTCTTTTTTTAATTTGAGAATTTCATATATGAGTTCATTGTTAAGTCATTTCCATCTCTCCTTTTCCCACTAGCTCCTCAATATTCTCACCCCATCTAGAATTCCTTAATTTGTCTATATAAATATTGCTTTATATGTGTAAGTGTGTGTGTGTGTTCAAAACTAAATTCAATTAGTGTTGATTGTGTATGTGTGTAGCTGTCCACTTAGGATTAGGTTCTCATTCCTGAAGAAGAATCTTTCTTCCTCCTTGAATAAGCATCAGCTGTCTGTAGTTCCTCATCTACATGTGAGTCCTTGTGAAATTTTCCTCCATCCATGTTGGTGTGTTGGCTACTGCCATTTTTTTCAGGTCACGTGCAGGCAACCATATCTTAAGACTTCATGTCACTCTTCTGTACTGGTATGCAAATATGTATTGGAATGCAAAAATTAAGGAATTTTATGCCAGGAATACTGATCTGTAGTTTGCTTTCTAGTGACTGAGCCTTTGCCTGGTTTTGGTAGTAGGGCTTCTCAGAAGAGATTACTTCTCTATCCTATCTTATGAAATATCCTCAAAAACATTAGTGTTGCTTCTTTAACAGTCTGGTAGAATTTGATACTAAACTAACCAGATCTGCATGTTTCTGTTTTAGGAGACTCTTCCTAATTTGCTGGAATTTTATGCTTGATATTGATCTGTTTATTTATATCTCTCTGGTTAAATTTTATGGGTCATATGTGTCTAGAGAACTGCCCATTACATCTAAGTGTTCTAAGTAACTGACATTTAGAAAATATTCCATAGCATTTCTGTGGATTTCAGCGATATTGCTTACAAATACTGTTTTCTCTGTTAATTATTTCTCTCTCTCTCTCTCTCTCTCTCTCTCTCTCTCTCTCTCTCTCATCCAGGTTAATCTTTGGTTGCTTTGTCTGTCATCTCAATCTTCCCACTCTTTTTTCCACTGGTCCCCTGTGTTGTTCTTTTAGCTTCTGTCTTGAATTTTGTATTTTCTTTCATTCTGTCATTGGGGTTTAGTTTGATCTTATTTTGGTGATACTTAAAATATGCCAGAGTGGGTTGATACCCATGGAGGGGGCTTTCTTTCCATAGGAGAAGCATGAAAATGGAGGAGGGATGTGAGAATGGAACTGGCAAGTGAGGAGGGAGAAGGCTGTGATTGAATGTAAACTGAATAAACAACTTAAGGAAAAGTGTCTAGCACACATATACATACATATGTATGTGTTTGTGTATATGTATATGCATAATTAAGTTAATGTAATCATTTGAATAAAATGACCCTCATATTCTCATATATTTGAATATTTGGTCCCCAGCCAGTAACATTCTTTGGGGAGGCTTAAAATGTATGGCTTGGGTGAAGGAAATGCAGCACCAGAAACAAGCTTGAAAGTTTCACAGCTTCCCACCATCTCCACTTTATTCTCTACTTCATGTTGGTGGCTTGTTGGTGAGCCCTCAGCCCTCTAGTCTCACCTTGCAGCACCTGACTCCATCTGCCTGCTGCCATGCTTTCCAGCTGTTATGGTGACAGAGTCTTATCCCTCTATAACCATGAGTTACCAAGTAAACTCAGTCTTTTATAGAATGCCTTGGCCATGCTGTTTTATTTACAGAAATATAAAAGTAACTATGGCAATTATGTGTTTCACATATTTTTTATTATATGGGCATGTGGAACTATATAAGCTTCCCTCTAGGTCTGTTTTCATTATATTATCTTGCTTTATTGTGCTCAATTTCTCTTTGTATTTAGAAGCTTTTGAAATGTACTCTGTATTGCTTCCTTGGCCCAGTATATAAGTAACCACCATGTGTTTGTATAATTCTTGTTCTTTATTTCTGGTTTCATTCTCTTGTTGTTTTACTATTTTTAATTTATTACGATATGCTTTATAGCTAACCATTTAATATATTTGTGAAATTTATCCTGTGATAATAATAAGAATATATATTCCATCATTGGTGATTGATTTATTCTAAAAATAATTGTCTTACATTTTACCTACATAGACTTTGTAGACTTTACTATGATTTAAAATTTATACTTCACAGTTAAGCTTTTGTCTGGATTATTTGTATAATTTGCCATCTATCTATTGGGTTAGCAGACTGTTGAAATCACACACTTCCATTGTTTGGGGCCTGATCTCTGTTTTATGTCCTATAGAGTTTGCTTTTTAAGATTGTATGTTCTATCAGTCCATGCATGGTTAAATCATTCTGTATTCATGATATACCATTCCTTAATCAATATGTATCTCCCTCTTCTTATTTGTTCTTCAAGTCTATTCTTTGCTATTTTAAAACAGATATTACTGCATGCCTTCAGATTCCATTTTCTTGGAATTTTATTTCCATTCTTGGTGTGTAATAATCTAGGCTGACTTTTTAAGGTTTATTTGATTGTTTGTCACCATAAAATACATCATTGCATGTCTTCCTGGGGCTTAGAGTTTCTATTGAGAAACCTGTTGCTTTTGGATTTGTCTTCGCAACATTAAGTGCTTGTGCCTTATAATTTTAGGAAACAGTTACTTTGTGACATTGAGAGGTAGAGTTGGGAGGTGAGAATTTCAGAGTCTCATGTGGCCTAGTCTAGGACCAGTGTTCTCTGTAACTGAGAGTGACTTTGAATTCCTCATTCTTCTTGCCTCCATAACGTAGTTGCAGGACTCCAGGAGTGTATTGCTGTTTGCCAGCACTTTCTAATATTCTTTCTTTGTTCTGTACCTTTGATATTTTACTACAGCCCATAATGTAGATTTTCTTTCTGGCCACATAAGTTTGGGGTCACAAATATCTCCCATTTCTAAAATTTCATGTCATCCCTAGATTTTGAGAATATTCTACTGTTTCACTGAATAGAGTTTCCATGGTTATGTTTTATGGATGTAAAATTTTGATTACCCATGCATCAAATTTCTTGTGATGTTATGAGTCCTTCATCTATTTATTCTTCATCCTTTCTGTGCCACTTTCTCAGTGTGGTGTTTCAAGCTCCTCACCTTTCCTCTCATTTCAGCTGGTACATCAGTGACTCTGTCAACTGAGTTTTGTATTTGGTATGCTAAAGTTCTCAGTCCAAGTTTTTTGTCTGAGTTTGTAAACATCTGTATTTATTGAGATGATTTTTCATATCTTATCTTTCCTATTGTAATTTGTCTAGCTCTTCATTCTCCTTTTGAATCCACTGATTATTTAAAACTTCTTTCTCCAGAATTTTAATCATGTCAAATTCTTATCTTCAAGTGCCTCAGTTTCAACACCTGCAAAGTAAATAGAAAATGCAGAGAATAGTAAAAACAATGGCAAGCGATAAACAGTCCAATAGTGTTGTATTCCAGATATTTCTTAATCCCATAGCAACCTTTCAAGGAATTAATTACCCATGTGTATACTCATATTTTTTGATATTCTTTTCTTCCAATAAATAATTTTTACTCTTTGCCTCTTTACTCTAATCTGGGTTGAAATTATTTTAACCAAAGGGATTCTTACCACTGTACAGTTTTCAGCTGGTATATTCCACACTGTCAGATTACTTTAATCCCTTACTCCTGTAGTGTGTTCATTTTGACATTCATCATATTTAATAAAGCCAAGAAAGGAAAAGATAAAAATAAAGAGAGTGAGTTCAAAGTCGTAGTTTCATTAAGAGCAGTGAACATCTTGTTGGAAATACACCTGCTCGGAACATCAAGCAAGTGAAAGATCTGTATGACAAAAATGGCTTACTTTTAATAATTTTCAAAAGTTGTTAGGAGATATTAATTAGCTAAGACCTTACTTTAATCTCACCTCAAGAGGACTTAAGCCTCTGTTTGATATTCTCAAGGGGGATGTAAATCCTAATTCCCCTAGACAATTAACTGATGAAGGAGAAATAGCTTTGTAGAAAGTAAAGTAAGCTGTTAGTTACCAACAGATAAATGAGATAGACTAAGATAAATTGGTGGCTCTTTGTGTTATTGCTACTCATGTGCTCACAGCAGCCCTTTGGCAAAAGGGACCATCAATGTGGATTCATCTTTCTTCATCTCCAAAGAAAGTTTTAACACCCTGTTCTAAAGCTGCTACTGTGTTAATACAGAATTGTAGGTCAGGATGACAAAAGTATTTTGAGGAAGAACTTAATGAAATATTCCTTATTCCAAACAGCAATTAAATTGGTTATTGAAAAATACTATTATTTGGCTTATTACATGGCAAATATTTAGGCAATTTTGGTAATCATTATCCAAAAGACAAGTTGTTACAGTTTTCCTCTATGCATGCTTTTGTATTTTCTGTAAATTTACGCATGCAGCCCATAGAAAAGGTGTTTACTGTATTTACAGACAGCTCATCTAATGAGAAGGCAGTATATGTAATTAGATCACATGTTCATTTTTCTTGAGTTTCCCCCTGCTTCAATACAAATAATTGAATTACATGCTGGAGCCACTGTTTGAAATGCTGAAAAAAATCATGCTTTCAATTTGCATATTCATAGTCAGTATATAGCTCATGGATTATAATTGCTTGAAATTGTTCCTTATTTAGATATTGATAATTCTCAAATTTTACAGTTATTTATACAAGTATAGCTTAGTTTGAGAATTATGTGCTTTTCCTTAACTTTATAACACATTTAAGAGCTCATACTGGATTGCCTGGACCCCAGGGCAATGCCACAGCAGATTTGTATACCAGGCATATTATAGGCCTTACAAAAACAATTGGCCATACAATCTTATTCTTTACATCATCAAAATAGTAGTAGCTTGAGACAATAATTTGGTATTTCTAGAGAGTGTACAAGTCAAATTGCAAAAACTTGTTCTCAGTGTCCTCAATTTCTCCATAATGGTGTTGATCTTTGAGGACTTATACCTAATCAATTATGGCAAATGGATGTTACTCACTTTTGGTTTTGGAAAATTAAAATATGTACATGTGACTTCACACCTTTTAGGCTTTCTAGTTGCAACTGCTTTAACAGGAGAAGCAACTAAAAATGTAATTAGTTATTGCCTACATTATTTTTCTATGCTTGGTGTTCCATATCAGATTATAGATAATGGAATTAGCTATTGCAGTCAGACATTTGAGATGTTTTGTTGACAATTTAATATTACCCATATTACTGAGATTCCTTATAATCCTTAAGGACAAGGAATTATGAAACAGATATTATGGAACTTTAAAATAATATCTTCATAACTCTCTGAGTGAGCAAGGAGCAGCTACTGGCTTCTTCCCTGGTTTTATAATGAACTCTAAAATAATTGGCTTTTAAAAACTGAAGAGGGGGGATTATACCCTCTTCACCAAAAGTACACCTTGCCTTTGTCTTATTTGTTTTAAATTTTTTGCAAACTGATGCTAAAGGTCAGTCTGCAGCAGATCACCACTGGCATCCAGTCACTTCCAGTTCATTTACCAGGGTCAAATAGAGAGACCCCCTAACTAATACATGGAATGGTCCCAATATGTTTTAATTTGGGGCCGTGGTTCTGTGTGTTTTATCACAAAAAAAATGGAGCATGATGGCTATCTGAAAGATTGGTCCATCAAGTGGACACAGATCCTGAGCCTAATGATCATGATACTAATGATTAAGATGGCTCATAATCCCTATCAGCCAGCTGAATTAACCTGGCACATAGTCTTCACTCTTACTGGCGAGTAAGTGTTTTTTACAATACTTAAAACTACCCACTATATATCTGGTGGGCAGACTTTGTGTCTGATCCCTGCCGATTCGTAGCTGGATTAGATACCTGGGACATTCCCGCTTACAACTTTATTTTCTACACTGCTTGGATAATCTTCTTGCTTTTAACCTTTGAACCTTGTAT
This sequence comes from Mastomys natalensis, assembly GCA_021653895.1. Classification (NCBI taxonomy): domain Eukaryota; kingdom Metazoa; phylum Chordata; class Mammalia; order Rodentia; family Muridae; genus Mastomys; species Mastomys natalensis. The sequence goes on along the minus strand of JAJTUV010002197.1, from coordinate 297,216 downwards.
CTTAAACAGATTGTTTGCCTTCACACAAAATCACCCTCAGCAAGCTCAGCTATTCATCATGGCATTTATCCATTGATATGAAGAAATGCATTGAGTGCATGCTCACAGGTCCTTTGGTCTGAATGTGGCTTTGGTCTGTATAGGAAAGAGTGTGCCATAGATGGTCAGTAGTCAAAGGTGAGTAAGAGAGATAAGAGTGTTCTTGAGCTCCTATAGACCTAAGACAGAGGCATACAGCAATAATGCTATGTATGTTCTCCATGGCAGGTAATAAAGAGCAATATAGACACCAACCTAAGGCAGGCATGGTCACCTGGCCACTCTTTACCCTAGACAGGAAGATGGAAACCAAGTAAATCTTGTGGCCCCATCCAGCTGCTGGCACTGCTCATCTTTTAAAATTAATAAGGGGAATTGTGCACAACACCAAGCCTTGAGCAAGCCAGAAAGACCTTGCTTGCCACAATAGAACTAATAATAGGACCTAGGCAGAGTTACCCACCTTGGTTGCATGTACAACCTCCTACAGGAACTTAGAATAGACTGCCTACTGAGTTTGCCTTGACACATCTCTGGCTGTAATAAAGGATGGGTTCTCCCACCCATCTCCTGCCCAAAGGATGGACTCTCTTGGCCATCTTCAGCTGTAACAAAGGATGGGTTCTCCCATCCATTGCAGGCTGAAACAAGAATGAGTTCAGTGGGGCTTTCCTTTTAAATAGAAGAGCTGAATATTAAACTTCGAGCCTTGATCAGAAAACTTTGTCTTGGCTTCATGCTTCTCTCACCTCTCCATCTCCCTTTTTTATTTCTAGGCTCCCTTTCAGGTGAACCCAGTTCATTCATGGCCACAGGCAGCTACAATTTTTTACTAAAAATACACTCTGGTTTGTGTAATTTTGTATGGCATAGTCATGATAACTTTTTCCACATGACTGTTTTTTGTTCTGAGTCTAACACAGAAAACTCAAATAACCCACTAGAATTCCTCAAAATAACTGAAAATCAATGAAAAATCAGTGGGTCTTTTCATTTTTACTTATTTTTTTCCGATTTCGACAAAATTTACTATTCTTAGCATGCCTGCGTTCAAATGGGGGGGGCAGTAAAATTCAGGGTGGTTTTAACTTACTGTAGTGACTTCAATATATGATAAACATTGCCTTTTGACTTGTGTGCTTTCTTCTGTCAAAAACCAACATTTCATGGTTCTTATCTTAGGTTGAAAAAGAAAAATGTGCTCATTCTGAAGCCATACTTCAGCTTTCTACATAGCACCTTACTTATACCCTTATCAATTCTCAGATTAGGTTCCATGTCTTTGAGATCTGAGATCTACTTTGCTTCTTTCAGGGTTATATTTTAGGTAGGATAGATTTATGATTAGTATAAAATAACATTTATCTGTCTTGACTCTAAGTCACTCTGAGGTCAGAAGTCACTGACCTCTGGCAATTAACATCCAGTTGTTAAACAGCTGGGATTAAGTAAAGAGGGTGTTTGTTCTTTTCTCTGAAGGTCATCCCTGGCCTTGGGCCCTAAAGCTGCTATGAGTTTATTTAATTCCTTGTCAGCTAGAGAAAGTATCTCACAGGAAGAAACATTTTGAAAAGATAATCTTTATTTCAAAGAGAAAGAAAATGGTGAAGGGAGTAATCTATCTTGAAGAAAATACCTGTCTTCTCCTTTTGTATTTTCAGCTCCTTATTATATTTCTCAGGATACATGATCTCATGATATTCCAAGCAACTTTTTTAAAGATTTCACATAAGTTCAAACATAAATTTAAATCATGCGTTGAATAAGACATAACAACAGAATTGTTTACATGGGTTTCCAGTAAGTCTAGTTAGCTATCTAAACATTCATTATCTGTCACTAACTCCACAGGTTCATTAAAAGTTAAAAATTATAATTCTTATGCCTACACTAACACTATATTTCAAGAAACAAATTAGCTGCTTAGTGCCTCAGTACTTTTAAACTTTTGTATAGATAATTCAGTCAATATTTTATCATTTGTTCTTGCACCTACCTACATTAAATCATTCATTTTCCTTTTACAACCTTTAGTCAATTGTTTTACAGCCCAAAGGAATGTATTCCTAAATTCTAAATGTATATCATACCTGCTTTCTATCTTAGCACAATTTTCTTGTGACAAATGAAAAATCACAGTCCTAATCCCAGTTTTCAAAATACAAAGGGCTCTAATTGCAGCCCTTTTTATAAAGGGCTCAATAATTACTAGTATAAATTTAGGAATTCTTAGAGAATCATCATTAGGAACTAAAAAAATCATCTATTTGTCTATATAACATGACTATAAGATAGTAAGTACATCTTCATTGATCTGCAGAAAATTTGCTCAATATGGTGGGTTAATGTCCAAGCATTGTTAGATTAATTGAATAATGACAGGAAAGGCTATATAAATAGCAAGAATCAATCCTGAGATCTAGTCTCTAGGGCCTTGCCTTCAAGAACTCATTCATCAAAGTTCATGGTGACCATCTCAGGAAAATCACCTGCTAGACTTTAGTGACTCCAATATGACATTTGACACACATCAAGTAAATAAATCCCTGCTCCATGTTTTTAGATGTTGTCTGATGTCCCTGTCAGCATTGGGTTTTGTTAGTTTTTTCTATGTTAAGTCATAAAATGTTCCATACATCTATCAATCAGAGCATGAAATATAACTATACCATGATAATCGACTCTACTGAGGATGTCACAGGTCATTATATCAGTAATAAGTTGACATGATTAATTCTCCTAATCAATCCCTATATCCCACATAATCGCTCTGATCTTCAAATTGTACTCAAAGCGATAAACTGTCATAACCTAGATCTTTATAATTTTGTTTATTATTTACATTTTTTCTTCTTTCTCTCCTCTTTCAATCCCCTTCATAGCACAACTTTTTCAATTTACTCTGTTGTCTTGAAATTACTGCATACCTAGTCTTCTAGAATTTTTCCTTTATTCTTGTCAGTCACCCTGTTTATCCTGGAACCTTTTTCCAAATCGACCATAGCATCAAATAACATAACTTCTTGTCTCTGATAATTCCTTTATTACCAAGTTGGGACCGTTATCATGGAGCAAAAATCAGCATGCCCAAATCACATAGATGTATGCTGTAACACAAAGTCTGTTCATGAAAAATGAACAAATAGAAGCTATTGTAAACAAGCAGCTTTCGTGGAAACTTGCCAGCCTGAATAGTCATAGACTTTGTAGATAGATAACCTTGGTGGATAGTACCAACTTAGATAAGGACAAGTGAATCATAGGCAGAGTCATAGTGATCTGTCCCCTGAACCTTCAGTCAGCTGACACTCTGTTCTGGAAGATATCTGTACTCCCCCTGAACACCTACGCTCCTGTGTCATCCCTTTCCCCACATCCTACCTTTTTGTGTATATAACCCCTGTGAGAAAAAAGTAAAATCAGTGGTTTGATCAGACTATAGACAAGCCGCTTGTTCTTTGTGTCCACCTGTTTCCCCCACTTTCTCTGTCAGGTGATTTCCCCAGCCCCTGTTTAATGCCCTGTTGGCCAGGACATTCTGGCGCCCAACATTGTGGGGCATGAAGATGAGATGTTTCACTGTCCCTCCCCCCAGTGTTCAGGGTCTTGAGGAGATCGCAGAAGAGGAATAGCCGACTCTTATAGAGGAAGGTTGGCCTACCAGTTTTTCAAGAGCATTGAGGGTGGCTGCTGGAGTGCATGAAGGCACTCCCAATCTCAGAGCACTTTTTAGAGTGACTCCCAGAGGCTTGGCTTGGCATTTCTCAGGAGCAGCCAAGAGGGCAACTCCTGAGGTCCACCTGAGAGCAGCCTCGACTCAGAAGGACACTACGGTCCACCCAACCGTGAGAGGATCCTGGGGAAGATTAGAGCGGCAAGGCCCTGAAGTAGAGGGTATTGGGACAGGTATTTTAGCAGTCACTATTTGTGATGGACTCAAGGAGTGAGTAAACTCAGGATGGAAGGAATTAGGGTTAATGACATGGGACAAACATTTTCTAAGCAGTCACTCTTTGTGACATGGCTCCAGGAGCTTATCTTCAGAACACAAGAAACTAGAGATAAGAAAAAAGGATCTTTAAAAATTCTTTGCTTTCATTAGTGTTGTTTTCCCAAGAGGTGTCTTTGGCATGCCAACCTGTCCATGTCTTTCCATTGTCTGTCTTTGTTTCATTGTTTAAATGATTGTTGTTCTATGTGTCATGTTGAAAATAAAAACTGGTTAAAATTGCTTGCTCAATTTAGTTTAAAACTTGTTTGGAAGGCAGTCTCAATTTACATAACAAAACTAATAATTTACCCTGCTCTGTGGCTGGGAGAAAGTCACCGGCAGAAAGAACTTTGGGAAGAGTTAACTGTTTTCATAAGCAGCTCTTGGAAGGAGGCCAACAGTCTTTTAGCTTCTACAGTAAAGGGAGTTGATAGTGGTTCTTCCTGGTTAGATAAGTGAAAGGGTCTTTTTTATAATTACCACTAAAAGGTAAGAAAAATTTGTTTAGATCTACATTTATTTTTATTCTTGATTGGTATTAAAAATATAAATATATTCTATGTGACCTGGTTATATATTATTGGGTATGATTACAAATTTATAATCTTGGTAACAAAAAGCTAGATTAAAACTGGTAATTCAGAGTTAAAGTCATTCAAAAACCAGATGTATAAAAGAGATCTCAATAAGCGTTTTATCTGGGAACAAACATGAACACCTTCTTCTGTTATACAATTGGCTTATTAGTTGATCCCTCTAAAAGGGTTCTAAGACAAGCCTTTGCTCTTCTACAATGAGCTTTAACATTTTAGAGAATGCTTATTGCTCCAAAAACATCCAAAGATATCTGAGACATCAGTTATATTCCTAAATAAATTGTGACACAAAAATTCAAATAAGAAAACATAGTTTACTTATTTTAAATTATTTTCAAAAGTTTCTAAGAGATGCTAATTGGTTACGATCTTATTTTAAGCTCTCCACAAAAGAATTTAAGCCTCTGTTAATATTCTCAAGAGAGATACAAATTTTTATTTCCATCAACAATTAATTGACAAAAGAAGAGCAATTTTACAAAAAGTAAAAGAAACTATCATTAATAGATATATAAATTAATTAGTTGCTGGCTGTTTTATAACAGTCCTTTGATAAAAGAGATTATTAATATGGGTTTATATTTATTTATTTCCAAAAGAAGTTTTAACATCCTGTTTTGAAGCTGTTGCTGTGTTAATACAAAATTATAGGTTAAGATCACAAAGGTATCTTAAGAAAGAACTTAATGAAATATTTCTTATTCCAAATAATAATACAATTGGTTATTAAAGAATACTGATATTTGGCCTAATACATGATCAATTTACTACAGTTTTCTCCCTATTATATTCCTCTATATTCCTTATAAATTTATATATGTAGCCCACAAAAGGTATATTTACTGTATTAATAATAGACAGCTCATTTAATGAGAAAACAATATACATAATTAGATTACATATTTACTCTCTTGAGTTTCTCCTACTTCAACAAAGATAAGTGAAATATATGTGCTATAGCCACTATTTAAAACACAAAAACTTAAACTTTCAATTGGTATAATCATAGCCAGTATATGGCTTATGGTTTATAATTGCTTGAAATTGTTCCTTTTTTAGATATTGCTAATTTTCAAATTTTATAAATACAGATCAATTTAAGGAACACATATTTTTCCTTAATTTTATAAGACATTTAAGAGCTCATACTGGATTGCCTGGACCCCAGGAAAATGTCATAACAAATTTGTATATCAGATAGATTACAGACCGTACAAAAACAATTGGCCATACAATTTTATTCTTTACATTGGGGTTACTATATAATAAAACTTTGTATATCTAGATTGCTGTGCCATTGTAGCTGATTCCTGAAACTACAGTTTTTGCCACTTATCACCTCATTCTAAAAACAGCCAAAGATTAAGTAAACAGCCTTTATTTTGTTTCAGAAAAAACTGCTGAGCTCTGACTTATGCCTGCTAGTCGGAGGCCACTTAAAAAAGTTATTGTGGAGTTTATTATTAGGAGTAGGGGGTTTTCTATGAAAGCTATCTAAGAAAAAAGTACAAAGAAAACTTCTATTTTATTTGAGAAAGGGAAAAAGGTTCTATTTTATATACTATCCTAAGTGGGAAAAGGCAAAGAGTTCTGTTTTATCTCTCCATTATATTTGCCCTCTTATCCTTTTGTCCTCAGTATTCGTATACTTTTTAGAGTGAATGATCACACGTTATAGAGTTTATTACAAATTCATACCATGGACTAGATCATGAATTGAAGTAGAAGTTTATAATAGAGGGTGTTTATATACAAATGTATTAAAGGTAATTATCTGGCTAAACATCCATTACTGATCTGGCCCCACAGGTTCATTGAAAGTTTAAAACTATAACTGAGTTATCAGTGATGATTTGTATAAAAGCCCAGACAATATTTTATTTTCTATCCTAACACCTATGGTAAATTGTTGGTTCACTTTTGATGATGTTTGACAAATTGTTTTATAACCTCCTAGAGTGTACTTTAAAATGGAAAAAAGTCTGGTTATTACCTAAGAACAATTAACTGATGATACTTGAAAGACTGACAGAATTCTTATAGTTTTGACTATCAGAAAAAGACTTAATAATAGTCTCGTTATAAAAGAGCTTAATAATCATAGATATAATTTTAAAATTTCTTATAGGATCATCATTAAGATTTAAAAAGTCATCTATTATATAACATCACCACAAGATAGTACATTTTTATAGATCTATGTTTAATAACAATAGTTTGAGACAATAATTTGATATTTTTAGAGAGTGTATAAGTCAAATTATAAAAATTTGTTTTTAGTGTCCTCGATTCTTTCATAATAGTGTTAATACTTGAAGACTTATATTTAATCAATTATGGTACATATATATTACTCATTTTTTATTTTAAAAAATTAAAATATGTATATGTGATTTACCACCTTTTTAAGATTTCTAGTTACAATTACTTTAACAGGAAAAACAATCAAAAGTACAATTAGTTATCACCTATATTATCTTTTTATGTTTGGTGTTCCATATCAGATTAAGATAAACAAAACTGACTGTTGCAGTCAGACATTTGAGATATTTTGTTGACAATTTGGTATTACCCATGTTACTAAAATTCCTTGTAATCCTCAAGGACAAGGTATTATAAAACAGATATTGTGAAACTTTAAAATAGTGTCTTCATGACTCTGTAAGTGTGGGAGAAGTGACTGCTGGTGCTTCTGCCCTGGTTTTACTCAAGACAAGGTTGTTACTCTATCCAGGGTGTTCCCAAAACCCATCTCCACTCAAGCAAGGGACTCCTGCCCCTATACCAAGCAGAGAGGAGCCACACAAAACTCCCTCTGACTGGCGATCTAAATTTTTACTTAAGCTACGAGGCTAAGCACTGCAAGGGAATATAAAATTTAAAATATCTTTCTAGGTTCCCTGAGGAATAAGCCTGACTGCATAGTGGTTGATGTCAAAAGTATCCCCTCTCCAGGAAAAAGATATTGGGATGGGTATGGCCCTATACCTCACTGAACAAAGGCAGGAGGACTGGAACCATTACAAGGTCCCCTTTAATTACTAGAGGTCAGGCCTCTGTCCCTGCCTTTGCAAGATTGGAATTGCCATGGTCCTTCTATACTTGGAGAAGGGGAAAGATGTCAGGAGCAGCCCTGCTTATACACTGAAGGCCTAAAAACAGTCATAGGCCTCAAAATCAGCTATAGGACTGACATACATGCCTGCTAACACAAAGTCTTGGGTCTCTGTGGAAAAACACTGAAAGAGATGGCTAGAAGCTATTGTAAACAAGCAGATTTGGTGGAAAATTGCCAGCCTGAATAGTCATAGACCTTGTAGATAGGTAACCTTGGTGGATAGTACCAACTTTTTCAGGTGACCTCCCCGGACACCTGTTTAATGCCCTGCTGACCAGGACAGCCTAGAAAGAAGCAAAATATGGTGGAGTTTCTCCTTGGATTTTAGTCCATTAATACTGGCCACTAAGAAGAGGAATGAGAACATGACATTAACTGATTCCTTTCCATTCTTTGTAGTCCTTCCTAGTGAGGGACACTTTCTACTGCCCTATTGTTGTTATGTCTTCATAGCAGGATCTGAAGTAGCTTCTTTGATTTACTGCCCACTTGTCCAATAGTTTAGGTGGAAACTACCACCAATTTACAGCAACCAAGAAGAAACTTTTCCATTTTGAGCTTCCTCTTAGTTTGTCTGTACCCCAGTCTATCTCTCCAAACTGGTTACTCTTTTTCCTACCTTCCTGTTTTCATTATGAGATTAATCTGGTTATGTAATCCGGGGTGGCCTCACAACCTTCATCCTCCAACCTCCACCAACTCCATAGCCACAACTGGACTTGTTTGATTACAACTTGAGTAAATTATTGTCACACGAGTTTCTGGAAACAAGGACATGATGTAAGGCTTTGATATTTACTGTCAAATTATTAGATGAAATTTGATAAACTTAATAGTATAGCTTATGTATTTAATAAGTTTGTTTTCCTCATCTTTGTTTAAAGCTTGACTGATTATCTTTTTTCTCTACTTCATAAATACTCATTTACAGCTTTAGTTTTAATTTTCTTCGTATTTGTGTTAAATGACACTTTCAGAGAACTGAAGAGGCACCTCAACCTTGTTAAGAGCACTGGCTATTTTACAGAGCATCCTAGTTCTACCTGTTCCTTAGGACCCCTTAACAGGTCACTGCTTCTGACCTCAGCTCTCAGCACTTTACCTGTCAGACTCCAGCACACTTAACACCTGCTATTCTCACTTCTGAGCTTCCTTCTCTCATGTACCCCTACAAAAAAACTCATCAGCTTTTCCAGATTTTGCCTTCTGAGGTAGATGGATAGGTTTTGTTAGTATTTTGTTTTGTAATTGTTGTTGTGGTTATTGTTGTTGTTGTTTTTTAAACTGTTCCTTCTTTATGCACCAGCTTTCACTCCCATATAGTGAGGTTTTCTGAAATTCAGTCACAACTTCAGAGGTGTGACCTTGTCAAAGGATTGTATGCTCTGGGTAACTTGTCCCAGCCTCTCTCTGTCCTTCTCATTTGTATTCTTTCCACTATCAATAAAATAATTTCCTCCTCTTCATACTTCCACTGCCACGATAGTCTAATTATTGATCTAGAATCAGTGAATCCAAGCACTTTGGACTGCAATCTCAAAACAAATTAATCAACATAAGTTTTCTTCCCTTAAGGTGTTCATGGTCACAGCTGTGCAGAAATAACTTCACCAACTAACAAGTTGAGTTTATGCAAATGTTATGCTGTAAGTTGATTCAAAATCAAAGCACCAGACACCTATGATTCAGTCCAATGAAGAGGCAATAGTCATGTAGAAATATGATTGGAACTAAAGACATGTAGTGTAATAATGTTGATGAGCAGTGGAGGAATTTACAAGGTCTCTTTACACATTTTTATTGTTCTTGCTGTGAGACTCTCCTTTCTTCCATGTACACTGAACAGCTTCCCCTGAGTGCAGACCTTCTGATTTCTATTTGGGTGAAGTGTGTCAGATGATTCCTTCTTGGCCAGCTCTCAAAGAGAATCTCTGGACATTCAGAATCAGTGACCTTTTCATCTGCAGCTTGTACCCTTGTCAAGGTGCCACATTTGTTAAGTTAGGAGCAAGTGCCAGGAGTCAAGAGAAGAGAGAAAGCCTTCTTCATGAATCTTAGCATCACATCATTTAAACGAAGGCCTTCCCCAAAGCAAACTTTAATGAAGTAGCTCTTTGAGACGATCTTATCTTGTTATTATTTCTTTATTGTTGGTGAACCAGAATAAAGTGTATGGGGTGTAAGAATATCCAGAAAAGAAAGATCATAGGCTGAAGGCTGAGGCTATTGAGATGCCTCATTAGCATGAAGTGGCATTCTAGGTGCTGTGTTACATGGTTTTGAGCATGCTCCATCTCACTAGTCCCATGCCCATCTAGCGATGCAGTCCAGGTACTCCACATTACTACATCAGAAGCCCATTTTTGCTTTACTTCTTTTTTTTTCATAAATATAACTTGTTTTAGTTATTTATATTATAATATAATTACATCATTTCCCCTTCTCCTTTCCTCCCTTGAGCTCCTCCCATATATAACTCCCATTATCTTTTAAATTCATGTCTTCTCTTTCTTTTGTGTTGCTCACATGTGTACACACACACACACACAGAGAGAGGGAGAGAGAGAGAGAGTACTTTTGTACTTGGGACTGTGAGATGGTCTTCAACTACCAAACTGCTGCCTAATCTCACACTGGAGTACTTCTCTATGTTCCAGTCACGGAGGCCTGCCAACTCAAGCAAGCTAGCCAAGCCAGCCGTGACCTAGCCAAGTAAGTCACCATGACCAGGAGTCTCTACCCTGTGGGGCGAGCCAGAGCTTCTCTCCCTCCTCCCTCTTGGTTGCGGGCCAGTCCAGCCCATATGGCCCCCATCTCAGCCCTTCTGTGGTCTCCCAGCAGTGTCTAGGAGCCCAAAGGCTGAGACCAGCTGGTCTCTGGTCAGCTATCTCTGCCCAGAGACCCCCAACCCAGGAGCTCTGCCCCCGCAGGACCTCAAACTGGGATCTCCCCACACCCAGAGCAAAGTTCTGCGACTTCTCACAGTCCAACATCTGCCTGGTGCTGGGTAGAGTGAACTCAGTCAAATTCCCTTGCTTCTGCCCCCCTGAGCTATGGCAGACACACAGGATCCACAACTCAGCCCCACAGAACCCATGCCCACGCACTAGCAACAGACCCACACAAGTTAGAATTAACAAAAGTAACAAGATCAACGAGGAAGAAAAGAAATTATGAAACAAAACAATCTAATTGAAAATTGAACAAACAAGGTTGGAATGGACCAGCTGCCATCATTCCTTTTACCTCTCAGTAGTGGTAGGGTATGTCAGATCAGATCAGCCCTGTGTTATCCCATGGGGTGTATGAGGGTGGTTTGTGGGGATGTATTCATTCCAAACGCTTTTGCTTGAATCCTTAGAGATGCCCTAACTGAACAGCTTTGAAGGGATGTGTAAGGCACCTTCAGACTGTGGGCAGGGATATGGGTAATACTGGAGGCACTACAAATTCCTAGGAACTTTACAACATATGGGATGGGCACATGATCTCTGGTTCCAGAGGCCTTCATATGTGCATCTGGGTGTAATGTCCAAGCCACTGCATATTTCCAAGTACCTCAGAGAGAAGGGAAATAGAGCACATCTGTCTTCTCTAAACTGGGGGTGCAGCCTGGGAGTGGCAGGAGCTCTCATAGCTATGATCCTCAACTTACTTTAATCATGTGGAACAAGTCTCACTGCTGGCCACTGTGCAGGAATACTGGCCATAGTGCCCACCACAGCCACATGGCCCACATGAAAGTCATTTCATGATATCTACCAGAGAGGATCCAGCAATATATTCTTTTCAAGATGGCTCCTGGTTCAAGCACTGTGAAAGGTGGTGAGAAAAGTGCTAGATTTCTTTTTTTTTTTTTTTTTTTTTTTGGTCTGAATCTGGTTTATCATATAACAGATGTTATTTTTCTGTGATCAAGACAGTAGATCTGTGGCTATCATCAGGATTCCCAGCATTTGATGACTTACCTTATGACTGCAGCACACAAATGCAACTGTATCTGTTGTTGATGAGTCACTATGCAGCTTGCGCCTCTTGACATAGCTCTATACCATTATACCCCTCCCGTAACACAAAGATTTGTTTTCCTGTTTTCAGAAGTATGCTTCCCAGTCCTTCTCAGGATAACAGCGATCACAGCACTTTTCATAACTTCTGCTCCAGTTTTTGCTCCAGCTTCGTTTCCTATGTTATATTGAGTCTTCACATATTCTTGTCCTCATTTTATGAATACAGAAATTGACATTTTGAGAATTTACATATCATACTGCAGGACATCAGCTTCAGTATGTAAAGTTCAGAAAATATGATCAGAGGACAAATTTTCTTAATCATAACTGATCCAATAAAATTTTTTATTGTTGTGTGAGCATCCAACTCCACACAATATTCACACAGTGAACCATAATTTAACAGGCAATACTAAAACTATGTCTTCTGGGGCATATTGAGGATGCTGAAAAGAAAGAAATTCAAAAGTGTTTCAGAATCAATATCCAATGCATGAGCTTTAGGTATTTCAAGTTGACATATTTTCTGGGCCATTTTTAGTATGATGATGGTAAGGGTTAATGGAAACAGGGAGTGGTTGACTAATGTAAAGTCATCAGTCTGTTCCTTCATTTTAGACTAGGTAGTATATAAAACAGGGGAGAGCAGGAACCCTGCACATGAAGGCTATGCAGCAACCTGCATGCACATTCACTATCTGATCACCTCCCACCATACTCAGCCCAGACTTTTATAGTAAAATGATTCTTCAATAAATGTTATCACATCTCTTGCTTTGCAGTAGCTTATGTGCTGCCTCTCATCTACTAGGTGCATTATGACACTGGCCAAGGGTCATCTCAAGCATGGGGCACTGGACTGGTCGTCAACTCAGGCTAGCTCCCTGTCTGGGCCACATACCACCAGCCTGGCAGTTGTCTTAGGCTCACTTCTCACCTGGCCCACCTCAGTGGTCCCTTGAGAGGGTCTTCTGTCTCAGATTCACTCTTACTTGGGTCTTATGGTTTCAGGTTGAGTTGTTTTAGTCTGTGGCTTGGTCCCTGTCCTGGAGCCCATCCAGGCCTGCCTGTTACTGAACCAGTGATCATTTTAGTCTCACTTTTGTCAGGGAATATTAAGCTACTAATCTTTCAGATGTTCTTAGGTCAGAAAATATGAGTGTAGGCTTAGCCTCTCTCCTCTCTGTTACCTACTGAGACACATGTGACATAGTAGTCATGCATGCAGTGCTGCTAAGGGCAGACAAGAATCTTATAACCACTGTTTAATGGATTTGATTTTGGAACATGTTTTGTGCCCCTCCCAGGAGTAATAGAGAGGAGTGGTTTACTTCAGATTACCCATTATGTTGCTATTTAGATGAGAATTTCAAGTATGAGTTGTCCTTATGACTGTATGCAGCCTAAACTCATGTGAACACACCTTGACCCTGTGACTGTATACAGCTTGAACTCCTGTGAACTTTGCTCACATGACCATGCTTTATTTTCAGAATATTCTCAGAGTATAAATTGTCTGATGCCCTGAATAAAGTTGACTATTGCATGAGACTTCAGTCCAACTCATTTTTAGGCTCCACTCTCCAGGTTAGCATGGTAACCATAATTTATATCTTCTCTCAATCTTCTTTGTGCCAAAAATGCTTATGCAATTTATAATGTTTCTTTACATGGTAAAAACACAAACTATGGTGGAAATAATAACAAAAATTAACTGTAAAATATCTAGAATATTTATAAATTAGACAACATATTTTTTTAATAAGACTGGAGTCGCAAAAAGTCTCAGGTAGGTGGCTCAGTAGATAAAGGCTCTAGATGTCTCAGTCTGATGATCTGACTTCAATCTCTGGAATTCATGTAAAAACTCAGATGCATGGCATACCCCTGTGTTCCCAGCACATCAACACAGACTCCCTTTCTCAACAAGGCATAAAGCAGGAACCAAACATCAAAAGTTGTCCTCTAACCTAACATTGTGACCCTTGTACACATGTGCATGTGAGAGTGACAAGTGTGTGCATGTGCACACACACATATATAAATATCTTTATTCAAAAATAAATGTAAAAGTATTTTCATTCAAACAAAAATGGAAATGCAGTTTATGAACATTGATGGGATACAGTAAATGAAAGAAATCTGCAGTTTAATGCTTGTATTAGAGAAATAGTTAGAAAATACTTAAAGTTAATATATTTTGATATTCTAGAAGCCAAATAAATGAGAAAATCATTTAAGAATGTTTTTCATCTCTAATGATGTCTGTGTTACTTTACTTTCTATTGCTGTGATAAACACCATGACCCAAACTGCACTTGGGAAGGAAAAGGTTTATTTTATCTTACAACTCCCAGGTCACCATTCCTCACTTAGGGAAGTCAAGATAGGAGCTGGCAGAACAAGCAGGATTAAATGGGGTAGAAGTATGGCCGTGAGTGCAATAGTGGCATAACATTGTCATAGTACCTAACACTTCCACATTGGATGACTTTAAGGATCACTCCACAAAATGAAGCTTATTCTTGGTAAGGTTAACTGGGACAAAAACCTGGGCCTGGTTAGGACATGCCCTAAAGGAGAATCTAACACTATATTCCCCTAAATAGATATAGTAATAAATTGCCCCCTAAATTCTTTGTACTCATAGATTAACACTTCTTTCAATCCTCATTAGAGAAACATCTTTTTTTTTTTTCAGTCAATGAGGATTAATATAGAAACCTACAACTAATACATGTGCAGAAAATAAAAGACAGTGGAGTGCTTGGCTCTTCCTCCAAGGCTGAGGCATCACAGTGGGACAGGGGCAGAAAGAATGTAAGAGAAAAATGCAGTAGATGTCTGCTGCAAACATTATTTGCTGGACATGATAGGGCTACTGCACACATGAACTCAAGAAGCTATGACATCATACAGAAGATCTGTTCATGATCAAGCTATGCAAGAACCCATCATGGACAGAGGAGGGAATCATGAAACCCCATCCCATCTGAGCAGACTTGGCCAAGTGATTCCTGCTAGGGGAGGCAGATTCAGTTTTCTTATGAAAATCAGCCCCTGAGAGGCTACAGTCCAGTAAATGCTCCTACATCCATGCACATACAAGCAGCACTAAGTAGGCTCCATGGATTAAAAAAAAATACATGAACATGAAAGACAAAGATGGGAGAGTAGAGGAAAGGGAAGACAAGGAATGGGAGTATATTTGATTACTACACATTATGTGTGAAATTCTCTAAGTAGGAGTTGCAATTTTATCTTTGAACCACTAGGTGGGGTAAATTACACGAAGGGAGAGAGCAAACTAAAACAATGTTTAGATAAGTGACTCACTTTCCTAACAATCTTGAATTAACAGGCCTGTCTCATCCCCTCTTCAAATCAGGACAAGTTATGAATAACAATCAAATAGTATTAAAATGATTGAGAAATTCAGATTTTATAACCACATTGTTATAGACCCATATATACCATATATTTTAAAACACACATTGTACTAAACTGAGATCAATTCAGAGACAATGATTTGTTCAAAATAATGTATTGGTTTAAAATTAGAACAAGATTTATTACCTAGATATTATAATTCGTTCATCTAACACTTTCGTTTGCAAGATTGTTGCCTATGTCAGTGGGCCAGTCAGCAAAACAAGCCATAGATTATGGCCAAATGAAAGAACTTGCAGAAAACAAACAAGCCTCATCCTTCATAAAACAGCTGCAATACTAATGTTCCCCCCCACCCCAGAAGGAAGTCCACAGCTGTATTCCTGAAATGAAATTTCCATCAGTCTGGGAAGTTACTGATAGGCTAACCTATGGTAATCCAGTCACTGTCCTTGATGATTAAGTATTCCATTACATAGAAAAATCATAGCCGGTCGGTGGTGGCACACACCTTTAATCCCAGCACTTGGGAGGCAGAGGCAGGTGGATTTCTGATTTCAAGGCCAGCCTGGTCTACAGAGTGAGTTCCAGGACAGCCCGGACTACACAGAGAAACCCTGTCTCAAAAAACCAAAAAACCAAACAAACCAAAACAAAACAAAAAAACATTAGTAATAAAAAAAAAGAAAAAAGAAAAATCATGGCTTGCTAAATTACTGCAGTTTGACAGTTCACAGCTGTTGAAGGGGGATATGATATTTGCAGCCTATTAAGAGGTCATAATTCCTTAGTAATACAATGGCTTTATTATATGGAGTAGTATATAAAGTAGGGTAATCAATATAAATATCTAAGATCTTTCGATGCAAACATAGCAAACCAAGTGTTCCTATATTGAAAATACTTTGGTAGTATCAGCATTTTAACACTGTCATAATAATGTGTTAATGTGAAAAGGATATGGAGACAATATTATATTATTCATGTAGTCATTTAAATGACAATGCCTCCCACAGACCCAGATATTTGAATTCTTGACCCCTAGTAGATGGCACTGTTTGGAGGCTAGAAAGTATAGCCTTGCTGGGGGAAGCATTTCACCAGAGTTGAGTTCTGAGAGTAAAACGCCTTACCCACTTCCTGTCCACAAGGTCTGTTTTGTGCTTGCAGTGAAGCATGTGAGTTCTCAATTTTTTTCCAGCCACCATGCCTGTTGCTTTCTGCTATGCCTTTCTGCTGTGCTGGACTCACTACTGTTCTTCTAGAACCATAGCCCAAATAAATTCATCTTTCTATGAGTTGCCTTGTTCATGGGGTTTTATCACAGCAACAGATGAGTAAATAATAGTAGTTACAATTAGCATCACAGATAAAGTAGTATTTACCTTGGAAGGCTGAGGACTGTCATGAAATCATTGAGTAAAATAGGGAAAATGTAGAAAAGTTTCAAAGCATCAGGTGACAGAAAACTAGGTTAGACTCCAGGGCATATACCCAAAAGATGCTCCAACATATAACAAGGACACATGCTCCACTATGTTCATAGCAGCCTTATTTATAATAGCCAGAAGCTGGAAAGAATCCAGATGTCCTTCAAGAGAAATGGATATAGAAAATGTGGTATATTTACACAATGGAGTATTACTTAGCTATTAAAAATAATGATATCATGAAATTCTTAGGAAAATGGATGAAACTAGAAAATATCATCCTGAGTGGGGTAACCCAACCACAAAAGAACACACATGGTATACACTCATTGATAATTGGATATTAGCCCAAAATCTCACAATACCCAAGAGTCAACTCATGAAGCTCATGAAGAAGGAAGACCAAAGTGTGGGCACTTAGGTTCTTCTTAGAAGGAGTAAGAAAATACTCACAGAAGAAAATACAGAGAAAATGTGTGGGGCAGAGACTGGAGGAGGGACCATCCAGAGACTGCCCCACCTGGGGATTCATCTCAGGTGCTGTCACCGTATATAAAACACTGTTGTGGATGTCCAGAAGTACATGCTGACAGGAACCTGAGATACCTGTCTCCTGAGAGGAACTGCCAGAGCCTGACATATACAGAGGCAGATGCTCCCAGCTAACCATTGAACTGATTATGGGATCCGCATTGGAGGAGTCAGAGAGAAGATTGAAGGAGTTGAAAGGGCTTGTGGCCCCATGGGGAGAGAGACAATACAGAGCTCCCAGGGTCTAAACAACCAGCCTGGGAACACACATGGAGGGACCCATGGTTCTAGCTGTATATGTAGTGGAGGACATACTTGTCAGGCATCAGTGGGAGAGGAAGGCTTTGGTCCCTTGGAGGCTAGATGCCCCAGTGAGGGAGAATTAGAGAGCAGGGAGGTAGTAGTGGGTGAATGGATGGGAGCATACCCTGACAGAAATAGGAGGAAGAAGGATGGGATAAGGGGTTTCAGGGATGGGGAAAGGGTATAAGATCTAAAATGCAAATAAATAAAGTATCCAATAATAAAAAAACAAAAAAAAAAAAAACAAAAACAAACAAACAAACAAAAACAGATAATGGAACTGGCTATCGAAGTCAAACATTTGAGACTTTTTTGGCAGCAATTTAACATTACCCATATTATTGGGATTCCTTATAATTGACAAAGACAAAAGACTATGGAAGGGGCCCATAAAACTTTAAACAATATCTTCATAAAATAAAAAAAGAGGAGATATATCCCCATACACCAGAAATTTATTTAAATCACGTTTTTTTTTTTTATTTTAATTTTTTTTTTTTAATTTGGATGCCAAGGAACTTGGTGCTGAGTGTCTATGGCACTCTACAACTAGGCATACTTATGCATAGGTGAAAGGGAAGGATCTACTTACTGGCATAAGGCATGATATCTATCAGGTATTTAATATGGGGAAGATGGCAAGTTTGTTTTTTTTCTGCAGGATGCTGAAGGAGCATGATGGCTGCCAGAATGACTGGTGAGACATGCTGATGCTAAGACAAAGTATGATGCTGACAAAGTATGAGCTTGCTGTGTGCCCTGACAAGGGAAAATTGGAAGCTGTACTGGACATATATTCCTGACCCACCATTGCTTACCTATACCCCTGATGGGACAAACTGCCTTACCTCAATTTTTAGACCTTGTGGAACAGAGAATCAAAAGAGAAGTTATAATGACTCATGTATTGTTCTTAAATGTGACCAGTTATTCAGACTCAATCATGTACTTGTCTAGAAATCAATCCAATATTAGAAATAACAGTCTTTGTTTGAAAGTCTGGCTCTGGACATTTTCAGAGACATATATGGAAGTTAGCTGCAGTTCTCTATGATGTTACATTAGCAAGAGACCAAGTTGGGGCAAGATCTGGATTTCAAACAGGTGTTAGCACTTGTGTTAAGGCTCTTATGTCAAGTTAAAATTACTTGTGTTTCTTCTAAAGTATTTCATGTAAGTTGCATTGATTGTACACTTTCTAATTGTGTTAGTGTATTGAAATCCAGTATGTCAGTTATGGAGGTCTATCAACCAGCTTTTGTTTTAGTGCCCTGAGTATCACAGAACCTTGGTATTCTAAAAATAGCTTGCAAGTACTAGAAGAAGTGAATCAGGCTTTAAGCAGAAGCAAGAGGGTAGTGAGCTTGATTATTGCTGGTATAACAGCTTTAATTATATTAATTGCTAGCACCACTGCTTCTGCAATTGCTTTGACACAAGAAGTTAAGACAGCTAATTTTGTTAATCATTTAGCAAAAAATGTTACTAACATGTTGAGTATACAAGAGGATTTAGATAGGTGTTTGAAACAACAAAATGCTGCTCATTATCCTATTCAAATTATTGGAAGGAGGTTCATAGTTTAAGAGTAAGGAGCCATCTCGAGTATCATGCCAAATACCATTCGATTTGTATTACTTCTAAAATTTACAATGATAGTCATTATAATTAGGAAAAAGTTTAAAAATATTTGAAGCATATTTGGCATAATTCAAACACCTCTCTTATGTTTTAACTTTGCATAGTGAAATTATGAATTTAAAAAATGCTGCTCTGCTGAGCATTGATTCAGCAAATACTACTGATAAAATTATCCTGGTCTGAGGTCACTATTTCTATTTTGGTCAAGCTTCAAGAATGGTATATATAGCTTGATCATGCTAGCCCTTTTTGTCCTTGGAATACTTCTATTCCTGCCCATCATGTTAAAGCTTGTCTTTAATAACATCAACATGTTGGCAGACAAAGTACATGGCTTGAAACTGAAAATGGATTCCCCAGTCAGAGTTATTAAATTGACAGGCTGGTAAGCCAAGGACAGGTAAGATTCTGTACAGAGCCTTACCAACCTAAGACAGAAGTGCATTGCTTTGGATAATGCATATTCCATGATGGGTAAGGAAGGCATTTTTGTCAGAACCACCTAAGACAGGCTCAGTCTTGTTATTGAAATTAAAAAGAGGAGATGTGGAGAGCTTTTGGGGCTGTTTGGCAAGAATCTGACATAGGCCAAGGACAAGGAAATGGGCTGCTTTGTAGGAATATGATATTGGCCAAGGACAAGGAGGTAGGCTTCAGTCAGGAATCTGACAGGCTAGAACAAAGAAGTAATTTCAGTCAGGAATCTAAATCTTAGGCTAGAACAAAGAAGTAATTTCAGGCAGGAATCTAAATTTTAGGCTAGAACAAGGAAGTAGGCTTCAGACATGAAAATTACTTTGGGCTAGGACAGGGAAGTTGGCTCAGATATTTTGGTCATCCTGATAACCCTTAGAAACAGTGATCATGGGAGAGTTCATGGAAATTTGTTTATTGCCTTGCTCGTCTAATTTCTTGAGTTCTTTCTATATATTGGATATTAGCCCTCTATTGGATGTAGGATTGGTAAAAATCTTTTCCCAATCTGTTGGTTGCTGTTTTGTCCTATTGACAATATCCTTGCTTTACAGAAGCTTTGCAATTTCATGAGGTCCCATTTGTCAATTCTTGATCTTAGAGAATAAACCATTGGTGTTCTGTTCAGGAACTTTCCCCCTGTGCCCAAGTATTCGAGCCTTTTCCCCACCTTCTCTTCTATTAGTTTCAGTGTATCTGGTTTTATGTGAAGGTCCTTTTCCACTTGGACTTGAGCTTTGTACAAAGAGATAAGAATGGATCAATTTGCATCTTTTTACATGCTGACCTCCAGTTGAACCAGAACCATTTGTTGAAAATGCTATCCTTTTTCTACTGGACAGTTTTAGCTCCTTTGTCAAAGATCAAGTGACCATAGGTTTGTGGGTTCATTTCTGGGTCTTCAATTCTACTTCATTGATCTTCCTGTCTCTGTATCAATACCATGCAGTTTTTATCACTATTGCTCTGTAGTACAGCTTTAGGTCGGGGATGGTGATTTCCCCAGGTGTTCTTTTATTATTGAGAATAGTTTTCAGTATCCTGGGTTTTTTGTTATTCCAAATGAATTTGCAAATTGGACTTTTTATTTTTATGAAAAATTGAGTTGGAATTTTGATGGGGATTGCATTGAATTTGTAGATTGCTTTTGGCAAGATAGCCATTTTTACTATATTAATCCTGCCAATCCATGAGCATGGGAGATCTTTCCATCTTCTGAGATCTTCTTCAATTTCTTTCTTCAGAAACTTGAAGTTCTTGTCATACAGATCTTTCACTTGCTTGGTTAGATTCACACCAAGGTATTTTATATTATTTGTGACTATTGTGAAAGGTGTCATTTCCCTAATTTCTTTCTCACCCCATTTATCCTTTGAGTAGAGAAAGGCTACTGATTTGTTTAAGCTAATTTTTATCCAACCACTTTGCTGAAGTTGTTTATCAGCTGTGAAATTTTTCTCTGGTGGATTTTTTGGGGTCTCTCATGTATACTATCACATTATCTGCCAATAGTGATATCTTGACTTCCTCCTTTTCAATTTGTATCCCTGTGACCTCCTTTTGTTGCCTAATTGCTCCAGTTAGAACTTTGAGTACTGTCTGTCTAGAAAATCATCCATTTCATATAGATTTTCCCGTTTTGTTGAATATAGGCTTTTGCAGTAGGATCTGATGATTTTTTGAGTTTCTTCAGTTTCTTAGTTATGTCTCCCTTTTCATTTCTGATTTTATTAATTTGGATACTGTCCCTGTGCTCTCTGGTTAATCTAGCTAACAGCTTATCTATCTTATTGATTTTTCTCAAAGAACCAGCTCCAGGTTTTGTTGATTCTTTGTATAGATCTCTTTGTTTCTACTTGGTTGATTTCAACCCTGAGTTTGATTATTTCCAGCTGTCTAATCCTCTTGGGTGTATTTGCTTCTTTTTGTTCTAGAGATTTCAGATGTGCTGTTAAGCTGCTAGTGTATTCTCTTTCCGATTTCTTTATGAAGGCACTCAGAGCTATGAGTTTTCCTCTTAGCACTGCTTTCATTGTGTCCCATAAGTTTGGGTATGATGTGCCTTCATTTTGGTTAAATTGTAAAAAGTTTTTAATTTCTTCATTTCTTCCCTGACCACGTCATCATTGAGTAGAAAGTTGTTCAGCTTCTGTGTGTATGTGGGCTTTCTGTTGTTTTAGTTGTTATTAAAGACTAGCTTTAGTCCATGGTGATCTGATAGGATGCATAGGATTATTTCAATCTTCTTATATTGGTTAAGGCTTGTTTTGTATCTGATCACATGGTCAGTTTTGAGATGCTGAGAAAAAGATACACTCTTTTGCTTTAGGGTAAAATGTCCTGTAGATATTTGTTAAATGTACTTGGTTCATAACTTCTGTTAATTTCACTGTGTCTTTGTTTAGTTTCTGTTTCCATGATCTGTCCATTGGTGATTGTGGGGTGTTGAAGTCTCCTATTATTATTGTGTGAGGTACAATGTATGTGTTGAGCTTTAGTAACATTTCTTTTATAAATGTGGATGTCCTTGCATTTGGGGCATAGATGTTCAGAACTGAGAGTTCATCTCGGTGGATTATTTCTTTGATGAGTATGTAGTGTCCTTCCCCATCTTTTATGATAACCTTTGGTTGAAAGTCTATTTTATTGGATAATAGAATGGCTACTCCAGCTTGTTTCTTGGAACCATTTGCTTGGAAAATATTTTCCAACCTTTTACTTTGAGGTAGTGTCTTTTACTTTTTCACTGAGGTGGGTTTCCTGTATGCAGCACAATGCTGGGTCCTGATTATGTATCCCAATTATGTATCCAGTCAGGAACTATCTTAATGGGTTCTTTCTATCTACCATTCTTCAGAGAGAATTTATATATGATTTAATAACAGAAATTGAAATGATTAATCTTTGTTGTAAAATAGTTATTTGATGTTGGATAACTGAACTTATTGGTTTACTTAAATTCTGTTCAAATTCCAAAAAACTATAAAACTTTCAAGAGAATTGAAAGAAGGTTTAGTAACCTCTGGAAGACCTGATGTTGATGGGATTAAAGTTGGTGAATAGGAGCCACCTGCCTGACCAATAGCCTACTGGAGAAGTTTTCAGGAAGCTCTGACAACACAATAAAACCCACTAAGCAAGGGTCACAGGTAAGCCTGCCTTAAGCCATGGTAGATAGTGAGTGGATCAGGGAAGAGAAACTCTCAACCCCATGCTGTTCACACCTTAGGGAGAACCTAGCTCATATAATCACTCCCATGGTGCACTTGGTTCAGATGGTATACCAGGAACTGAATCCAGCATCAAGCACTGGACTGAAAAGCAAATCAACCTAGATGTTCCAATTAGGGTCACTGAGAATATTATATAAATACATGTATTATATATTATGTGGTAGAAACACTACCATTCAGCATTCTTCCTAAAGTTTTGAGTAAGAAAGTAAAAAGAATGAAAGAGGAAGAAGGAGAGAAAGAAAGAATGGATGGACAAAGAAAGAAAAAAGGAAAGATGAAGGAAGGAATATAGTAGCAGAAGATATAAATATACAAAGTGTAACTATGCAAAAGGCAGTTAAATTTATGTTAGAAGCCATAAGGCAATTTATAGCCCCCCAATCCAAGAGAACAAAACAAAACAAAAAAACAAACAAAAAACTATCAAACAAAAAATGCTGTCAGTGTGTATGAGAGAGTTTAGAAAGGCAATATATTCCTAGAAAAAAGTAGTAAAAATCAAATGTTTCCAACACTTGAGGAAAACAGAATTAAGAGCAAAGAAAGAAATATAAACATTGACAAGGCATTTGGTAAGGCCAAGACATCTTCCATCTCCCCAGTATGATATAGTCATGTTGTCTAGTTGTGGTATACAACCAACAGCAATGATGATAGACTTCACCATTTTGTGGACCACTGGGCATCCCTGTGCAATAATTCATAAGCATGTAACTGAACTTGACACTAAGGTTTTCTTGAAACAGCTTAATGGCATCTCTTCCCCATTCACAAGGGATGCCTTTGTTGAATCTTCCCATTGCTGACTTCACTATACTTCCATGTGAATTTACAAATCAAAAGGACCCTAAGAAGTTATCATTGCAATACCATGTAATGAAACTCTTTTACAGAGAGTATAGGGGATCTGTGAGGCTGTCCATTCCCAGCAAGCATAGGTTGACCTCAAAAATTATCATCAAAAAGGACACTAAAGAAAACACTGATAACACACATAGAAAGGTTCTGTTGCCAGTATGAGTGATTTCCTAAGAGAAGCAATGCTGGGTTGGTTCTATAGTGTGAGATCATTACCTGATCTAAGTCTGTAGTTTGATGTTCTGCTTCCTTTGCCTGGGGCACTTCTATGGAGCAAGCCACACATCTTTCATCACATCAATGATGTGGCTGACTCAATGCAACTGGCTTGGCCAATGTCCAAGGGGGAGTGAAGGCAAGCACTTGCCTGCTGCACAAGCTGTTGAGGCTGCTGAGCTCAGGGCCAGCACAGGAGCTGCAGGCTCTAGGAATGGTTTTTCTTCAGCCACACCTGGCTGCTCAGAGAGCCATAGGCCAGGCAAACAATTAAATCCTCAGCACATACCTCTCTACAGGAAAGAAATGTATACATATCAATCTGTCCAGACCTGAGACAAGCTTAGTTTTTTTCACCTGCATTGTTTTATCAATTGTGCCTTTTGTGAACAATTTCTCAGAGCTTAAATTCTTCCCTAAGCTCACTAACGCAGCACTTGGCATTTGATCAGTTTTCCCCTCAGGAACTCTGATATACACAAATCTTGCCACATTTGCTTTTGACATAAGCATACTCCATTACCTTTTCTTTATCTCCTCTAGGTTGCCTTCATACTTAACAAACTGGATCTATATGACAACCTTGATTTACATGCTGCTCTAAGTGATTAGATTCCTTATGGCAGTGGTTTTCAGCCTATGGATCATGCCCCTTTTGAGGTACCGTGTCAGATACCTTGAATGTCAGATTTTTATACTATAATTCATAACAGTAGCAACATTTCAGTTATGAAGTAGCAACAAAATAATTTTATGTTGGGGGTCCGACCAACATGAATAGTATTACAGGGTCACAGCATTAGGAAGGTTGACAACCACTAGCTTGGAGGCATTTCTACCTTTTAAATAACAATATCTACCAAGTTATTAAGCAAAGCCATTAAAGTTTCATACCAACCTCCAAGTCCCTGCTGAGTTAACATTTTTCTTAACTCTCTGACTCACAGTTCTATTGTGTCTGGTGAACTAGTCAAATACTGCTTCTTGCATGTCTGTCCTCCTCTATTGTCCCCCAGTCCCTCATATTCTTGGATACCCCAGTTTGTTTTAACAAGCATGTGAATGATTGGTTTATAAGACAGTAATGTCCCTTATATTGCTTCAGATTATGCAGCCTTTCTCTAAACCTGTGATGAACAGTTACATCACATAGTTTCTTCATTTCTATGACACTCAAATTGATCACTTCTTTCCCCTGTCCCACATTGTCACAAGGCAAGCTGTCTTTAATTTCATGTTCAAAAGTCCTTCTCAACTCAAGCAGGTCAGAGGCAATATAAGCAGGTCAGAGGCAATATATGTGCCTGACAACCCTAAATTCTTGTACTGCATCATTATGAAGACCCCTGTCTTCGTATTGAGTAATACTTTCATTTCCTTTGCATTAAAAGTTGGAATTTTTGTCACTTTTGATTTATTTCTTCTTCTTTATAGTCCAGTTCTCATAGGTTCCCACTTTGTGTGTGTGTAGGGGGGGTCCTCAAAGAGATTTTTAACACAGCTATATCTTATACTTGGCATTCTTCTTAGCTTCTTGGTCCAAAGAAACGACAAATCAGCACCTCCATTTCATGCTCTTCTTTATAGAATCTACCGCCAAATCAGAAGCTGATGTGGAGGATACTAGCCACAAACCCTTTTCCTTTGTGATTTCTTCTCAATAAAGAACTTCACACTGAGCAGCCATGTTGGTCTCAGTTGCAGGTCTTATTACCTGTAACAGGGACCATGCAATAACTGCCACATATTCCCATTAGAGCTATTCTTGGGGACTTCAATACATTCCACTCCTTTAACTGTTTCAAGGTGGCCACATACTAACATGAAAGACTCTTCTCAGCAAGAATCATGCCATGCTAATTCACACAGAATGAAGCCACCCTAGAATGCCTCCAAGGATGCTCTACTTTCTGATGGCTCTGATTTGTTTACATGCCTTCCTATCTACATGTTCATCCAACTGTTACTATAGCAACAAGACATGTCATCACACACTACATGGAAGAAGACAGCTGTGTCATACCTAACCTCAGACAGTTCAACCTCAGTTACATAACTTGCTACCCAAATTAAGGACCATGAAATCACTAATTCCAAAGTTATATTTGCTTCTGCAATGTTCCAAGTTGGGCACCAATTTGTTGGATTGACTTCTCCTGGAGAAATTTGTGCAAGCATCTGTTTATCACAATTGACTACAGACCACAGTAGAATGCCACAAAAGTCTAAAACTTTTTCCCAAGTCAAAAACTTGGGAAAATAATTAATTTATTAGGCTTGCTTACAGAGCACAGGTGAGGGGTTACTTACAGAAACATAGGACCCCAAACATACATTACACAAAATCTCCTCCCATCATGAATGATGACATTGTAGAAGCTTCATGATATAATCCCACTTTCTATTAATGATTCACTTCTTACCTATTCCAGTACATCCCCCAAATCACTTGCATTTAGGATGTAGGATGAGAAAGATGGAATTCCAGATGAGGGTCACATTCCCACTTTTCTTCATCTCCTAGCTAATGTCTGTAGCTCTGTTACTATTAATGTATACTTGGCTATCATTGTGTTTTTCTTTTCTAGTTGCCATGGCATCTAGGTCAACTTAACGTATACTGCAAGATGGCATTATAGTATGAACACAAGCAAAAATAGTACTACACAACTGCTATAGTAAATCATTCCTCAATAAAGGGAGAGAATATGACTGCATTGTGTTAACATGTTTGTTGGACATATGGATTCAGAGTAAAGCTAACTGTCTAGCTAAGACTATGGGGTCCCATGTAACTGATCCTATCTCAGAAGTTTCCGGTGTCAACATCTACAACAAACAAGTTCATTGTTGATATACTGACCTAATCCTGACACTCATGAGGCTTTACTTTATTCTGAGGATCACCTATTAGATTGCCATAGCAAAAAATCACAACGTGATTTATTGAAAACCTTGACATTTGACTCATTTTATATTGTACCAAAGAGGGAAAAAAAAGTATTTCTGAAAGATGTTATATTAAAATATATGCTATTTTAAAAAGAATAGTTGGAATAATCTTTTCAATAATCATATTTTTTCTTGGTCAGGGTTTCTATTCCTGCACAAACATCATGACCAAGAAGCAAATTGGGGAGGAAAGGGTTTATTCAGCTTACACTTCCACACTGCTGTTCATCACCAAAGGAAGTCAGGACTGGAACTCAAGCAGCTCGGAAGCAGGAGCTGATGCAGAGGCCATGGATGGATGGTTCTTATCGGCTTGCTTCCCCTGCCTTGCTCAGCTTGCTTTCTTATAGAACCCAGGACTACCAGCCCAGAAATGGCACCATCCACAATGGGCCCTCCCCGCTTGATCACTAATTGAGAAAATGCCTTACAGCTGGGTCTCATGAAGGCATTTTCTCAGCTGAAGCTCCTTTCTCTATGATAACTCCAGCTTCTGTCACGTTGACACAAAACCAGCCAGTACAGGGCCTATAAAATGTGACTGTTATAAGTATATTTACATCTCTTGACGCCTTTTAAAAGGCTGAAGCTAGAGAAGTAAAAACTCAGGCATAGATGGAAACATACATAAAGTAACATTCTTTAAGTCATCACTATATGCTACTTTGTAACTGATTCAGTATAGGATAATCTTTCTTTGGTTTGTTTTTCTATGCTTTGGGCTCTTTCCAAATGTTTTCTTCTTTAAAAAAAAAAAAAAAAAAAAAAAACTAAAAACAACTAAACATTTCTTTTGAAAATTTTATTTCAGTATCCTCTTCTCTGACTCCAACTCCTTCCATGTCCCCCATCAATGTTCCTCTCAATTCATGATAGCTTTTTGTTTAATTAGTGTTGTTGCACACACATACACATGAGCATGCACACACACTCATGCAGGTATAGGCAAACACAAAATGCTGAGTCCATGTACTGATGTTTGGATGTATTTGTGATTGTAATATATCTAATTAGGAGATTTGATAACTTATAATGAGCCTCATCACCAAAGAAGCCTCCCCTACTCTCAGAAGCTATTAATTCCCTGTAGGTCTTCATCTAGGGTGAACCCTTATGAGATTCCCTCCATTCACACTGTCTTGTCACTTGGTATTGCCATTGTGTGGGTCCTATCTAGGCAACCACATATTTGAATTTCATGGGTTCAGCTTCTTTGTCATATATATAGAAGACACTATGTCAGAGCGTTTCTTCTAGCCCCTGAGCTCTTTGACTGTTCCCCCTCCTCTTTAATGAGTTTCCCTGAATCTCTGAGTGTAGGAGTTGATTTTTTGATATATCCATAGGATGTAGGTACCCCATTGTCAGCATTTTCAGCACTGTCAGCATTCTCTGCATTTTGAACAGTTTAGGGGGTTCCCTACTGATCTCAGTGTGATGCAAACAGCAGCTTCTGGTGAGGGGTTGAGAACTACATTTATTTGTGGGTACAGGAGTAAGCCCTTAGACTGCAGCTACAAATCATGCTGGCTTAGGAAGGTAGTCACAGTAGGCTCTTCTCTGAGCCCATAGCCTCACCACTCACTTAAAATATGCAAACGTTTGTACAAGCAAATGAAAAACAAAATTTATGATGTGGTTTTTCACTCCCAGAATGTTATGTAACACATTTAAGATTATAACACTTGAGGTCAAGCATACAAAGTGTTCCAGATGGATAACCTCTTAGTCACAGAGACAGGTAGATAGATATTGAGGTACCCTAGGGTCATAACTAAGAACAAGTCAATACTATCCTCAAGAAGCTTCTAGAATAAGCTGGGAGATCAATATGTGACACATACATTCTACGGTTGGGATATAAGTGCTTTTTAAAAATTAACTTAAAGAATTAAAAACAAGAAACCCCAGATTTAAAGTGGAAAGAGATCATTGCCAACCAGAGAGTAATAAACAAATGGGCCATACACGCTGTTCTCCTTGAGCCGGCTTGAGTCCCAGAACTCTATCCTGCTCTTTCTAAGTGTGTGCCTCTCTAGAAACTTCCGGTCATCACCGGCACATAAGCAGTACCCACTGCTTTTCTCTTTTGTGTCCACACAGAAGCGTGAGTTAGTTACACTCGATAATACAAATTGATAGCTGGTAGTTAGATAATCTTATTTAAATTCCTTTAGCTTTTGAGACAATGCTTTTTAAAAGGTACAAAGTATTCTTTAATTTTTGAGGCTGTGGTACATTGCTGATAAATGCTCCTAAGGAACAGGAAGTATAAGGATCTTCCTGAAAGTTCATAAAATGTTCTTGCTTTGGAATGTATATCTTTTACAAGCCAACAAAGGAACCCATTAACTAAGGTGCTCATTTTAGGTGTGGGACAAAAGGCAGGCAGCATAGCCACTCCTACTCCTTGTCTACAGGGGAACCTGGCCCTGGAGTAAATGCTGCAGAGACATGCCATAGCATTTTCATTTCATCACACTCAGAGCACTGCCAAAGCCTGACATCTCTGTCACTTGGTATGTGGTCACAATCCTGTGTGTTGTTCCATTCTTAATAATTGTGTTCCTATGTGACTCAGATTTTAGGACTTTGTTCCATAATGTAACAAACAATATAAAACCTTGCAATCACTTATCCTTCCCCTGCCATGCATGACAACAGAAAGCAACAATGTATGGAAACGACACCAGATTCAAAGTATTCTACAAAAGTGTTTATTCACCCACAGAAGTGTTTATCCCACAAAAATGTGTTGTTTAACTGGCGCCATTAGGCTAGTTTTCATGTTCTACCAATAGGAGCTTCATAAAAATGAGAAATTTCACCTAAAATGGACAAGAGAGTATACTGTTGGCTAGGGTGACTCATGTTTGTTTGATTTTGTTCTTCCCTCTTAATGTATCAGTGGGTGTGTGTGCATGTACACATGTGTATATTTCAAATAGTATCTGCCTCAATGTTTTGCTCTTAGGCATTCAAAGACATTCATAGTATAAGGGGGTTTTCCTTAAAAAGATGCTGAAGTTGATGGCATGTAATGGTGATATTTCAACTTGAGTGACACACTCTTCTATCATTTAAATATTTGAGGTCATCATGATTGTGTAAATTGGCATGGAATTTTCTTATACTTTATCATGCAAAAGGAAAAGACAAAAAAACAACAAAAGAAATTAATCATCCAACTGAAGGAAATTAGTTTGCACATACACCTCCTCATTCAGAGTATATAAAGTACAGTAATGTCAGTGGCAGATCTAGTGAGTAGAGGTAAAACAACAGATACATACTGGTGACATAATTAAGAGAAGTTGATTGGTTTCCTTGCTCTGGTGGTGTCAGTTCATGGTCACTTGACCCTTCTGCTTCTGGCCTGTGCAGCATATTACATCTAGGATGGCAGCATACAACAGCAGAGAACTGCTCACCCTATGGTAGCTGGAAAACACAGACTGAGAGAGGAACCAGACTCCTAAGTAGGCCCTTCAAAGCCACGTTCCTGTGACCAACTCACTACACTAGGCCCTGTCCCCAAAGACTCTACTGCCCAAGAGCCAAGATTCTGGTATCAAATTTTCAACTTTTAGGCTTTAGACAGTCAAGTTTCAAAGTATAGCAAGCAAATACAATTTACATGTGTATTCAGATATGTGGTAGAGTTAAAATTCTACCAATAGCAAAATACAGTAGCACATGCTAGTAAACTCAACTATTGACAAGGCAAGGCAAAAGAATTAAAAATTCCACTTGAAAAAAGTGAACCAAAAGCCAAAGAAATATGTAACACTGTACTAATCTCTCATTTTAACCTAAATAAATATTTAATTTAAACATGAAACATTATTTAAAAAACATTTAAAATGAAACATTTCTAAAAAGCAAATCAGTAATGTTTTTAAAATCAAAAGCAGGAAGATAATGAAAATGATGTACTATGAAGAGATTAATTTTTCTGCATAAATGTAAAATTCAGATAATCATAAAAACATTTTGTGAAACTTAATGAACTAATTTTAAGGGTTAGCCTGAAAACTGGAAGTAAATGGACAAGAAAAATGTAAATAAGTAAGGAAAGCTATATCCCATTAGATATGTACATGGTGCATAATGCATGTAATTGGTTCATTGTAATTGGCAATTGAAGAAGCATAGGAATATATTGCTAAACAGAATGGACAGCGCAGATGACTGTCTTATTCATATTAATGCTGAAATTTATAGTATTAGTGAACTCATAGAATAGTTCAGAGAACATATTGTGGAGCTCAGTTCCTGGCTATGAATCTGACCCCAACACTGACTGAAAGCATTGCCTTGGGAACGTCATCTCATTTAGCCTAAATTTCTACATGTGTGAAATGGGGATAATAAAATTAAGAACTTATGAATTGAATTAAATTACTAATATTTCATTTAGATGACCTTTCTAAGCTAGATACAAAGCTCAACAGCTATAAATATGATGAATAAAAACTGTTTCTGCATATGAATTTGAATTTTATCTACCCATTAATTCATACAACAGGAAAAAATTATGACTAGAACATAGAAAGATATATTGTCCAAAGTACAACAAATTGCTAAGAATCAACAAGGAATACTGAGTCTAGCAGAAAAACAAGGAGACAGAGAGGCACTGAAGTACCCATGTGTCACACAAGCACAAATGCTCTAGAAGGTTGAAAATGGAGGAATGACAGCTCAAGAGTTATGATCCACACACGGCAAGTTCAAAGTCAGCTTGTGCTGCTTGAGACTCTACATCCAAAAAGAAGAAAAGGAAAGAAAAGCAGACTGGAGGAGAGGAGGAGAGAGAAGGAGAGGGGAGGGGAGGGGAGGGGAGGGAGGGGAGGGAAGGAAGAGGGCTGGATGGGACAGGTCAGGAGGTGCTGGTTCACTTTTGTAATCCCAGCACTCACTCCGCTTGTGGAAGGAGAAGGATGATGAGTTTGAAGATAGCCTATGCTACAAGTCAGGTTACAAGAGCCTGTCTAAATAAATATTTAAATAAATGAACTAGGAAAAGAAATCGACATAGAGTACCTGCCTAATATGTCCACCCCAACATCACAAACAAAACAATAAACGAAAGATGCCAAGTATCACTAACAACTGGAGAACTGTGTATCAAATATAGTTCCATAGCTATTGAATCGTGATCTTGGACAGTTAGTAGCCTTTTAGCTTTCAGCAATATCATCCTTAATTCATGTCCTTACCTGTTTTAGTTTTTCTTTATCAGCATATTAGATTCAAACTTGTGGTCCCAGAGTTCAGATGTGGAGACAGAAGAGCAAGTTCAAGTGCAACCTGAGGCACACAGAATTATCTAACAACTGCTGCAAAGAGCTTTCTGTCACTGATGCTGGCTGCTATCAGAAGCCAAAGAGTTAGCCAGGCCTGAAGGTGCAGGCTTGTAATCCTAACATGTGCGAAGCTTAGGCAGACGAACCACGTGTTCGAGGTCAGCCTGGGCTACAATGTTAGATTGTATTAAAGTCAGAGAGCAGAGTTTATACAAAGGTATTGTGTATTTACGAAACAGTTCTAGAAGACATTCTGTCTGCCTATCCATGTGACACCTACCCCAGCAGAGCTAACAGACCTCAGCCAGTTGACAGTAATATTGTTACCAAAAAAAGTTAAACTTTAATATTGATCTCTGACATTTACCATTTCTGCCATGGTACAACTCTAAAAACCCAGGCATAGAATGTTGCTATATATACAACTGTACTCTGAATAACTCAGCTGCTATGATCAAATCATTAAGGTCTAGCATGAAAGTTTTAACTATTTTACAGTTTCCTTCCTTTCCCCACCCCAACTTCCTACTCCTGCTCCATGTAAACAAAAGTTGGAAAAACACAAAAATGTGTGCTAGGGTAGTCCTGGTTATCTTCCCAAGTGACAGATGGGACACAATCCCTCTTCCCGAAGTATTTGGGACCTGCCTACTTAGCAGTGTGCTCCATGTACTCCCTGGGCCTTTAATGACTGCATCAACTCAACTTCTCTGAATCTAAATCAATACCCAAGTCCATTTCATAATTGAGTTATGTTGCTTGAGACCATTGAGCCATCTGCTTTGTATGATGGCGTAAGCCCTGTGAGAAGTATGAATTCTGGTGTCTGCTGGATTTCCCGTGAGGTCTGATCTTTCCCCATAATGACATAGTGTGGAATGTTACTCAACTTAGTTGAGTTTTCAAAGTGCACTACAGAGTACTATGGAAGCAGATCACACACAGTTGTTTATTACTTGTTAAGTTCAGTTAAGTTCTCTATTATGCAATGTTATCAACCATGGCTTAGGGCCCTTTGATGAGAAGTGAAGCTATGTTTTTGCCGTGAGAGTGAAGTACCTGTATTGTTGGAATGTCTCAGCAGCACTTTCCCTTGCTTTTAGTTTCAGACTTCATTTTGCTTTGGAAGCCACCATCTTATTTGCATTGACTGATGAAATTTTTCTTACCAGTGATCTTGAGCTGAACCATGTCATAAATCTAGGAGTGACAGTTGTGCAGAGTCACAACCTGAACAAGGATGGATGGATGACTTAATATTGAGCAATGAACAACAAACTTTCATCAGAGCTGCTAGGAAATTGAGCACATTATTTGCCAAAATTTGATAACTCTGGTTACAAGGCAGTTCCCTAAAATCATGAAACTTCCTGAGTTAGAAGCAACACAAAAGAAAATATATATTTGGGAGGAAAACAGTAATCAGGGAATCAGGCTTGAGAACTGAATCTCAGCCAAACTACTTGTACCTAAAATCAGTTCTAACCCTGAAATACCTCACTGGTGCATTAACCACAAGTCAAAATTTTGTTATGTTCTCCTTAAGTTTTCTGATTTAATTTCTATGTATATCTCCTAAGTGATATATATTGCTTAGTTTTCCTTATGGAAATCCTTACATGTTTAAATGCCTTGGCCATTTGTTTTGTGATTTACTCATTTTTGTTTAGCACCAATATCACATTATTTATAGATATTCATTATTTCCACTGTACTTTAGTAATATATTAGGTGAACATATTAATAATTTATTACTCACTTAATTTTGAGGATTTTTATATTACAAGCATATATTGGGATATATATAAAAGAAACCCTCATGCTTAAAGAGGGTACTAGATGTAGAAACTGGTGCTTCCAATATTTCTGCATAAAACTACAGTTTATTGAAGTGACTGGATTGTTTTACAGTGCTACTAGTTACATAAAACACCTTGCTACATTTTCAAGTCAGTATTACATTTTATTATACGTTTTCAATCATTTTTAAGTATAGTAGCAGTAATGGGGAGATGTATTCTCCTACTCTTTTACCAGTTTTAAAGTTTTACTTCCACATTAACTCAAAATCTAGTGTTAAATAAATTCGAAAACTGTTTAGAGTTGTTTTATGACAAGGCCTAACTTTGTAGTTCAGAATTAACTGTTCTCCCAATGATGTCCAGGCTTATCTTGAACTCATGGCAATCTACCTGCCTCAAACTTACAAATGCTGGAATTATAGATGTGCACCATCACCCAGCTTATGGTATTATACCAGGAAACATATTTGCATTCATTTTTTAAGTTTATACATTGACCATAGAATCATTTATTTTTACAATTTTTAATATTGAATATATATATATACTCAATATAATATATATGTATATTATATATATACACATATATATAATATATATGTATATTATATATATATACATATATATAATATATTATATATAATACACACATATATACTCAATATAATATATTCATGCTTTTGCTATATTATATATATATACATATACATATATATATATATATATATATATATATATATATATATACATTTGAGTATATGCATTGAGTATATCATGCACCAAAAGGTCCCAGTGAAATAAAAAGCATTCGTTATGTTAACTTCCTTGGTCTGTTGTGTTCATTTTAAAGCACATTACTTATTCATGAATGCGAAAAGCTACAAGACAATGCAGAGAAGGTGAGAGAAGGGTCATTAAAATATGTGTACAGAGAATCTGTGGCTGTGAACTAATAATCCACTAATAGCAGAGGAAAAGTTAATGATGATCATAAATATATATAGCATTTATGTGATAATTATTAGACTTGTTGAACAACTGCTACTAACATGAAGTTAGGATTGAAAATGAGACTGGGTTGCAAACAGTAATTCATCCATATTTTAGCTACAATAAATGGCTAGACATAGTGCTGAGCTACCAAAATTGGACATTTACAATCATTTACAGAAATAAATCAGTATTTGGTTATGTAAGGCCCAACTGCAAGAACAAACAAGAGCAAGGTTATGAATGATCAAAGTATTCATGGTATGTAGCAGTTTGTTGTCTCAATTCAATACATGTATTCAACTAAAAGATGAAGTCACAATGCTAAGTTGCATCATACATGAATCCAACATGGTGCTGCATGCCTGTGATCCAGAATTTGGGAGTCTGATCCTTCTTGACAAATAAATTTACAAGAAAACAAACAAGTAATGACAAAAATGGGACATTTATCTAAGTGTGTGGCACAGCTCATAATCCCAGCACTTGGAGGTGGAGGTGGGTGGTGGCAGGATTTCAAAGTCATTCTCTATTACATATAACATTTGAGCCAATCACGAGCTACATGAGACCTTGTCTCAAAAGAAACCAGCAACAAGGATATGTGTGTACATTTAATCAGAGAGAAAATAGAATGACCTTTATTAAGATGTCCAGAATCATGCTGAATTCGATGTAATATGATCTGCGTAGCCTACTTAAAAGTAGAAAGATGAATCATGATGTCTACAGCCCAAGGACACTGTGATTCGTTATTATCTAAAGTATGGTCCAGAGAACAAATTTGGTGTGTGACTGCATACACATGCCAGTAAAGGTTGGGACAATGACAAATTTCCCAGCTAAAGTACTCTTGAAAGAAAGAGACCAAATCCCATAATAGCAGCCCTTTTCTGGTAGGATCCTTCTGAGGAATTTGCATGTGCTAATCAGCTTTCCTGTATACCAGTCTTCTCCTAAGAATGTTTTATCTTAAGATATTTACCCTCTAGATTGATGACCATAAAACACATCAAGATGTAGTGTGGGCCTCCATCAACATAGCATTAATTTTTTAGAAATTTAGGAATGGAAAAGCTTAGCTAAAGAAATATAGTAGTATTAATAGTAAAAGCTAACAGCTAATATTTCTTGGCAGCATACACTACAGCCACCACTTATCTAAACAATTATGAACACCATGTTCCATACACTGTGATGAGAACTTCATTTCACAAAATTACAGCAGGAAAAAGCTGTATGCTTGTCATGCAAATATGAGGACCTGGATTCAAACAGCAAATTCACATAAAAACTTCTGGGGAAGGGAGAATCCCTTGGGCCAGCTAGTCATGCTATATTGATGCTCTTCAGGTTTTGTAAGGTCCTCTTTAAAAAAAAAAAAAACAAGGTGGAGAGAAACATTATCCTCTACTCCAACATACACGTATACCCAATGCGCTCGCGCGCGCCGCACACACACACACACACAAACACACACCCCTTTGTGGATCCCAGGTCTGCACCTCCAGAAGTCTCTGCTGCTTGGGGGGGCCGGGCAGAGTTTGACTGCGCTTACCCCAAGCTGTTCCTAGGCAGGTATTGAGCCACAGGGAAGCCCCAGGACACCACTTGGGGGTGGCAAAGCACAGTTTGAGGTGCAGGACAGCAGAACAGCTGGTGTCTGTCTGTCGGGAGTCTGCTGGCCTGCAACAAGGCGGAGCCATCTGGTTCTCAGGCTCTCCGACATTCAGGCACCAATGGGAGCCTAAGAGCTGAAAACAAAGTAGATGCCCACAAGCTGGCTCTAGCACAGAATTTGGGGTTTGGGGCGGTGAAGGGGAGGTCCAGCTGGACCCACCATAACTGTCCTTGGCTTGATGGTGGCAGGCTTGATGTCAGTTGTGGCTGGAAGTGCAGAGAGGCCTTCTACAGGACATTAAACAGTGGCTCTGTAGGCAAAAGCCTTCTGCATGGCTCCCTGTGGCGGATCTCGATGAAAAGAGACAGTCTGTGGTTTCAAACCATTATTGCCATGGTGGAAAGTGGATGTGTAAAACAATACCCCACTTCTCAAGGTGGGCCTGAGATTAAATACCTTTTGCAAGGAGGAACGTCTGGGAAGGGAATTTTATTGGCAACGCCCTCTGAACTTCTAGGTACCGCCTTAAGCATGGAGATCTCTGACTTGATCACATCTCTTTTCCTATTTTCTTGGTCTGAGATGTCAGGGATGCCTCATCTACATTTGGAGGAGCTTGGGGCCTTGCCCTTACTGATTGATGGTCACATACCTGGGGGGGGAGGGGTTGGTTCCTCAGGAACAGGCAAAGCTCCTAGAGTCTCTTCAGGGTCTCCGAGGCTTCAAAGCCTTTAGCTCAACTGAGAACCAGGCTACCTCTCAGGGTCCACTGCATCCCACCCCCAACACACACAAACATACACACTCACTATAGCAATATACATGGTACTTGTAATTATATGATATTATATAATATAAATTATATTAATATATAATACAATGAAATATACAAATAAAAAGCATTTGTAAAAAAAAAAAAAAACCCTTGAAGCTCAGAAATTTTAAATATATTTACCCATATTAGTTAAATTAAACCATATTAGTCAGGGTTCTCTAGAGGAACAGAACATTCAGAATGAATATAGTTTAATGAGCGATTTACTCAATTGGCTTGGAATCTGATCTAGAAAGTTCAACAATGGCTGTCTTTACTGAAAAGACTCAGTCTCCAGTAGCAGTTCTGTCCACAAGGCTGAGTGCTGCATCACTGTCGCCCTGCCACTTAAAGCCTGGGGCATTCTTAGAGATCCACCTGTCTTCAGTAGACAACGGAAGCCCAAGGAAGCTGGGTTCTAATCCCAACAAGGCAATGTACCAGCACCAGCACTGATGCCATTGGTGGTGACAGCTGCAGCAGTGGCATCAGCAGTGTAGAACTCACAGATGCGACTGAAGGCAGGGAGGCTGAAAGCATGAAGTTTTACTCCGGGACCTCCTTTTATCTGGACTCTACCAGAAGGTGCTACTCACACTTAGGGTGGGCCATCCTACTTCAAATGATCTGATCCAGAAAATCCCTCAGAGTGTGTCCCTTGCTCCTCTGCTGTTAGTGGATCTCAGATCCAGTCCAGCTGACAACCAAGATCAGCCATTAGAAAGAACTAAGTACATATAATGGAAAATTTAAATTTGAGCTAAACTTAAAAACATGAGCAAAAACGTGACAAGAATTGAGGAAGTTGCCAACGATGGGAAATGACAAGAAGGAGGATACAAAAGAAGAAAGAATTTGCATGCTAATGTCTAAAAGAAACAGTGGTCTAGAGCTCAACAGATGTTCTCTGCTGCAGTCCGATCTGCGCTGACCTGCTTCTCCGTGTTCCCCGGCCTGCAGCGGTCTTGCCATGAGCACTGACACCTTCGCAGTGTGGCAGCAGCTCAACTACTGCAGCTGGGATCCTTCTGGCACAGAGAAAGCATCCCAGCCAGCCTGGCGAGTGATAGCTACTTTCGAAAGTTCAGGAAATAAGGAAGTAAATTTGACTGTTGAAAATGCAAAGGCTGCCTTTAAAATCTGGAGTAAGAAAAGTGGCATGGAGCGCTGTCAGGTCCTCTTAGAGGCCGCCTGGATCATCAGGGAGTGGAAGGATGAAATTGCCACTGTGGAGACCATCAACAATGGGAAGTCCATATTTGAGGTCCGCCTAGATGTTGACACTTGCTGGCAGTGCCTGGAATACTATGCAGGCCTGGCTGCATCCATGGCAGGAGAATGTATCCAGCTCCCAGGAGGGTCCTTCAGCAACACTCAAAGAGAACCACTTGGGATGTGTGGGGGGATAGGAGCATGGAACTACCCCTTCCAAATTGCCTACTGGAAGTCTGCTCTGGCTTTGACATGTGGTAATGTCATGATCTTCAAACCTTGACCCTTCACTCCTGTCTGCTCTGCTCCTGGCTGAGATCTACACCAAAACTGATGTGCCTCCCCGGCTCTTCCTTCAACGTGGTGCAAGATGAGGCTGCCACAGGCCAGTTTCTGTGTCAGCATTGTGATGTGGCCAAAATCTCCTTCACTAGAAGTGTGCCCACTGGCACGAGGATCATGTCCGCTAAGAGAGTCAAACTCATTCCTTTGGAACTTGAGGACAAATCTCCTCTCATCATCTTTTCACACTATAATATGGAGAATGCTGTGAACGGGGCCCTGATGGCCAACTTCCTCACACAAGGACAGATCTGCACTAGAGTCTTTTTGCAAAAGGAAATTATGGATATATTTACAAAAGAGGTTGTAAAGTAGACTCAGATAAAACTTGGAGACCCACTTCTGGAAGATACAAGGATGGGTTGACTCATAAACGTACTGCATCTGGAACGAGTCCTCGGGTTTTCAAGTTGGCAAAGGAGCAGGGTGCTACTGTGCTGTGTGGCGGAGAGCTGTATGTCCCAAAGGATCCTAAATTAAAACATGGATATTACATGACACCATGCATTTTAACTAATTGCAGAGATGACATGACTTGTGTAAAAGAAGAGATCTTTGGACCAGTTATGTCCATTTTAACATTTGAAACTGAAGCCGAGGCTCTGGAGTGGGCCAATGGCACCACTTTGGAACTAGCAGCTGGGGTCTTTCCCAGGGACATCCAGAGGGCTCACATGGTGGCAGGCTGGAATGTGCTACATTAACAACTACAATGTCAGCGCGGTGGAGTTGCCCTT
Organism: Mastomys natalensis; assembly: GCA_021653895.1. Taxonomy (NCBI): domain Eukaryota; kingdom Metazoa; phylum Chordata; class Mammalia; order Rodentia; family Muridae; genus Mastomys; species Mastomys natalensis. The sequence goes on along the minus strand of JAJTUV010002197.1, from coordinate 257,604 downwards.
TAGTGGCTACAAGCAGTCAGGATTTGGCAGAGAAAATGGCCGTTTGACAATTGAATACTATTCACAGCTGAAGACAGTGTATGTGGAGATGAGGGACGTGAAGTCAGCCTTTTGAAAACCACTACCAAGCTGTGGAATAAGTTGACTGCCTTGACAGGCAGTGTAACTGAATAGCTTCTTACATCCAGTCTTTGGGTCATTAGTGTGATAATGGGTCAGTATTGTCCTCGGTCTAGCAGTCACCTTCACAATTGAAAATGTGCACACGTGCCTTTCAGATGGTAGCCAGGGAACCTGTTGTTCCAGCAAGTCCCTGAGAATTGTGTAAACCCCAGCTGCGCACTGTTCAGACATGGGCAGGCCACAGCTCTGCTCCTACACATTTGCCCCACTAACAGTGGCAGCTTTCTAGTTTGCTTTAAAGAAGGCCCACCTTCCTGGATTCCTGGTGAATCAGTAGATATTCGATCTTTGTTCATTGACAACTAAAAAACAAATTCTTAAAGCTTTTATTTGGAGCTGGGCATTTGTGGTGCATGACTTTAATCCCAGTACTTGGGAGGCTGAGGCAGGTGGATTTCTGAGTTCAAGGCCAGCCTGGTCTACAGAGTGAGTTCCAGTACAGCCAGGGCTACACAGAGAAACCTTGTCTTGAGAAACCCAAAATAAATAATAAAATCTAAAAAGCTGTTATTCTGAGATGTTAAAGTCTTAATACTTTTGGAAAATGGATTCATTGGCATTTAAAAGCTATGCTCTTCTTGACTAGCAAAACAGCTCAGTGGGTAAGGTCTTAGCACATAAGCCCAATGACCTCATTTTTATCTCCAGAACCCACATCAAGGTGGTTACTCCTCCCCCATATCATATTATGCATAGTAATAAAATTTTTCTCAAAAAAAAAAAACCAGTGGTATATTCCTCTGACATTTTCTTTCCATCCTCCTCCTCTTATCCACTACCATGTTTAAACTTAAGGTAAAATCTTTTCTTTGATGAATCCAACTTTACTATGAAGTCTTTTCTGCACCATGCAGCAAGACCTCAACTTCATGGAGTAGATGACTCTGGAAAGATACCTGGTAGTTATTTGTTCAACTGGGCAGGTTGAACTATATCCAATCTCCTGCTAGCCTCCTTCTTAGGAATCCTATTTTCAATTCTCTGTATCAATATTGCCCCAAGGAGTATACTCTTAATCTCAAAGGTTAAGATGATGAGGGCAGCTATACTACAAAGATGTTTCTTGGTATTTTGACAAAAGATAAAGAGGGAACTTTTGCCATTTTGCAAGTGGGAAGTTTTGTATACATACCTGACAACAGTCCTCCAGGTTTGTATACAAATTACATCTATGTCAGATTTTGCATTTAAAGATATGCTAAAATGGTAGCTCTCCAGAACCTTGTAGTGGAAAAAACGTCCTTCTGTACTTGGTGCTAACTTCAGGGTTACATAGGCCAAGCCTGTAGTATCCTAGTTTATGCAGTTAGGTGTAAGTTAGGCCACATTTTCCTTGAGATTTACCATCAAATGACTGTCCAGTCTTGAAATAAGACTTTCTCTTGCACACCCTAGGTAGAACAGGGAAGACTTCCATCTCTGGATAGGTAAGGCCTCAATCTGTATTTAGCTGAGATGAAGTTTCAGATGATGGAAGTTTATCCATCACCAGTCATCCTTAAAAGCATGTATCAAAGTCTCAGAAATAGAAATGGTGGTAGAATTGACAGACCAAGTGGATCAGGAAACATATGGAAGGAAACAAAACCCACAGTTCTGGATTCACATTTAAATTTCTGATAGACTAAGTGTCAAGAATCTGATGCATCTAACCTCAACAGCAAAATAACCACAAATACTGCCTTCACAGAAATGATATGCTATACCTCTCCTTTTTAAAACACATTTCAAAAATGTTAAAGCAACTACTGAACCACAGTAAAAGCTAAAACATAATCTTTGCATTTACCCATTGTTGAGGTTTGGTCTGTTGCTATGTATTGTAATGCTAAGTGCAGACCCCCAAGACCTGGTTGTCCCAGAAACAAGAGAGCCCACAAGTAGATCCAAGTGATGCTAATATGACCTTGCTCCCACATTATTTCTGATTAGTGAATAAAGATACTTACAGCCTGTAGCTGGGCGGAATTGAGATAGGCTGGGTTTGGGGTTCATGGCCTTGTGGTAAGAGGAAGCCATGAGAAAAGGGAAGAAGGGGGAGAGGAGAAAGAAGCTATGGGTTAGGAATCAAAGGGCTGGCCAACTGGAGTTAAGAACAGTTCAGATAAAACATAGTAATAACTCGGGGTTATTGATAGGAAATAGGTTTTAATAGCATAGAGAGTTGATGTCTGACTAGCTCTAGTGCTTATTATAAATAATCAAAATAGTGTGTCTTTTATCTGGAAATTGAATGATCAAAGATAGGGTAGAAACCCGGGGTTGAGATTAAATATTTTCTATAACCTGTACTCTTATCTGTAAACTTATAACTTTTTATAAAATAAAATAAAATAAAATAAAATAAAATAAAATAAAATAAAATAAAATATCACATACAACATTAAGAGCTATGTTCACACTCAGAACAGGTTCCCTGATCACCATGTGGCCTGTAAATATTAAGAGTTTCTTTGACTTTTTAAATACTGTCCTTCTCTTTTCAGCCTGTACCCTTAACTAATGCACTCATAAACACATATCCTGTTGTAGATACTGAGACAGAAAGAACTCTGTAAGTTGGATGCTAGCCTTATATTCTCATTTACTAAGAAGGTCTTTTAAGTAAAGATAAATACACCAAAATAGGTTTTACTTAATCAAAAGCCAACAAAATAATAGATAAGAGCTGTCTCTTGTCTTTCTTGAAAATCTCACACTGAAGTCTACACAGCTACTACTGTTCTCTTCTCTCTCTCTCTCTCTCTCTCTCTCTCTTTCTCTCTCTCTTCCTTCCTTTTCCTCCTCCTCCTCCTCCTCCTCCTCTCCTCTTCCTCTTCCTCCTCCTCCTCTCTTCCTCTTCCTCCTCCTCTTCTTCCTCCTCTTCCTCCTCTCTTCCTCTCCCTCCTCCTCCTGGCCTTCTTTGTCCACACTTATATCTTGGTCACACTGTGAACATGAAGATTGTGTTATTTACTGAAAACATCTAGTTGTGGTGCGGCTTAAACCTAGCACATACCTTTTATCCAAGAGCTAAATAAACTCAACCCTAGTCAGGAGACCAGCTGACAGGGAATGAACACAGAAAACAGAAAGGAAGGGCATTAAGCTGGAAGGTATTTGAGACAGTGTAAAGGAGAAGGAGCTTCCTTCTGGGATGCTGGTGGAGGAGGAAGGTCAACTGGGTGCTCTCTTTTTCTCTGTCTCTCTGAGCGAATAGGCTTTCACCACACCAGCTGGCTCCTGGGTTTTCCTCGGAAAATTGAGCTGCTGGGATTTTTATTTTCTACAACAGCACATATCAGTATTAAAATAATTTTATGAATAAACTCCAACTTGGCATCATTAAAAAAAGAAACCAAATCTTAATAGAACAGGGACCATTGCTGTAACTGGTTAGGAAGTACTTTTTGGTGCAGATAGGGATGGTATCTTTTCTGTAGTGACTTAAGAAAAGTATTTAATATAAAATGGAAAAAGGAAGTATTGAGTGTATCATTTTATTTTTATTTTTGTTTCTTGATGTGTGAGTGTGTGTATGTGTGTGTCTGTGGTATGTTTTTAAAGACACAGCCTAATACTGCCTCCCATGATTGACTAGAAATCACTATGTAGCCCAAGGCTGTCTTTGAAATCATAGTGATCTTTCTGCCTCAGATGGAATTACAGTTGAGGATTCCCATACACAACCTGAACATCTAGAACTTACAAGAAGAAGTATTTGTAACTGTATATATTCTGAAGACAAGTGGATACTGAAGCAAAGCGAAATGACATAGCAATAAAAAAAAAAACAACAGTGTTTAGTGGCAAAACATAAAAAACAGTACCATCATTAAGATGAAAGTAAATAAACTATGTTAGATTCTTTTTTATAGACTAAAAGTAGAATAGAACTGTAGAACAGAGAAAATTTTCACATAAAATATAATTTAATAACTTTGCCCATAAACTTATTTTATAAATAGGTAGACAGATGGAGTTGAGATAGAAACCCGCCTTAGACAAGCAGATGTTTAAGTTGTAATAATTTCAAGACAGGTTGAGACAAATAAGAAGCATGATTAATAATGAAAAGTCTAAGTTTGAGTTCTGATTATGAAGTTGACAAAGTCACTTAACTTCTCTGGAATAGGGGTATACTGTGCTATATTCAAGGAAGAGAAGATCTTCTTTGGGTGATTTGAGTTGACAATATGAAAAGCTAGTCAGCATTAAAATACTGGGTCTCATTAAAGTCACAAATATTGAAGATTCACATTTTAGCTATGTATTTAAGGGTTTCAAAGTTGAAATTTTTGGGTTGCTCCATAGACTGAAGATCCATTATTTTGCTGTGTTATAGAAAAGATGATTTATTATTACAAGTAAACAATAAGATGTCAGTTGGTAAGCCTGCTTCTAAAACAGCAAAAATAATGCCAAAACCTTTCTGGACTACAAAGAAATCTGCATAATCATCTTTAGTGTTTGCTTAATTGAAAAGTACATATTTTTTAAATGTTTTCTTATTCATATTTTATACGTATGAGCATTGCCTACATATATATGCATACACATACACACACACACACACATGGGTACCAAATGTGTGCAGTGCCATCAGAAGAGCCTGTCTGATCAGCCAGTTGTGAGCTGTTATGTAGGTCCTAGGAACTAAATGTTAGTACTTTATGAGAGCAGTGTCCTAGTTAGGGTTTTACTACTGTTAACAGACACCATGACCATGCAAACTCTTATAAAGGGCAACATTTAACTGGAGCTAGCTTACAGGTTCAGAGGTTCAGTCCAGTATCATCAAGGTGGGAGCATGGCAGCATCCAGGCAGGCATGGTACAGGAGGAGCTGAGAGTTCTACATCTTGATCTGAAGGCTGCTAGCAGAATACTGACTTCCAGGCATGTTGGTCCACATCCAAGTGACACACCTAACTCCAACAAGATCACACCTACTCCAACAGGGCCACACCTTCTAATAGTGCCACTCTCTGGACCAAGCATATACAAACTATCACAAGCAGCAACTGAACTTAAGAACCCAAAATCTCTCCAGCCCTGTGCAGAAGTGTAATTTTTAATCAGTAAATAACAGGATAACCAAAAATACAATTCTAATTAAAATCTTTAGTTGTAAAGACATGTCAGTATTATTTCTATTCATCCCATATTTCTATGGCTTACAACACTGAGATTGCACAATCCTAAAGTAGAAAACTATCCTTTTTGGTACATGAACTCGGATGTAAGCATTCTTGATTTTATTAGATGCTCACCGAACAAAAGCCACTGTTTGCATGGAAATAAACACTGAAATGGATATGTCTAAGCAAGTTCTAAGGCAAGCAGAACTCTGTGTTGTGTTCTAGATTACTTTTATAAGAATGTTTTATTTATAAAGATTGGCCTAAGAGATCTTTTATCCATTGTACTAATTTTCATTGAATGGGATATGTGAACCTTAGTGGTTTTTAAAATATTGCTATTTAGAAAGTTGGGTGTGGTCCTCCACAACTTCAATTCCAGTATTCAGGAGGCAGATGCAATTGAGACCACCCATCCTGAGTTCCAGATTAGCCAGGGCTATATACTGAGACTTGCCTCAAAATGAAAGAAGCATACAGAAGCACACAAAAGTGCGCGCGCGCGCACACACACACACAGATAGAGACAGAGAGACAGAGAGACAGAGACAGACACAGAGATAGAGAGAGAGAGGACTATTGCAACTTATATATTATGGTACATAATGAGGAACTGTTCAACACACACTCAAAATAACTTGTGACACTATGGCTTCATTTTGTTATTCTAATCAACGATGCAAGTCCTATCATAGATATCACAGGATTCACTTTTTCAATTTTCCATATATTCAAGAATAAAAACAATAGCTCAGTTACCACAACTATTGCCAATATGTTTTGAGCTTTCTCAGCACAAAGATGGTTTCTCTACTTTCTTTGTATCTCCAGCACCTTGGACAGTGCTGGCCACAAACCACACCATAGCAACAATTTGGCAGCCTAAATCACTTCCTTGTGATACCATATGTGATATCATTGGAGATATACATTACCTGGGCTTAAGTATGCTTTTATTTCACTGCTTCTGTGCAAATTACTCCAAATCGTCATTTCACTCTTAAGTGAAGTCTCTTGCTCTAAAATTTACGCTAGGCTAGACATACTGTTGCAGAATATCTAAGTATTTGCCCCTACAAAAACACCACAATAAAGTAAGAGAAGTTTAATATCTCAAAAATGTCCTTTAAAGACAGGTTTATATATTCTGACCCGCAAGCTTACAAGGGGATTTCTATGGGCTTAAGGGTGTCTCTCAAGCCTGCTCTCTGAAATAAAATTGGAAGGAAAAGGAGAAAATTCCCCTCAAACACTAAGAGTATTATTACTGAGAAACAATGTGGATAAATGTAAACTGAAAACACATTTTTCTTAATTCACTGTCAGATGATTCTTTGATACATTCGTTCGTTCTGACTCACGCGTACAACAGAAGAAAAAAAAAGTGAACCCCAGAAATTACCAGTTTGTTTTCACTAAAGAAATCTGCCTTCGGTGAGAGGAAGGGGAAATGTGGTGCTCACTGCTACGTAAATGTCAGCAAACCTCCCTGGAAGCTCATATTTATTCCAAATCTCCCTGGAAGCTCATATTTATTCGGTTTGCCCTAAATTAGTCCTTTTTTCGTATCTTCTCAAGAACCCTTTGTTTGTGGGACGGCGGGTCTGACGAGCATTGTCTATTCGCGGAAATGCTACCCCAGGACTCCGCCCGAGCTGGGGGTGGGGAAGGAGCCGCGCGTGGAGAGATCGACTGAGCATTAAAGTGAGTGAACAAAGAGAAGTCCCAGAAGCCCGCGCCAGCGCCTCTCAGAGCTGCATCAAGAGATTCCGCTGGGTCAAACTGACGGCGCAGGCCGCTCCAACTGGCCTCCCAAAGAAAAGAGCTCAAGTAAATAATTGATGGAGATTGATCGGGCCCGAGACAAAGCTTTGCAGGAAGCCAATGCATCCGATTTTAAGCAGTCTTGGAGTCTTCTGCCAAGTACAGAAAATGGAAAAGGAGAGAGGAATTTGATGAGCCAGGCTGATAAATCTGCATCTCGGGCGTGGCTCTGGCCTTTTTGTCTTTTTGCCTCCCACCCGCTACTCCGGTTCCCCATCCTCACCTTCTCTTTCCTCTTTAAGCAACCACTCCGGTTACTTCTCTCCGGTCCTCCCTTCAATCCCGCCCTCTTTTCAGCCCAGTCCAGTGAGGTCAGCTCATGAATACCGCTGCACTTCCTGGGGAGCGTCTGGCACTGCTTGGCACCCCGGGTATTGCCTGCTGCATTTACAGCCCAGCCAACCAAGCACCAACGGCTAGGAATCAGCTCCCAGAGCTTTCAGTCTTTGTGGTTACCGGCCTTTGTTCGGAGAAACCGAGTGGGTGTGGATCCCGTGCAAGCAAGCGTGCCCAGAGAGAAATCCGCCTACAACACTACGAAGTTGAACTTTCTCTGAAAGGTAGAAAAATAAACTCGGAGGTCTCCAGAAGACCAGGAAGAAGGCAGTGTTGTTGGTTTGCATCAACTTCCTGGAAGCAAAAGCCACTACAGAGAAATGTGATCTTCTGGATTTCTAAAGAGATGACGATGAGAAATGGGGTGGGTCCAGGGACAGATAGGATTTGAGATGAAAAGAATTGGTTTGGTCCTTACTGTAATTGCTTGGTGGAGATTTCCACTGGAGAAAGCTTTGAGATACAGTACCTTGTTACTTTGTCGGGGAACAGGTGACAGCCACTAGGTGCCTTAGATTGTGGAGTTCATTAAGGGAACCCAAGCCTTCTCCGAGGTTATAGTCTTGGGAGTGGAAGGGGGGTGGGGCTTCAGCTGATGGCTTTCTGAGTTCCCGCGTGGTTCTACTTAGTTAAATATAACTTTATATTGTCAGTATAATTAAGTTGGGTGGCCCACATTAGTCTGACCCACGGTAAAGTAGGCCAGATGTTTTAGCAGTGGGTAACTTTAGGTTTTTCCTTCTGAAGTAGTCATTGTTTATCTTTGTATCACAAAAGGAGTTGAAAAGAGATTACAGAGACAGAAAGAAAGGTGGGGAAGATTTTGGGTACCCTTCCTTTATGAAAGGACAAATAATTAATCCTCAATTAAGATACGACAGACAATAAGAGTAAGACACTGGGAAGTCATCTCTCCTACAGTGTGTGTGTGTGTGTGTGTCTGTGTCTGTGTGTAAGAGAACAGTGTGTTTAGTCTTGGTCTTCCTGTGCTTTACAGGTAGATGAGGTTCTCTTGGAGAGGGGCCAAATGAACTTGCTGTCTGAACAGCTAGTAAGGGAAATCCACAGGCTTTTCTGTTCTTTAGTTTAAAGTGGTATGTTTATTTTGGAAAGATAACACAATATATCTTACCATAAAGAAAGACAAACAGCCTTTTGGTTTCATGGTGTTCCATGGTTCTGTTTCAGAATTTGGCTCCAAAGGAATGAGTGAGCATTTTAACATTTTTAAATTTAAATTTTATTTATGTGTATGAGTGTTTTGCCTGCATGCATATTTGTGTACCACATATGGACCTGGTGCCCAGGGATGACAGAAGAGGGTGTCGGGTCCCCTCGAACTGAAGTTACAGAGAGCTATGAGATGTCACGTCCGTGCTTGGAGCAGACCCTGTGTCCTCTGGAAGAGCATCCAATGCTATTAACCACTCTACTATTTCTCTAGGCCCACGACTGGGCATTTTAAAGCTTGCATTCAGTCTATTATTTGCTATCTAAGGAGATGCTTCAGAATAAAACTGGTTTTTAACCTTGTACTTGCAACTTAGTCCTCCATAAGTCCAGATCAAGAAGAAGCAAGTACAGACAAATTTATCACTAAAAACTTCAGAGCCTGTAGAGAGAGCTGTTCATCAAATTTTCCAACAAGTATTTTTAAACTACTAAAATAATCTCTTTGGGTTGCCAATGACAGAATTTTATAACTAATTCTTAATATCAGCCTTTTCTTGAGCCTGGGATTGATTTATATTCATTCTTTATATTTTCTTTTGTTTTTCATTCTAAAGGAAGTTGGCTAAAGTTCTCTAAAGACGACATTAAGGGCTGAGGCAGAACAAGAAAAGTGTCATTTATCCACGGTAAATTGTCTCTAGGATCTTACATTGTAACCTTGTTTCTTTAATTGACAACTGGGAGTACTAATTAAATAACACCCCTCCCCCCACACATACTAAACTAGGTTTAAAATACAGATTTTATGTAGAAGGAAGTCGTTTAAAAAGTATAATACCTACACACTCCCCTCTCCTCGTTTCCTTCACTTTTCATTTCTTTCTGAACCTATGTCTCACCCTTCCTGGTACAGGCTACCTAGGGAATACAAGTTTTAGCTGCCTTCGGATTCATTTGGCTGAGGTGGAGTAAGATGGAGACAGCACCACTTTGGGCAAAGTGAGAACTAACATCCCTGAATCTTTTACATAGTCAAAGCTTCTATCAAACGTTTGGTTTCCGAATCTGATATTTCTCTCTAGCTCCTCTTGTACAGCACATTGACCTTTGGCTCTGCAGCAGTATAAACATATTATATATTTTTCTTCTTTTATTTCCATCCCAGCTGACACAGGAAGGAGAGAAGAGGATGATCTAGACATGGACGCTTCCAAGTGGCATCCAGTAGGTTCTTTCTAGACTGTCATGAGTCAGCCACAGTCCGGGGGCGCTGCCCCAGCCACAACCTCAGCTTCTGCCGCCGCCGCAGCCACGGAGGCTCGCATGCACCCGGAGGGTAGCAGCAGAAAGCAGCAGCGAGCTCAATCGCCAGCTAGGCCTAGGGACAATTCTCTCCGACAGGCCGCCGGGGCCACGCGGTCCCCGCTTGGGGTCGGCCCCAAACTCAATTCTGTTCGGCAGCAGCAGCTGCAGCAGCAGCAACAGCAGGGTAACAAGATAACCAGTCGGGGTGCCTCGGGGGCTGGCTCTAGAGGATACGGAGGCGGGGCGGAGAAGGCCGCGCCCGCGGTACCCAAAGGGGCTGCTCTCGGAGCTGTCCAGCCCGCGCCTGGTGCTGAAGGGTCCCCCGCGGCGATCCTGGCCTCTGTGAGCGGCAGGAGGTCCGGACCGCCTGAGGAGCCACCCAGGGAGATAGAATCGGGGCCCTCGAAAGTCGGGGAACCCCCTCCGCTCGGGGGAGGAGGAGGGGGCGGGGTAGGAGGAGGAGCCGGTGGTGGCCAGGGGGACCGGGAGGGGGGCGCTCCGCAGCCGCCGCCGCCGCCCAGGGGTTGGCGAGGGAGAGGCGTCCGTGCATCGCAGAGGGGTAGCAGCGGCGGGGAGGGAGTCTCCCCTTTGCCACCCACCAGTGCTACGAGCAGAAACCCCGGCCCAGGCAGCAGGAACTCCGGTAGCGGAGGCGCAGGGGGCGGCAGCGGTGGTGGAGGGAGCTACTGGAAGGAAGGATGTCTGCAGTCTGAGCTCATCCAGTTCCATCTCAAGAAGGAGCGGGCTGCAGCGGCGGCGGCCACGGCTCAGATGCACACTAAAAACGGCGGCGGCGGTAGCCGCAGTTCCCCGGTCGCCGGCGCTCCTGCCATCTGTGAGCCCCTTGTGGTTCCCTCCTCCTCTTCAATGGCGGCTGCCGCCGAGGGCCCCAGCAGAGCGCAGAGGGCAGCGGCAACGGCGGGGCCATGCAGGCGGCTGCTCCCCCTTCATCCCAGCCGCACTCGCAGCAGCTCCAAGAGCAGGAAGATATGCAGGAGGAGATGGAGAAGCTGCGGGAAGAGAATGAGACTCTTAAGGTGAGAAAGAGAGGGGGTGGGACCCAAATGGGGGAGGGGAAGTGCGGGGCCTCCGATGATTAGGGCGTGTCCCAGCAGGGTTGGAAGGCTGCTAACCTTTGAGGACCACATGAAGGGAGGAAAACTAGGAAGATGGGGACCGGGGGTGGTCCATGGCCTGCTCCTAATTTGAGACGGAACTAATATTAATACTGTTGTGTTTGAAACCAAATCTAGGCTTTCGTTTACCCAATTATCATGATTTGCCCCACTTTCTCCCAGGCAGGGAAAGCTAGAGTAATAGAACGAGAGGCCTAAACTAGGCCTGGTTTTACTGATTTTGCTTTCAGCTCCCTGTCAGTCCTGTCTTGTGCAGAGGGAGGCAATAAAACTAGGATTTGGGAGTAGGGATGGGACGTACATGGTGCGTATCTGAGGGACTAGTGGCGAGACTGGTTGTAACCCATGGCCTGTCACTATCTCAGAACGAGATCGATGAGCTGAGGACCGAGATGGACGAGATGAGGGATACTTTCTTCGAGGAGGATGCCTGTCAACTGCAGGAAATGCGCCATGAGTTGGAGAGAGCCAACAAAAACTGCCGGATTCTGCAGTACCGCCTCCGCAAAGCCGAGCGCAAAAGGCTCCGCTACGCGCAGACTGGGGAAATTGACGGCGAGCTGTTGCGCAGCCTGGAGCAGGATCTCAAGGTCTACCTCGGGGGTGGGATGGGGGAGGGCAAGGGCCATGGTCGGGAGCGATAGGGTCAATGGGTGGAGACTTTGGAGGGCTCTTTGCATTAAAAGGGCCTCACTGAAGAATGGCAAAGGGCATTAGTTTCCAAGCATTCAGCACAAAATGTTAGCATCTGGGAAGGGAAGGAAATATCACTTTAGTGGGGATAGGTGAGATGTCTCTTGGGAGTAACTCTTCCCGAAGTAATAAGAGGGCGCCTCCCTCCTGGGCTGAAACAAGGCCATGGTAAAGCAGACACTACAGGGCCTGGACTCCAGTGATCTAGCTTCCAATGATGTACTTCCGGTGAAGGCCAGGCAGAATCAGGCATTCAAGAGTAGCGGTGTGGAATATTGTGGAGCACTGACATCCTGAATAGGAACAGCACTGAGAAAAATAGTTAAGGTCTCTTTTCTCAGCTTTTCCCCAGGATTCTTTCCCATCATCACTCACCACTTCTGTAACTCCCCAAAAAGCAGCCTGTCTAAATAGCAAACCATTTGAAGAAAGAGAGTGAATCAGAGGAAAACATCTTGTTTTCAAATGAAGTTGCCCATTCAGAATGTATCCCAGAGGACAGGCTACCAGATAGCTCAGAGCTTGCAGTAGAGTCTTTCATGGGGTGCTCTCTCTTCATTTTGAAAACAGGCAGATTTATTCACAAGGCAAACTAGACAAGGACAACCAAATATACTTTTAACGGTATTAACTTCATCGATACGTAAGTCTTGGCAAGCATCTTATGGAAGTCCTTGCTCCATTCTTTTGGTTTGCTTTGGAATACGACATGACTCACCGGAATCTGTAGCATCGTTACATATAATATTGATTGACTTCGAGGAAAAATTCTGTGACGTAGAGATTATAAATGGAACTACTTTTAGGTGCACAAATGGCACTTTAAAAAAAAAAAAGTATTAGTATTTTGCATGTCTGCACCCCACATGAGTGCTTGGTGCCCTTGGAAGCCAGAAAAGGCCATAGCATCTAAAAATTGAACGAAGAACCCTTTAGAAAAGCATTCAATGCTCTTCACCACTTAGGTAGCTCTCCAACCCCAACCAACAGCATCTTTTACATAAGTTCTACGCATATACCTGGGCCTTGTATCAAGCTCAGCAATAGCCAAGTTCCCTCCATCCAACTTAAACCAGAACTGGTTGTCTCCTGAGCCTCTAACACTAGGTGCTCAGCATACCTTCAAAGCCCTATAATTTTCAAGAAGATTTCCAAAGTTGGGGTAAAAACACATACTAGTAAAACAGAAAGGAATCTCAAAAACTAGAATATTTCTAAACCTAAGTACTTGGAACTTGCTAGAGTTATAAGAAAAAGAGCAAGACCAACTACCCAGAAGTTAAAACTGTCTTTCTCCATTTCTCAGTGGGAACCATAGTGGGAGCATATACCTCATGGTGTTACTGTAAAACTAAAGCAGATATCTTAACTCAGTCTATAACTGAGCATGAAATAAAACACATGTGAGTCTGATGTAGTGAAATTAAGGGATGAAGTCAACCCAGATCATCTGACTACCTGTTTATCGTAGAGCCTTGAAGATCTTCCTTAATACGTCCCCACTCTACAAAGCAGGTATAGCAGTAGCATGGGAGTGCTGTGAGGATCAAGTGATTGCTACATGTGAACGGCTTATAGATGAGACATTTGGAAAACTGTCACTTAGGAGTACTCTGGAAATACTAGCTCTTCATGCCTTCAATATGGATAAGTTATATTTTATTTTTACAAACACATCATTTTAGGTTGCAAAGGATGTATCTGTGAGACTTCACCATGAATTGGAAAATGTGGAAGAGAAAAGGACAACAACAGAAGATGAAAATGAGAAACTGAGGCAGCAGCTTATAGAAGTTGAAATTGCAAAGCAAGCCTTACAGAACGAACTGGAAAAAATGAAGGAGGTTAGTATCTGGCTGTTTCCTGGTTAACTGTGTTAGTTCTGCTCTTTAGAACAGAATCTCAAGGATGAACATCACTGATAAAATCATTCTTTCCTGATTCAACTTGTCATCCCATTCCATACAGTAAGGGATAGAAGATTTCGTACTAACAAGTGAATAGCAAAGAAAATGCTCTCCCTTGAACTTTTAATTTATCTTACTGTGTGCTACAAGCAGCTATAAGCTACTTGTGTTGTTGGAATGTGTGGGAATTAAGTACACTATTACACACAGACACACATGACATAGATAAGGGTTACATGATGATTTTGTTAGTTGAGGGGAACAGTTTTGTGAGATTATCGCTGTGTTCTTAGAACAATAAAGTTCTGGAATGGGCAGAGCTGTTAAGGCCTTTCAGTCTATTCCAACCATTAGTTGGGTTTGTCTATAACAAAGCTTCCCAAATTGTTTAATGTTCATAATACTATCCTGAAGCTCTTCCCTGGTAGCCAATTCAGTTTTATCAGAGTTCTGGTGAAAGGGTTTCTTTGTTTCCAGTTGGGACCTACACAAATGTACTTCAAAGTAATTTATCTTGGTTCTGTCTTTTAAGGTGTGAGATTTAATGTTCTCTTTTTCATGTTATCTCTGTGAATGTCCCGGCTTTATTTACCATCTATCTTCTGAAAGAATAATGATATAGAAATAAACGGAGATGAGAAAAACCAACAACAAAAAAATCTATCAATAAGTAGTTAGAGTCATGATAAACAGATTCACTGACCTAAAATTATTTTCATACTACTTGCGTTATCAGCAGTATAATGTATGAAAATTATGAGTGAAAAATCAGCAAAAGCTGAAATGGACTACTTGGATATATAGAATTCCAAAGAAAATCTTAGTCTTTGAATGTATTGAATATTGAACCACTCATTTCTGCCATTCACAGTAAAAATATCAGCAGTGTGGTTAATAATCTGTAAGTGTAGGGCTCATGGAGTAAACTATTCTTTGTGTTCTTTGTGCCCACTTACTCTTCTTATATTACCTTAACTTTCAAAACCTTTTCATTTAAAAAATATTTCATTCATTAACTAATTTTTTGACATACGGTCTCTTTGTGTAGGTCTGAAACTTTCTACATAAGCTAGGCCGGCCTCAGGCTTGAGGTATTTCTTCTGTCTCTGCCTTCCAAGCCTGAGAGTGCAGATGTGTACCGTCTACACTTGACTTACACATCTTTTTAACATGGTAGTATAAGGAAAGTACTATTGTTGATACATGCTTCTTGGCTACTAATCCAGAAGGCCTCTGTGTTACAGTAGAAAAATAAAGAGATTGAGAATCATGTAATATTCTTTCACCAGTAACTAGTGGGGTGACCTTTAAAGGCCTCTAACTTCTATTTTTCTCTACTTATTCTAAACTGTAAAGACTGTTTCAAATGTCTTTTCCTATGACATATTTTCTATGCTTCAGTGTCTCCTCCTATGATGTATTTTATCATGCAGTCCAAGGCATTGTCACTTAGAGAACAGCACATATCTTTATTCCCTGAAGTTATAAAGTCAAATATGAAATATGTGCATACATGAGATAGTTGCATATGAAATATATACATACATGCATAAGTATGTATTAAGTATGTATTGTCTTAAGCAATAATGACAATTTTAGTAAAGAGTTTCAAATTTTTATTGTGTTTCTGGGGAAGGAGAGAATGAAATAGGTAAATGGTTTAATTTTCAAAATACCAGATATTTTACTTTCTCATTATCCTGGAGACCAAAGGGGCAAGAGCAAGTTTTCAGTAGGATTGGTGCCTTCTAAGGGCCATGAGGGAAGGATCTGGCCTAAGCCTCCCTCCTTAGCTTCTTGATAATCAACTTCTTGCCCCCATGGCAGGTTCCCTACCAAGAAGGTAGCTAACAGGGTCTGTATGCATGCCCCACCTCACTCATTAGAGTGCGCTCTCTCTCTCTTCCCCACTTCCCTCCACCCCCCTCATATGTGTGTGTGTGTGTGTGTATGTGTGTGTGTGTGTGTGTGTGTGTGTGTGTATACATTGTATAGATATTTGTGGAAGTCAGAGGTCAACCTCAGGTGGGATTTTTCATTTCTCAGAATCTGTCTACCTTGTTTTTTGAGACAGTCTTTCTCACTGGCATCTATGACTCAAGGACTAGGCTAGGCTGGCCAGCCAGGAAGCTCCAGGAATCCATATCATTTTACTGCCTCAGGGCAAGGCTTACAGACATGCAGCACCACACTCAGGCTCACCATTGATGCTAAGAATGTAGCTCAGGTATTCTAGTTTGCAAGGCAATCAATCACCTTACTGTCTAACGTATGTCTCCAATACCCAATACTTCCTATTTATAAGCACACAAATCATATTAGACTAAAGTCTACACTAATAGCTTTACTTTCAATTGATTACCTTTGTAAAAAAAAATATTTCCAAATAATTTTCTCTAACCTAGCAATCACCTTGTAACTGGGAATTAAGATTTTAACATTCATTCGAGGAAGAAGGTAAAGGAAGATCACCTTAGTATGGGCAAGTGAGAGTCCAATGTCGTTCTCATGAGGCCTCGTCCTGTTTATGTGTGATTTGTTTTTGATTGGCAGGAGCCTTTCTGGTCTTTGTCTACACCATCAAAAACATTCAAGTAAAAACTAACCTTACTTGATTGCCAGGGATAAAAGAGAAATACCATGTAATTTGGTGTCATGTGAATATTTCTCAAGAGGATATTCTGAAACTTGTGTTTAAGAATAGCTTACATTGAGGAATTTGGAGATGGCTCGGTGCATGAAATATTCACTGGGCAAGCATGAGGACGTGAGTTCAGATTCCCAACACTCCTGTGAAGCCAAGCAGGCCATGACATTCATCATGTATCAGTAATTCCAGTGCTGGGGGAGGGGGCAAAGACAGGCAGATTCTGGGGTCTCAATGGGCAGAAAGCCTAGATGATATGGGGAGAGCCAGGTCCAGGAAGAGGCCATGTCCCCCAATAGAAGGTGGAAAGGGACAGAGGAAGACACTGAACACTAACTTCCAATCTCCATATGCCCCCATGCAAACACATACACAAGTGCACACAAAACAGAATGGTATAAAGGTTTTCTGATTTTCATCCTGTGTCCTGAAAAGAGGAAGATGCTCATGGACCCATCCCCTAGACAGACAGACAGGCCATCCTGAATCCTAAAATAAAAATCACTTCCCTGTGATGCTTGCTTTCTCAAAGACTCTGGCACTCAATTAGGAAAATGTGGGTAAAGTACCAGACAGTGGGGGCCTGAAAGATAATCCATATTTACCAAAAAATAAGTAGACCTCAAACTCAGTCTCTGATTAAATCCGGTAGTTCTGAAGTCTAGAGAATTTAGCAGAATTTCTGCAAGATATCAGCTTTCTTTATTATGTGTGGGATCCATATATTTATGTTCATGTGCATGCAGGTGCACTCACCTACATTTGTGTGTGTTTGGATGTCATAGGTCAACATCAGGTATTTCCCTTTTTTGGTCTCTAGCTCAAATTTTGAATAAGTGTCTCTCATTGAATCTGGATGGAGTTCACTGTTTTGGCCAGGCTGTCAGAGGCATGAGGTCCTGTTGTCTCTGTGGTTCCTCCCACAAATGCTGAGACTCAGTTGTATGTTGTCATGCTTGACTTTCTTGTAGCTGCTGGAGATTTGAAATCAGGGTCTCATGCTTGTTCAGCAGACACTTTGGTCACTGAACAATCTCCCCAGCCCAGGACATTAGCTCTTAAAAATACCATTTTACTAAGAAAAATAATACTAGAAAATGTGTGTTGGGAGGAGGGAAGAAAAGTTGATGTTAGAAAAAGACACATATGACTTATGGAAATGTAGAAAATACTAAATATAATAAGGAAAAATGAAAAATAATCAGGCAGGCATAACCATCTGCCCTAGGCTGACTTCAGAGTGTCAGGAAAGCACTTGTAAGGAACTTAGTTTAAAAGTCAGAAATATCTTATTCAAATAAGGAATTCATATTTGGAATGATGTTTTTATTGTCTAAGAGAACAATGTTAAAACTGAGCTCCAGGCTGGTAAGGTGCCTTAGGAAATAAAGGCACTTGCTTCCAAGCCGGACACAATCTGAATTTGAGTCCCAGAACTCACATCTTAAAAGGAGAGGACCAACTCCCTAAAGTTGGCCCCTGAGTTCCATTTGTGGTCTATGACTTCCACCATAAATAAATAGATGATAGATAGATAGATAGATAGATAGATAGATAGATAGATAGATATATAGATAGATCAATAAATGAAACAATAATGAAAATAAAATGTCATCTTATAGAATGGAGCTATTAACCATCAGCTTTCTTATTTGTAAAGTGAAGATATTTAGATACTTACTGAGAATTAACCATGTGAACTAGAAGCCATTTGTGTCACTGCGCACAGAGAAAAACAGAACTGTGTCAAATTCTGATGAAAAGACAATAGTAATAGAGTAAAATCATGAAATATTAAATAAAGGCAGTACTCTAATCCTAAGATTTTAGCTGCGTGTGTGAATCCGTACAAATGCTGAACAGTGCTCCTAAGACCAATAAACCATCTGCTAGAGTTTGGAACCATTTACTGAAACTTTAACTAGCTTCAAGGGTATTGACCAATTCTCTCAGAGCTGGTGGCTGCACACCATCCTGTGCACCTGCATACATCCAGCTGCTTGTTGTCTCCCTCTGAGAGGTTGGAGTGGCCATTTGGGAGTAAGAATTGAGTAGAAGCAGAATGAGGGTAATTGGTTTAGGCTCTTGCAATTTGTTCCTTATATTGAAATAGCTGATATTCTGTCAACTGTAAACAAGAGGGACCTCTTAAAATCTGCCTTCGAACCTTAATAGCATTCTTGTCCCCATTATGAAACATTGATTTTCCTGTAGCAGTATGTCTTCTTCCTGGAGTAAAATGCTTTTACCTTTCTATAACCCAGAGAAAGTGACAGGCTGACTTTCAGTATCATGAAGGATCACAGCAATATAGAGTTCACTGAAAGTTACTGCACACAAACAATTTTTGACAATCACGAGATCAGTTTGTGCACATATAAGATAAAGCTAGGGTTTTGTAGGAGACTCTGTACATGTTCTCTGGGTTGGATGAGTTTTGTCCATGTGAGACCAATTGCTCCCCTTCATGGAGTTTTCCTGCTGTCATTAGAGGTAGCATCATTTTTGGTACTTAAAAGTTTCTTATGATCATAATGAGGGAGGATATCTTCCTAGGTCATTTTTAATGGCCACAGTTTGAAAAACAGTTCATAACAAAAAATCATTTAAAGAAGAACAAAAAAATGAGCTGGTGGTGCACAGCGTTCACTGCATCTTTATATCTCAGAACCTCTAATTAGCTTTATTGTTTCTTCTCTCAGTCTTACATAAGAAGTTTAGAGAAAATAATTTTCTTAAAATCTTCCAGTTTTGGCTCTAGAAGACTCTTAACTAGCTAGCTGCAGGAGCATCATCTGCCTTGGGGACTTTTATTTTCTGTGTGTTTGGTTTATATATCCTATGTATTATAATGAGCATTCATCATGAAACACAGAAATAATTAACATTATAAATTATAGCAGAAGCATCACTGTTCTTTTAATACATTGTGAAAATAGCCATACATCTGATGATTTTAACACATAGGGCATTTTAATAGATAAGTTTATGCCCTATATGTTTACAATTTTGTATGCACTTTCTTATATAAAATCAGGTTCTACTATTAATTATAGGAGATTGGTTTTGGTACGTCACATTTACCTAAGTTATAAGGTGCAAAAAGCAATTCTGACTAGTATCACTGACAGGATAGCCCATGATACAGTTTTAATGGGGGAATTCATCAACATGTGATTATTTTCTGCTTGTGATTATTTGGAGCAAAATGGGGGGCCGCCAAAACGGCTCATTGGTTCAGAACACTGGCTGCTTTTGAAGAGGACTTGAGTTTAGTTCCCAGCAACTACATAATGTCTCACAACCACCTGTAATTCCAGTTACAAGGAGTTTAATGTCCCTCTGACCTCCTTGGTCTTCTGCACACAGTGCACAAACACACACTTACTCACATACCCATATACATACATATACACATACCCATAAAATAAATACCTTTCATACTTAATGTTGTTGAAATGACCATTATTTTTAAACACATGAGTTCTTTTTCTAGTCCCAGCTAATAGTTTATTGAAAAGCATGGAAAGGAATAATAAATTATAAAAGGCTCTGCTGGGGAAGCTTTGGGAAGCCTGTCTTCCAAAAAGCTACTATTTGTTGTCAATGAATTTTTTTATTGTATTTTATTTGTTTTGTCCTCTTTCATGTATACATATGCTCAAGTCATAGCACCCAGGCAGAGGTCAGAGGACAACTTGTGGGCATTGATTTCCTTTCTACCATGTGGGTCCCAGTGACTGAACTTCTCTTATCAGGTGTGACAGTAGGTGCCTTTACCTGCTGAGTCATGTCCCACACTTGTGAACAAATTCTCAAAACTATGTTCGTTGAGGAATTATAAATTTTAATGGATCTTTTAAATTTAATCACCTATGTAGTAACATATATTCAGAAGAAACTTCCAAACTTCGTCTTAGGCAAGTGACTTCTTTGCCAGTTGTCAAGCAGAAGTAATGTTAGTTCTTAGATAAAACAATAGTATATTATTTTGTGATTACACTGTGTATTTCACAGAATTTCTATATAAAAATTATGACTATTTACATAAAAATACAGGTCGTCACTAACCCCACACCCCCAAGCATACACACACAGTTGATCAGATCCCAGCTCCTGTTTTGGTTGGAATTTGAACCCTATATATGGGAAACAGTAAAGCTTTGCATAATCACAAAGTTTATGGACTAATGACATGACTCACTGGCAAAGCAGTTAGTCCTCAGGCACAAGGTCTGCCTTAGTCAGGGTTTCTATTCCTGCATAAACATCATGACCAAGAAGCAAGTTGGGGAGGAAAGGGTTTATTCAGTTTATACTTCCACATTGCTGTTCATCACCAAAGGAAGTCAGGACTGGAACTCAAGCAGGTCAGGAAACAGGAGCTGACGCAGAGGCCATGGAGTTACTTACTGGTTTGCTTGCCCTGGTTTGCTCAGCTTGCTTTCTTACAGAACCCAAGACTACCAGCCCAGGTATGGCACCACACACAATGGGCCCTCCCCACTTGATCACTAATTGAGAAAATGCTTTACAGATGGATCTCATGGAGGCATTTCCTCAACTGAAGCTCCTTTCTCTGTGATAACTCCAGCTTGTGTCAAACTGATACACAAAACCAGCCAGTACAAGGTCCAAACATCACAGAAAGAGAAGGAATTGGAAGGGAGGAAAGAGCAAGTGGAAGGGTAGAGAGGGAAAGGGAGGGAGAAAGAGAAGGTAAAGGGAAGCAAGTGGAAGGGGAGGGGAGGAAAGAAAAATGGAAGGGATGGGAGGGGAAAGGAATTTCACTTGATTCAGCACACTCTTTGTGAGCACACCACCGCTTTCCATCTAAAATTCCCATTGACCTGAATGTTTAAAAACATAATGGGTGGGCTGAAGATATGGCTCAGCACTTAAGAATATTGACTACTCTTCCAAAGGTCCTGAGTCCAATTCCGAGCAACCACATTGTGGCTCCCGACCATCTGTAATGGAATCCAATGTCCTCTTTTGGTACGTCTGAAGACATATATTCACATACATAAAATAAATATATAAATCTTTTTTAAAAAATCAAGTTCAGAATCAAAAAGATTAGAGTTTGAAAAAAGAAAAAAAACCCATAATGGGCATCATCATGCAATGACTGTGCTTGAAGATCTGCTGAACTTGCTAATAAGATGTATTTATGAGTCCTGAGTCTCTACTTCAGACCAGTTAGATACAGTCTAAGAGCACTGAGCTGTGCTTTGAATGACCTATCCCTGAGAGTGCAAGTCAGCAGTTAAAGAAAAATCTCATTACAATAACTAATATATAGTTAAAGGTTGTTTACAGCTCTGACTTCTACATCCAGCTTGTTTTTTTATAAGTGAATTATAAATATCATGATAAAGCTAGTCAACAATTAAAACAAAAGTTTAAAAGGACAAAAGTTCAGAGATGAAAGTAAATCTCTGTCCAAGGGATGCATGCTGTGAGTTTCACAGCAATGGAAGAGGAAAGGTTGAAAGAACTTGTTTCCCAGCAATGGCCAGATTTGGAGGCAACACTTAGGTGCTAAGAACTGTTGATTAGTTTACACAGCCAGTACGATGGATGAGCTTTCTAAACAATGCTTCCTCCCCGATACATGGCTACATGATCCTTAAATTAGGAACTAAGTTTTCAGAAAATACAATCAGGTATCTTCTCATGACTCACTAACTTGAGTGTGATTGATTAGAAAATGCTTATGTTATGGAATCTGGAAACCATATTTCTTATGACAAATACCTGAATTTTGTAGAGCTAGATCTCTTTATTTACAAGTGCATAAATTAAACTGAGCATTCTCAGAAGTCCTTATAAATCCCCCTTATAACGGGCATCTGTGTTCTCCTGTGAAGTACTAT
This sequence comes from Mastomys natalensis, assembly GCA_021653895.1. Lineage (NCBI taxonomy): Eukaryota > Metazoa > Chordata > Mammalia > Rodentia > Muridae > Mastomys > Mastomys natalensis. The sequence continues at coordinate 235,402 of JAJTUV010002197.1, read as the reverse complement.
GATGATGGGTAAACTTGAATTTATTACTGAGCTAGTTACCTTGCTGTGACAAAGCATCCGACAAAAGCCAAATAAGGGAGGAGTGGTTATTTTTGGCCTAGGGTTCTAGGGGACACAGTCTGTGATGACAGCAGGAGCTCAGAGTGTCAGTTTGCAGCTAATCTATAATCAGAAAGAAGAGAGTAAGGCTCTTGTGTTCATCTTAATTTTCTCCTTTTAATTCAATCCAGGACCCCAGGTACCATAGTTAGAGCGTGTCTTCCCACCCTACCCTAATCTAGATAATCCCTCACAGATGAGTCTCAGGGCTTCCGTTCTGGATAACTCTATCAAACTGGCGATTCTTTCCAGTGTCTCACCAATAGACTGACAGTGCTATTTAAGGAGAATCTGGAAATGTCAGAGCTTAAGCCTAGCAGGAAAATTAAGTGAGGGGAAATTTAGTTTTCAGAGTGATGCATGGTTCCCAGCCGCCTCCTCGCTCACATGCTACTCTCTGTATGCATAAGACTAACAGCCTCCTGAGCCACATTCTCCCACTTCCGTGATGTTTCCCAAACATACTTGACAAAGCATCCATGAACTGAGCACTCTGAAATCATAAGCTCCAATAAATCTTTCCTCTCTTGACCTGTTTCTATTAGGTATTTTGTCACAGCAAATAACAGGCAATAATTAACAGTATTGTTCTCTACTGTATCCATTTGCCATGGTCAGTCTTGGCACCAGAGAAATGCTTTCATGTACTACTAGAATGGTCAGAATGTAGCATTTTTATATCTTTAATCCTTTTATATATAGATAAAAATTCATACAATTTTTACTTTAACAAACATGAATTACTGTTATATATACATATATACATAAAATATAAATTTACAAGGGCTATCAGATATTGTCATCTTGGAGATAGTCTATGGACTCAAGTTAATCATTTTATGGAATAAAATAATTATGTGAATGACAGTTTGTGATGGTTGATGCCCTGATAGCTAATTTGTATTCCAAATAATTTGATGTCCATGATGTCAGAAGATTTTCATAAGAACATCCAGGTTGAGTTCTCTGAGATCAAGGTCCACACTTGTTTTATTCTCTATAGATTTCTCAACACCCAGTTTTGTAGCAGGCTATAGACAATTTGACCATCTTCATTTGTAATGTGATAACTTGTATTTCATAGTTATTATTTCTTTTTGTTTGTTTGTTTTGGTTCTGTTGTTTTGAAACCATGTTTTGTATACCCTAGGCTGCCTTTAAACTCACTATGTAGCCGAGGATGCCCTTGAACCTCTGATCCTCCTACTTCCAATTCTTAAGTGCCAGAATTACAGACATGTACTGATCAACCTGTTTATACTTAATTTTAACGTAGTTTTCACATATTGTAGTATAAATTCCCTCTGACTTGGTTGAGTTTACCTTCACTATTTCCATAGCAACCGGAGGACAGCCTGACACAAACCTGATGAACGATAAGTAATTATGAATAACAAAAATTATAAAATTGTAATTAAGACAAATGTTTTATAAACAGAACAAAACCAACCAAACAAACAAAATAACATCAGAACAATGAATCAAAACAAAACTGTTTCTATGGAGCCTAATGCAATAAAGACAGAACGAGAAGAGAGCTAGTGGATAAATGCAGCCTCACCTGCCTGGCTCTGCTGCCCCACTGCTCTGCATGCTGAACATGCTAGGTTGTTCTGTAGCATTAGTGACTCCACAGCTAAAGTCTTCATTCTCTGACTTTAAGACCATATTTCTAGTAAGTTGATGCACAGATACCATACATGTAAAACCTGGGGCTAAAGAAGAGGGTGCTGAGAAGATAAGCTTGATGCCATAGGAGCATCTTGTAAGCTGTCAAGTCAGGATTCACTTGGTTCCTTGGTCCCTTAAATCCCACGCTGCTTTGCACAGATAACACACAATTTCATTAATATTGAGAAGTATTTTCTAAATTAAACATCCAATTGTTCTGGCAATTTTTAGATTTGACTACATTTTAAGATATATACAAGTATTATATGATGTTTTAAGGAGATGTACAATTATATATTTGATGCTTGTAATAGATAAACAATTATTTATTTGACCTTTTAAAATATAATTCCATTTTTTTTTTTACATTCTATGGTCATTTAAACTGATCTTTATACAGATGGTAAATGACATTTTAAGATGACATTTGAAGATGTCATTAAGCTTCCCTCCTGACATTTTCCACTTTATACTTACATATTTCAGTTGATAGGGCCATTTATATTCAGCATTATTCAGCTTAGAAGACTTAAAATAAAAAATTCAAAGTACCCTGCTCTCATCTGCTCAGTTGTTTCCAATAGTCCAGCCAGTTAATCATAAAACAAATGCCTCATAAAATTAACTCTGTTACTTTTTCTTTTCTTCACAAAATTTCTATCCCTTGGCTAAGAACCTTAAATCATAGCATAAATAATTATACAGCCTATTTGCATGGTATTGCATTGCTAAATATTGACAGTATGTATGAAGGTATGTCTATCCTCTGTCTCCTTGCACATGGAAGTAAGATTTCGGACCATGATCCATTTATTTAAACGTAGGAAAAGCTCACCTGGAAGGTATTCTCTTCCAAAGATATTTATAGCTGTTAGAGGTCCAGTTAAGTATAAATTAGAATAATTATATTTTATAATGACTCTATTGGTAGTTATCCTGTTTTTAATTCTATTGCTATTAACTGTAAGAATTTTGGGGTTTTTGTAATATATATTTATATAATTTTCAGCTTTCTTAATTTATGAACTTAAAAATGAAGTGAGGAATTAAAAAGTCAGTTCATTCAGATCTGAGACCATAGGCCAGACTTCAATAATCAAAGAGGTGCCTAAGCTAAGCTAAGTTCACTGTTACAGTACATGGCTTCAGTTTCAAGCCATCTTTGCTTTCGCATGCCATTATATAGCCATCTAAAAATCCTATATTAGTTCTTAATGACTTTCAACCACAATCTCTATACAACTGAACTGTAAACAAAAAACTTAGAGACACTATCTCTTCTGGGACAACGACAAAAGTTGTCATTAGTAAACATCATACAGAATTGGCATATTGAAATGATTGAACTAAAAATAATGGTTCTCTTATTACTGATTCAAATTTTGTTTAGCTCTAGGATTGTGTTTGCAATGAGCAAATATGAGTTTAGTGATGGATGCAGACTTAAGAGAATCAAATAGAGCTCAGCAGGCATTTGGAGAAAATCAACAATATCTGGATACCATTGTCACTCCGATAGATAGATGATTGATTGATAGACATGGATGGATGGATGGATGGATGGATGGATGGATGGATGGATGGATGATAGGGTGAGCAAGCTGTGGAAACAGCATTACAGATGCAGTGGCAGCTGATCTATGGAGTATGTATACCTGGTAGTATCTGTTGACTGTTGACTGACTAAGAGGAACTTGGCTTCTATTTTTTATGTAATGTTGTAAGGATGAAGACATGAGAAATATCCTACCTCTCATCACCTCCTACCTTCTTACCTCAGCATTCCTGCCAGTGACTTTGTTGGTTGAATCCAAGTTTGAGTGACTGAGACTGGGGACTTGAAAGACTCTCCCTACCCTTTTGGGCCTCCATTGAACAGTGCTTAGATTGTCTTCCTGTAGCACAGAACAATGCAGAGAAAGGGCAAGACTTATCTTGGTAATTACAAAGAGAATAACAAAATCAGAGATTAATGCCTGGGCATATCTGCACAATCATCTTTGCTTATAATATGTCCAAACTATGTAAGTTCTAAATCAGAAAACATTTGTTCATTTTAAAAGAGCCTTGTTGTGCTATACAGACTTAGTCATCACATGCTCTATTTTGTCTTCTTAATGTTTACTTCAGTAACTCTGAACCGCTAACCTCTCATTCATTTGCTTTTGATCCTTCTCTGTATCCTTAGAAAATTTCTCAGATCTCATAATCATTGTATCAGTTCTTTGCCATGTCAGCATGTCTGCTTTATAAAGACATTCAGATGTCATGTGTTGAGTTTTAGTGTCTGAATTATCTTATTCACAGGAGCGACCTAGCTATGACCTACCCTTACCAGTTCAGCCCTCTCCTCTGGATCTTAGTCCATAGAGACTCTCTGTGCTATTTTTAAGAGTACAGTGTGTTAGTTAAAACCTTCTTTTTCTCAAAGTAGATTTCAGAAATCTATTTGATTTCTCATTGTTTGATTGCCTTTTCTTTTCCTCTTGTTAATTAAAAAAAAATCAACCTCATAAATTGTATTTGGTGCTTGAGGTATACTTTAAAGCCATAAATTTTCAAACCATTCCATTTTTAGGCGTACAGTTTAATAGGGATTCAACCATTCCCAATCTTATAATATTCAAATCTTTCCATAAAGCTCCCACGAGGCTCTTTTGTATTCACATTCTGGCCTCAGCCTCTCTTCCCAATTCTCAATCAACCATGGAGATACCTACCACATTCCAAACACTGTGCTGTTTTTAATGTTTCGTATGATTATAATCACACAATGGGTGAGCTTTGCATGTGGCTTCTTTACATAGACCCAAGTTTGTTTGGTTCATCTATGTAGAATACTCTTTTCAAATTATCACCTATATATCCACACTTTTGTCTATTCATTTATTAAAAAATAAATGTTACAAATGCTTTTTTTTTTCCTGGACCGGCTGGACTGTAACTGATTAGATAACCCAGGGTGTCCTCGGATTCCTGGCAATCCTATTGTCTCAACCTGCAGTGTGTGGCAACACACCTGAAGAATTATGCATATTTACCATTTTATGATTAATATCACTAAGAACAACAAATTTTTGTGTAAATGTGTTTCCATATTTTTAAATAGAAATCCTGTGTCACATAGTGAATTTATTTCTAACTTTTAAGACTCTAGCAGCTGTTTTCCAGAGCACCTGCACCACCGTCTTTCCCACTGTCTATATCATAGCCAGTATTGATTATCTATTGAATTCTTGTTTCAGCTACATTACTAATTTTTAACAAAATACCGTTGTGGTTTAAATTTCTATTTCCTTACTATGTTAACTATCATTTTATACGTACATTGTCTATTTATTTGTTTTCTGCAATATCTATGATTTATCTATTTATTTATGTCTATTTTTAGTTGTATTTTGTGCATATTTTTGAAGTCTAATTTAGGCTCCTTTTACCTTTCACATACCAGATTTTCACCATATAAATATTTTTTCATCTATTTTAAATGTTTTTTTTTATTTTTAATTTTGTATGCAGCTTTCAGGGTTGGGATAGGTATGTGCACCTGTCTGCCATCACAGGAGCCAGCAGAGGCCACAGGCATCAGATCCTCCTGGAGCTCAATGAGACTATGACCTATATGACATGGTGCTGGGAACTGAATATGGGTCCTTTGTAAGAGCAGTGTGCATTCTTAACCACTGAGCTATCTCTACAGCAGCCTATGTGTTATTGTTTACACTTTTTTATTTTTTAGTTGTTATACAAAGTTTGTACTTACAAGATATTTTATCGTACTTTGATAACATACTTAATTGTATTGATATAATTATATATATTATAATATATATATAAAATATATAAATATATAAATATATGTATATATAATTGAATTGTATAATTATCAAGTCAAGGTAATTAGCATTTATAGCTAGTTTATAGCTCCTCAGAAATGAACGGTTCTCTGTGTTGGGAAGCTTGAACATCTTCTAGTTATTTTGATGTATATAATAGAGGGTTAAGATTATTGGGTACACTACCATACCTATTTAACTACCTATTTAAGCTGATTTCCCTGCCTATTCTAGTTATTCAATGCCATTTTCTCCATCTGCCCTTTCTAACCCTCAATGGTCATAGTTCTACTCTATATTTCTATGTAATTTGGAGTTTTAGCTTCCAAAATAAGCCAGACAGTGTGGTACTTATCCTTTTGTGCCTAATTTTAATTTACATAATCCTTTCCAGGTTTGGTTCAACAGCTGACAAAATTTCATCATTTTGTGGATAGATATTATGCCACTATGTTTGTGATAGTGGATATGAATATTTAACTTGACTAAATGTAGAAATTCTTATGGGATTAGGAGAGTAAGAAACTTTCCAGGAGCGAGCACATCTTGGACTTTCTTCTCTAATGAAAGGTTTGATACATTAGTGGATTCAAAGTTTGGTATCTGGTAGAACTGAAGAAGGATGAGCCTGACTGAAGGAAGCAAGTCTTTGAGCGTGTGTTCTTGTGGCATCTTTGTGTCTTGGCTGTCTTCTGCTTTCTGTCTGTCTTGATATGAGATACCTCTATCTTCCCTGCAGGATAGAATGAAACCTCTTGGCCTGGGAACTAAAATCCTTCCTCCCTTAAGTTACCTTTGTCAGGTGATACAAAGGTAATTAACAGAGTGGGTACATCACATGCTTTAATCACTCATTCATCTATGGACATCTTATTGATTCCATATCTGGATTACCTTGGATAGCTCTACAATAAGCATGGGTGAACAGATATCTCTTTAATAGGATGGGTTGCTTCCTTTAGATCTACATTTCTTGGTCCTATGGTAGTTTTAGTTTGAAGACCTTCCCTACTGATTTCCACAGTGGTTATACTAATTTAAGTTCCTCAAAGCAATATGTAAGAGTTTACTTTTTTCGTCATCCCCACTACCATTTATTTTTGCCTTTTGCCATCTTTTAATTTTTATGTATCATATATGCATGTGCACATGCCACAATATTGATCAGATATTAACTCTCAGGAATCAGTTCTCTCCTCTCACCTTGTGAGCTCTGGATATTGAACACAGATTGGTCATGAGACTTGGCCATCTCAAAATACCATTTTTCCCTCATTGCATAAAATACATCTTAATTTGGCATATTTTTTCCTTTCTGTTTATTATCTCATTGAATATCAAAAATAAATATCTGTGCATGTCATATTGGCTCACTGTGGAGGCTTTACCTGTTCACTGTATGCCTCTTGTTCCATTTTTGTTACAGAGGTATAGTCAGCTTGATCTGTAATTTCCCTCCAGTTTTCACTCCTACTAACAATCAATCTAGCCCTTTTCTATTTAAGGTAAAAATGAAATTAGTCTAACTCTGAACATTGAGTGACCTTAGGTTTAGGGAATACTTTAATCTCAGAAAAATTTGAAGGAAGCTTATCTGTAGTATATACAAAACAATATCTTACCTCCAAGGCTTTTTAACGTGTGAAGCTGGTAAGGAAAATTATATCTTGGGATTAATTGTTTAGTTAATCATCTACCCATTCCTGCAGGGTTCCTTGCTATATTGGAATTTTAATAAGCAGAGCACTATTCTTTGCAATTGAGCTGGGCATCTTCTTCAGATGCATGAGCAAGCGCAATTTTTGTGCTTGTACTGGGAACACAGGGAAGAGCGACAGGTGTTTGAATACCTCAGATTCCTGCATTTTCATAATCTCCAAGAACCCTCCAGGGAATTTCTTTCTTTCTTTTGAGGCATTTCATAAATGATTGACTGTTCTGACATAGAAAAATTTTATTAAATATCCTAAGTATATGCTCATATAAGGAAAATTTTTGATACAATATTCTCAAACAAGCACACTTACATTACAATCATCTCGTTCATGATTGGAGTTGGTTGAGGCATCATGTAGTAGAGATTGGACTTCTCATTTATAAATGCTCTACATGGCTTTTGTTTTGTAGAGAAAGTCCATAAGGAACTGCTACCTTTGCCATACATGGCTTTCTAAATGTCTTAGTTGATGAGCTAGAATGATGGTTATTATCCAACTCAATACACAGCTAATTAAATGTAAATTAAAATAACAAACAAAAACCCCACAAAACCAACAACATTTGTACAAAAATATTCTAGTTTTAACTCCAAATCTTCAGTAGAGTTTTCTAAAGCTTTTGGCTGGTATCTGACTACATATCATATAAGATATGAATATTAAAAAAGCATTTATAATGTGCTTTTGCTTAGGTGAGAAGTTAGGTGCCCTAGCCTTGAGATCAGTTTTTATTAACAATTAGACAGACTTTTTGAATGGCTATCCATACTCAAACAAAAGTTTTAGTAATGACAAAAAATTATTTATTTAATAAAACTATCTCACCAATAGCTGTAAGTTTCCCCAGCTCAGTTAACACAATCAATATACCCTCCGCATCACGGGCACTTCCACAGGTCAATCTAATTTAGACAATTAATCACTGATATTCCCTTTCTCGGGTGATTCTGTACTGTTTATAGTTGACAATTAAAACTAAACATCCACATTATATATGTGATGCTTCCTGTTCCTGGGGAACCTAGAGAAACTTGAATAATCAAGTTTATCCTACATGTCTAGAAATTATTTGATCATATAGTAGGTACCACACCATGAAAGACCAGCAGTTATTGGACCTAAACATAATTTATACAAGAGACACTTTTACAACACTGTGTGAGCCTCAGCTTTAGTTTCCTCCCAGTTCTCCTGTTTCCACAGCAACAGAATCCCACTAACAAAAAAGCCTCTGTTTCTCTCTGTTGGTCCATATCCTTAAAGACCTTTAATCTCTTTGAAGTTGAGTTTATAAATTCTGGCTCATCTACATTTTGTTATGGAGAGTCAGTTTTCTCATCTAAAGGCCTTTAAGCACTGTACCAAGTAATATGGTAAGAAAAGTTTAGAGGTGTTCTAAAGTCATTATTACCTTTAAAATGACTTTTAAGAAAATAACATACCAGCATAGGCAGGCAGATCTCTGAGTTTGAAACCAGCCTGGTCTACAGGGCAAGTTGCAGGACAGCCAGGGCTATGCAGAGAAAAATCATGTCTGAAAAAACATACCAAACCCAAACAAACAAATAAACCAAAAAAAAAAAAAAAAAAAAAAAACTCAAATAATAACAACAACAACAGTGACAAAAACAAAAAGTGACCCACCAAAACAACAAACAACAAAAATGTAAAGAACTATACATAATTTATTTAATCCTGAAGTGAGAACCCAGATTCTCAAACAGAAAAATACTAAAGTGTTCTCTTTCTTTGGTAACTTACAAGTTCATATGTTATAATATTTAATAACAATGAATTTATATAATTCTATAGCCAATCTAATCTTTCATATGTATCTTCTTTACCACAGTGGGAAAAAGATGGAGGAGCTAAAAAGGGAAAAGTCACTGAATTATTTGTATTAATAATATAATCCGATCTTTGCTATTTCAATTTAGCATTGAATAAAGATTTTTAAAAGACATGTTATTATGTGCATGTGTGTAGACCTGGGTGTATGTGTGTGCACCATGTGTGTACAGGAGCCTGTGGAGGCTAGAAGAAGGTATAGCATCACCTAGAACTAGAATTATAGATGGTTGAGGTCACCATGTATGTGCTCTGAACCAAATCCAGGTTCAAATCCAAAGCAGCAAGTGCTCTTTATTGATGATACCCCTCTTCAGCAACTGAATAAAAGTTCTCAGATCAAAACAATATGTTTTGCAGAGTTAAAAAGTTTTGTTTTTATTTAGGCGTTTGTTGGACAGAACATGCTGGTCTGTGCCTGCAATAGGATGAAACTATTTGGCAGAAAAAGGTTGATATATTGGATACAGATTTGGAGCTTCACCTACATAGCATAAACTCACCTTTGTGATTGAGCATCCTCAGGAAAGAAGTGCCATGCTTATTGCTCATTAAAAAATGTTTATATTTAGTATTATATCCTGGAAATAAATCCTAGAATTAGTCAGTCAATTTCCAAGTTTAATTCCTGGAGTGGATTAGTTATGCCTTGCCTTGTCTCCTTTCTCCATGCTGTGCATTCCTGCTCACTACTGGCCTTCTTGCCTCTCCATGGAACTTTGGCAAACCAAATCCTAGGGTTTCTTGGGTACAGCTCTCTCTTTGCATTTGTCTTCATGTTTCAACTATGACTTATTAGGAAGCCTTGTGAAAATGAAAGTTATCTTTCTTCCTCCTGCCTAGAAAAACTGTAGGAGCAAAATGAAAAGACAAATTTGGTAAAACTAATTGTAGATTTGACATTTTTTTCATATATTATATTTTTTAAGCATTTTAAGCTTTATTTTAAGCATCTCCCTCCAATACCTTCTAAATCCTCCCCACATCTCTACACAACTACTTTATGTCCGTTCCCTGTGTGTGTGTGTGAAAAGCAGAACAAACAACCAAAAGACCAATAAGATAAAACAAGCCAAAAGAAAGCAAAACTGAAATAAAACACCCACCAAAACCCACGAAGTTCACTGGGTGTTGCTCTGCCCTGCAGTGTAGTTGATACACATAGTAACAGTCCATTGAAGAAAACTGTTTTTCCGTTTGCCATCTAGTATCAGTTGCAGATAGCTTCTTGGTTAGGGGTTGGAGCCCCTGTCCACTTCCCCCTCTCAGTGTTGGGACCCCATCTGAGTTGGACTTCTGCAAGTCTTGGGCATATTGCTATGGTCTCTATGAGTTCATATATGCAGCAATATTGTTATGCCTGGAAGATGGTGTTTCTTTGGAGTACTCCATCACCTCTGGCTCTTAAAATATTCCTTCCCCCTCTTTACATACATCAGTGGACATTGAGGGAAGAGATTTGATGCACACATCTAATTTTAAGACTGAGTGATCCAAATCCTTCCACTCTCTGTATATTCTCCAGGGGTTGACAGATTTTAATTTGAAAGTTAGATCTGGGAAGAGGTCACTGCAAAGATGTGCACATAATCTCTTCCTGATGATGAGGAGTGAAAAGTAAGCTCAAATAGAAGAAACATTTCAAAGACGTGCGATATTAGTCAAGCCCAGTAATAAGTGTGAATATTGGATTTATTTCTTTCATTCACTGTTAACTCAGATCACACCTTTGGTGCTAATTGAAACGCTTTTATTAAAAGATGCATTTGCAATTTAAAATTGGAAGGTGAGCCTTTTCAAATAATTTAAAACTTCCATTAAAAAAAAATCTTTTCTGGAGTCAAATATTGGTAAATGTCCTAGGGAGACATATTAATGAGAATGTTTTAAAACGCCAGGCGTGGTGATTCATGCCTGTAATGCCAGCACTCAGAAGGATGAAAGGCGGATCACCATGCATCTGAAACTAGCTTTTGTGGATCACAGAGTGACCTATCCAATATTCCTAGAATAAATGTATTATTGAATCAAGTTTGCTTATGGCTTCCCATGAGTATGGGAACTGGGAGCTTTGGTGAAGAATGCACTGGGCTAACCACCTTGGCTTTGCCTCTCTTGCCCACATTCTCTTTTAGACATAAGATCATGATTTGATATACAGCTTGGGAACCTAGCTCATCCTTATAGGGTGAGAATGGACAACATAGACAGCGGAGCTCACATGTACTTGTACTCTAAGTAGTACCCTCACTTGCTCTCCCAGGCCTTCTCATGTCAGTGAAGACAAGGCTGACTTTAGAGACAAGAGGCCCTTTTTTCTAAGGCCTGGTTGCTGGGTTGATTTCTGTTTTGTTCTGTTCTGTTTTGTTTTGTTTTGTTTTGCTTTGTTTTGAGATAAGGTCTCGTACAGCCTATACTAGTCTCAAATTTGCTGTTTACTTAAGTTGGCAACCTTTAATTCCTGATCCCCTGCCTCCTTCCTAAGCACTAGAGAAGAGTCTGCTGCCAAGCCCAGATTCCAAGAAGTTATTGAGACAGGTTCCCGCTTCTTTGAATTTCCCTCCAGCCTTCGGTGGTGTATGCCTGGACCTCCCTCCAGTGTTGACATGACAGGAATTTCAGAGTATGAGGGCCAGTGTGTCCATCACTTTTGTTGTGAAGGTGATGGAAGACACAATACATTTGTGTAATATGTGGAAGGGGTTCACATGCCTGTGCAGCCATACTCTGAAAACATACAGAGGTAATAAAGCTAGCTGCTAGACTGCACTTCTGTTCCTGTGCATCTGACACTGGCTCTGTGAATGCTGGTTTGACATCTGCCATCTGGATAGTTGATCCAGCAGCAATAACAAGAAACTGAGACTATGATGTCACACTCAGAGCAGCTGACAGACTCAAAGAGGAGATATACATATAAGGTGAAAACAATCTAGCAGTATTCATTGCTCTGTAAAAAAAAAAAAAAAACACAGGCATTAATATACTTAGTTTATTGATTTAATCATCATACAAATGGATCTCACTTTACATTATGAAACACATAATATATCTTTGGTGGAATCTATTGGGGGTTCATTTGTAATCCTAGCACTCAGGAGCTGGTTCAGGAGGATTGCGGTTAATCAATAGCAGGGTGCAGAACATAGTGAGTACTAGGTCAGTCAGAACTGCATAGCAAACTCCCTGTTAAAATAACCAAAACGGGTCAGGGAACGGGGGAGGGGAAGGGCAGAAGTAGACAAAATTTCAATTAGAAGAGCAATCTTCTAGCACTTTGAGAACATAAACAATCCATTTTATATAATTGCCGTGCACACATAATTATTGGCAGGACTCTACTTCTGGGCTTTCATATGGGAGAAGGCATGGCAGCCTCTATCAGAGAAGTTATGTCTGAGAATGCAAAGAAAAAATGAACAAGCAATGTTTCCCACAAACATTTCTGGAGAACTGTCAATAGTGGTCATGCTGCCAACACAGGGGATATGAGATGCTGGTGTCACTGCCCAAATTGATTCTTTCCCTACACACATACTTGCACATACACACACACACACACACACACACACACACTTTATATATACATGCACAAATATACACACATATCACATATACATACATACACACACATAAACACATGCACACACATATACACCTACACATATGTACACACAGGCACACATATGTACACACATACACATGCACAGACACATACACACATTCACACATACAGACAGACACAGAAACTTCTAGATTGAGTGAGTGAAGTGTGAGCACAGTAACAACTGAAGATGAGAGATGCCATTGCTGTAACTTTTTCTATGCTTATCAGTCTCCTACCTTTGTTTTAGAAAGTTAATGAAATCATACTAGAACATGACTAGATAATAAAGATTTATTGAAAAGTTGAATGGTATATTTGAAGTTACTCTAGTCCCACAGTCTTCTTAAAAGCAACACACCTTTATTTCAAGGGGAGGGATTTTGCACAGAGCTCCATTTAGCACCATATTTGGATGCTATTTAAATGAGAGTAAAATACAAGGTGCCTCCCAGGAAAGAATGCCCTAGATTCAGCATTTCTCAGGCACTAATTTATCAGTCTCCTTTTAACATTGGCTACAGGACAATGTGAGCTTTCTTAGCTCTGTCAGAAAATCCATCTTTTCATCTTTTCATTGTTTTCTTCTCTCCCCTGTCTTCAGGTCCCTGCCTCCATTGTTGCTCCTCTGAAATTAATGTGTCTCTAGATATTCTCACCTCTCTACATCTTTCTTCCTGCTGTTCATGCAGTTTGATTTTGCAAAATCCCTCAACAGTCAGACTTTCTGGGTAACATTGTTGCAATTCTTCCATTCTGGAACAATGGCTTCTTCCATTGTCCTCTGCCTTTCATGTGTTACTCTTTGTTGCCTTTAGATAACTCTGCTTAATGCTTTAAATAATTTTGTCCCATTTTGAATCAATTCAAACCACTTTAGGAGACATATTATTTTTAATGACATTTGTTTACAGTGTTTCTTGGTGCTGATTAAGGCAACGTAGGGGAGAGAGTGTTTATTTTAAAAGCTCACAGTTCTAGTCCTTGTGGTCACTGTGAGGAAGCCAAAACAACAGGAACTTGAATCAGCTGGAAGAGGCCACAGACAAGAGCAGGGAGAGAACGAATGAATGAATGAATGAATGAATGAATGCAGGCTTCTGGTTGGGTCTCTTCTCTCCACTCATTCAGCTCAAGATTTGCTGCCTAGAGAATGGTGCCACACAGGCTGGGCATGTTTCCCCAGCTCAATTAACATAATCAATCATGAGCACACCCACAGGCCAATCTAATTTAGACAATTCATCATTGATATTCCCTTTCCTGGGTGATTTTATACTGTTTCCAGTTGGCAATTAAAACTAAGCATCATGTTATATATGTGAAATGCATGAGACACAAAGAACAAACAATATTTTCAGGACTAGAACATGCTATTTCCTCTAACTCTTGCACATCTGCCTGTTATCTTGAAGCCATTTGGGCTGCCATCTGTGTGCCTTTGTACTTCTGAGCTGTGATGGTCTAATAACACCTTTTTTTTTTTTTTTTTTTTTGTTAAAGAGCTGTCCCTGGTTCTAATTAAAGCAATCATTTGACACCAGTGTGGTAGAATCCAGTCCTTGTATGTCTTTCCAAATCTGACTTGGCTCACCAGGTATCTTGGGTCATGCATCTCCTTTTCCATCACACCCACACTGAATTTATGTTTCTCAGGAATAGATTTTATTTTTACATAAAAGCTTTACAATTCCTTCTCTCTTTCTTTTTTTATTTTCCATCTACCATCGCCTGGCTACTTATATATCAGATTCGATATGTGACATTACTTCATTCTAAAGATCATGCCTAGATTTTCCCACCAGATCTAGCCACAGACTGGGTTAATCCTTTCTCCTGTGTGATCTACTTGGAAACAATTAGGGGTCACAGACTTGGGTCAGAATATGATTCTTCTAATGTACCAAGTTGTCTTAGTCAGAGTTTCTATTTCTACACAAACATCATGACCAGGAAGCAAGTTGGCGAGGAAAGTTTATTCTGCTTACACATTCACATTGCTGTTCATCACCAAGGGAAGTCAGGACTGAAACTCACACAGGGCAGGAAGCAGGAGCTGATGCAGAGGCCATGGAGGGATGTTTCTTATTTGTTTGCTTCCCCTAGCTTGCTCAGTTTGCTTTCTTATAGAACCCAACACTACCAGCCTAGGGATGGCGCCACCTACAATAGCCACCCCCCCAATCACTAATTGAGAAAATGCCTTACACCTGGATCTCATGGAGGCATTTTCTCAACAGAAGCTCCTTTCTCTGTGATAACTCCAGCTTGTGTCAAGTTGACATATAAAACCAGCCAGTACACATGTTATTTGGACTTTTTCACATGTATTTATTTGGGGTAGGGTGGTAGTTGTGCAAGACTCTAGCTCACAGAGCCTTAGTTTACCAAAGAACCCCTGAAAGAACTACTCGGACATGAGAGATCGCTGCAAAATGCAAGAGGAATTTCATTCCAACTTGTCGGGGTCACCTCACTCTTGCAGGAGGAAGGACTCCAAATTTCTGAAGCACACACCTTTTGTACTTTAGCATAGGCAGACTTTAGCATCAGCAAAACTTGTCTAAACCTAATTGGACACTTTGCTTAGCCTTTAAATTTATTGGACACACTCACTCAGGCAGTTATTTCTGGTGGGCTATGTTTATCTAGGACTGTGAAGGACAGGTGGTTACTAATCAGTACATTCTTCGGTTTTTCTCTGAATTGGTTTTTTTTTTTTTTAAACTTTCTCCCTGTTATCAGGAACAGCCTGACCAGCGGGGTGGTTGTGTCTTTTTAATTCGCCCTTTCTGTTCCCTTGGTTGTTATGGCAAATTTGTCAGGGTGGTCTCACAGTTGTATGTAGGGATATGCAGAGAGGTTTTATCACTATGATCTCATTTATCACTTATAATAAAGGAACCAGATCTTCCTTTCCAATATAAGTGTCCTAGAACCCAAATAAGTTCTCTGGCTGAGGCAATTTTACTGGCAACCAAGTAGTAACTTTAGACCAAGGCAGACTTAACATCAGAATCAGAGGCTGAGGCGAATTCCAACATTCAGGAAGATGAAGCAGAGGGTTGCTAGTTCTGGCTAGCTTGAGCTACAGATTGAAACTCTCACAAGAAAAAAAAGGTAGAAGAACCTACAGATTGTATTAAGTTGTAGATCAGCCTCGTTGATTCTGATTCACTGGATCTAGGAAGGGTCTCAAGAAGTTGATTTTCTAACTGCTTCTGGCGACATTAGTGAGATGCTGTTTTAGTGATTGAACTTTAAAAACATTTATCGATTTTGCTAAGTTCTCAGTTCAATATCTTCAAAGCAGTTAGTTGAGATACACGTTTAGCATTGCCATGAGTTAGTGCACAATTCAGGGTGGCTACTCATCCTTCCACATTGTCAGCACTTTTGTGGCGCTGTTAACTGGCCATGGCAAGCAAACTGGGAACTCTTCAAAGAATGGGGATTGCATTGGTTTTATTTGGACTATGGCACGGGTGGCATTTCAGATTTTCTAATTCAGCCCCTTATATTCTTGGTATTCTCTGGACTATTTCTTGCCAACAGGTAACTCAGAAACTAGAGCTTCCAACTCTAAGAGGGTTTCTGAGGTGGCTTAAAAGAGATGGAAGGTTGGAAAACAGAGGACCCTGATCTTGGGGAGGCGAGGGCACCTTCCTTGATAGACAAGGTGAAGAGGCATAGTTTCACCCACTTGGGTGTTGAGAATATCTCACACCATGAAGGTGGTAAAGAAAGTCTGGGGAGAGAGATGGCTGCAACCATTTATAGGGATGAGAACCGTTACGTTCTCTTCTCTAGAGTTACTTTGTCTGGACTCAAGTGAAGCTGGGTGTGTAGTCTTTTAGAGGGAAACTATCATTTCGAAATCTAAGGAAACGTAGAAAACTGGAGATGCAGAAAAATGAGGGCATAGGCTCTTAAGTTGTTTCTTGATGAGGCGGCTCGATGTTGGATGGGGCTAGTTCAGTGCTGGTGAAGAGAGGAGTCTTCCGGTCAGTTAACGGAAGGGAAGTTTTAACTTATTGGCTGTGATGGATCATGAGATTGCCACCCGGCATTTCTGGAGAAATTTTTGAATAATAATCCGTAAGCAGATGATTTGGTTGCAGAGTGAAACTGAAATTTTCCAGGAAAGTGGGCAGAAAGGAGGAGCAGAGGTGGGAGGGATGGGATGAGTCAGAGGAAGTGGGCCTGGAGTTTCATCATAGAGACTAGTCCCACTGCAAGACTGTGGTATCACATGAGCTTGCAGAAACAACAGAACACCAAAAGACGGAAAGGAGAGGAAAATACAGGACTACTATAAAGAATTGTACCTGGCCTGGGGGGTAGGTTGAAGGTCCCCTGCAGCCAGAGTTCTCCACAGTGCCTGACAAGTTCTTCTGCAGATGTGTCAGGGAACAAATAGAACAAATTGAGCTACTTGTGGGGTGAGAGCCATTGGGAGAACATATGTGGAACATTTAGTTTGGTCAAAGGGTGAAGTTCAGTAAGTTAAACATTTAAAATACAGGGCAAGAAGGAAAGAAGAGAACAAATGGAGGATCCTAGGGTGAGAGGAGCACGAACTCCTTACTTAGGAGGAGGCTCGTGGTTGAATTTTTTATGTTCTCTGTGTGTAGGGCCCCATCTCAAACCAGGCATGAGTATAGTGTAGAAGAAGCACTGGTCCTGGAGGAGGGCACAAATCCCATCATTAGCAGTATTCAGATCTAATCCCCTTTACTTTTGGAATATCGCAGCAAGCAAGGAATCTAGCAGGCCCTGATGGATGTTAGGCTGATCTGAGATTTCTCTAAGGACTTTTCTGAGAGCTGTCAAGACAGGTTAATTAATTCAAAGAAGAATTCATTCCAGCTGTTTTAATTTTGAGTTCAAGAAGACAGAAAAGTTGGAAGACCCATGGTCATTGGTCACCTGAACTGCCTTCAGGAGCTTGGGGGTTCCAGTTTCTCTAACGGTCAGTAACATAGTTGCTTCCATCTTGTGGAGGTCATTAGTCAAGATGGCAGCAACCCACATGATTGTTCTTTATTCAGGTAAGCCTAGCTTCCTGAACAGGTGATCCTATCAAACACACCTGTTTTGTTTGTTTGTTGCTTTTGTTTCTGAAAATATATATTTTTCCTAAGCAAGTGTAGAATCCTACAGATGAAGGACTGAAATTGACCCAAGACACCCCAAGACCAAGTTCATAGCACAAAGGGGGTTTATGTGCTGAAGAGGGACAAAGGACAGGGAATAAGAGCAAGGATAGGAGATAGAGAACAAGGAAGAAGCAGAAAGGAAAAGGGAGGGGGAGGGGTATTTGCCCTGGAAGGACAAAGGAGTGCCTCTGGATAGAGAGGAGACAGGTTTGGCCCATAGGCAAAAGGCAGTTTATAAAGGGAAAAAGTGAAACCCCATGTTAGGATGAGATGTTTAACTTTGATTGGGCATGTTAATTAAGAGAGCTGAAAAGGGGCTTTTGATTACTGGACTTCAGTACTTGATAGCTGGACCTTGGTGGTCAGCCTCAAGACGCGGGAAGTGGCCAAATAAGGAAGTGGACCTTGGTGACTAGTATTAGGAATGCAATCTAATGGTTTATCACGGTACAGGGGATGGGGAAGAAAGATAAAAGGTGAAACCTATTGGTGATATGTTTGCCATGCTGGAGTCTGCTGGAGCCCTTCAACATATATGGTATACTATGGCAAGTTAAGATTACTTATACATGGACTTTTGACTATTAATCCCTTTTTGTGACACATTTTAAGTTAACTTTTTTCCTGCTTTACAGCCTTTTAAACTATACTTCCAATGGTTTTACAGATCCTGAGATAAAGAAAGTTTTCATTTCAGCAAAAACTTCAAAGATATCTGCAACCTTGACAATTTTAGTAAACAAAACCAGTGTCTTAGTTAGGGTTTCAATTGCTGAGAAGGGGACCATGACCAAGGCAACTCTGATGAAGGAAAACATTTAATGAGGGCTGGCTTACAGTTTCAGAAGTTTAGTCCATTATCATGGTGGAAAGCAAATGTATGGCAGGGTGCAGGCAGATATGGTGCAGAAGAAGGAATTGAGAGTTCTACATCTTGATCTACACCCAGCAGAAAAAGACAATCAGCCATTAAGCCTGGTTTGAGCTTCCAAGACTTCAAAACTGCTCCCAGTGAAACACTTCCTCCAACAAGACCACACCTACTTCAACAAGACTACACCTCCAAATAGTTCTGCTCCCTATGGGACTGCATGAGGAAGGGGGTGGGGGGCATTTTTATTCAAAGCACCACAATAAAAAAGACAGTAGTATACAGAGCACTAAAAGACATGTTTAGGCTTTGGAGGGGCAGAAACAAAGGCAGGCTTGTAAGGGTCCATGATTCACTGAAGAATGATATCCCAGACTCAAATACTATGCAAAAGCAAAGAGTATTTTATTCTGCAGAAGTCTGACATGCTGGGGTCTACCATCTACCAAGATGGAGGTACCCCAGTGAGCTTGCAGGTCCTATTTAAAGCACATTAGGGGAATTCTGGGGAGGTGTAGGTAACCTCTATCTTAATTTGTTGGTTCTATCTCTAGGGACATTCCAGAACCATTGCTTGGGTGTGGGGGGGCTGGAAACAGTTGCTGGGAAAGCCTGGAAACTGTTGCTGAGGGAATCTGGAAACTTGCTGAGGAAGTCTAGAAACTGTTGCTGCCACACACTGTTCTTGCCTCAGGCCAGGTGGAGGGGCGGTTTCTGACTGGCTACCTGAGGCCTAGGGTTTTTTCAGTACCTGACTTGCCTGGACTTGCCTGGGCTTGCCCAGTTCTAGATTTAGGCCTAATCTCCTGAACTGACAATTTGAAGCTTGTCATGGAGTCAGCCTAGCTGTCTTAGACCAAAGGCATAAGGCAAAAGGATCCTATCTTGTCTTAGGAAATGTAATGATACAAATTCAGAGAACCAGTAGAGGGAGCAGTAGTTTCCTCCTGTAGCTCCTCCCTTCTGGAATTGCTTTGCCTGGATGCAAGGGAAACTGGGAGGTGTAGTCTTTTAGCAGGAAACTCTTATTCTATAAGCAACTTAGTTTACTCTAAGAATTAAAATTGAATAGCCACATGGATCACCCATTGACCGAAGTCACTTGAATCTCATTCTGAATAAAAACAGTTAGTCATACATTTTCTCCAAGGAAGGCAGAAACAGATACCTTCATTTACCACTGGATAGCATGAGAAATTTTCATGTGAAGGATTTAATTTTAGTTCTTTGTATTCACACAAAGCTTCTTGGTTTGAGAAGTTACTTTTGCTTTCATTGTCTCTCCATTCCTGTACTTCTCTTTGGCTTTAGAACTCAGAATTTTGTATTTGCTCATTTGTTTAGCAAATACTTCTTATCCTCTGCCAAGTGGTAAGCATTTTTTGTCATGGAGGTGATGCTGTATTAAGAACAAAACCAATGCTTCCCAAAGCCCAAACATTGCATTTTCCACCATGTAATTATCGGCTTCCTCTCTCCTCTGTCTAATTTGAGCCTCTGCTGGTATATGTGTTATCCAATTGGACTTTGATTCTGTAGTTCAATATCTAGTGCCATGTAGAAGCCAGTCACCTGTGGATAATTAGTATTTATACAGGTCACTCTTATTATATTAGAGTAGGAAGTGGAGGTGAGTATCAATAACTATAAAGTGCTCGCCCATGATACAGGCTCTAGTTAATATTCTGTGAATTGGTCTTTCAACTAGTCTGTCAATTATGTGAGCCTTTATGTAATGATCCAGACTTCTCATGACAGGGCAGTTTCTGAGTGGTTACCAGCTTCCTGGGGGCTCCTAGGCCACCTCTCCTTGAGATGGAGAACTCTCCTCTGACCTCTTTCTTTCCACTTCCCACAACATGTCATGGGTATTTGTTTGAAGGAGTATGTGGTGAGAGGACGAAAATATGTAAATTCTTCCTCAGTCCACTAACTACCTAACAAACAACAACAACAAAAAAATAACTTAACCTTCTCTTTTCTTTTGCTTATTGATGATGATTGCTAACAGGGCACTTGCCTTGTGAACTCTATAGCATGTTGAGTCACTGATCTGTTTGTTGTCCGAGATGGTTTTAGAAATTTCAAAGTACATGGCTAATTGCTAGTGACAATCTACTGTGATTTACATCTCCCATTTCCAGTGAAATTGTATCTGATTCTATCTTGGGAATTTTTACTTCTTTTGAGAACTCATATGTCTTGGTTTTATATGAGGTTAGGGTGCTTAAAAACAGATAGTGTTAAAAACTACCATTTACAGAACTTGTTCTTGCTTTGTTTCAGTTATCCTTAAAAAGAAGAGGAAGTAAAGATTTGCCAAAATCTGAAAAAAAGGCTCAGCAGACACCCACAGAGGTATGTCAAAATAAACATTTAAAGCATGCGTGGA
The DNA here is from genome assembly GCA_021653895.1 of Mastomys natalensis. Lineage (NCBI taxonomy): Eukaryota > Metazoa > Chordata > Mammalia > Rodentia > Muridae > Mastomys > Mastomys natalensis. The sequence goes on along the minus strand of JAJTUV010002197.1, from coordinate 214,204 downwards.
GGACCTTCAGTCGCACATGTTAACAAGCTACATTTATAAATAGACATAATGGCTAAATAGACTTATGTGAAGCATGTCAATCATGCATCTCAGTTATGTAGCTGTATACATGGGTGGTAAAATATGTTCAGAATAGTTGCTTGTAAACTAGCTTGCCTATCCTGGGTTGTTTCACCATGAGCCTATAGCAACACATGGTGCTTTCTGTGACTGCTAATCTCATTCTTTTGTAATTAATGAAGTCAGTGGAATGACTGTTCCTATAGCATCTGCAAAATAAAGAAAAAGGTGCTATAGAAAGAAAACAGGTGAGAGAATCTGCAGTTGATGACACCATTCTTGGTGCCAGTGACTGGGGAGACAAAAGCAAGGAAAGAAAGCCTAAAAAAATAAATTTAACATGGGCTCAGGAACATTGGAACAAGGGGGTAATATTGAAATCATTGCTATACGCTCTCTACATGACTTTTGATAAGCTACTCCTTCTTTCAGAGACTCCTCTTTCACGTACATCAGATCTTAGTTGAGAATTACTGAGTACTTAAATAAGTAAATGTATGTATGTATATATGTGTATATGTGTGTATGTAGATATACAAACATATATACATATATATGTATGTATATGTATATGTATATATGTAATTGATTAGAATGTAAATTGGCTTCTAGCATTAGCCTTTTGGGTCAAAGCCAGGCTGGTCTTGCATCTTGGTAGCTATTTGCTGCTTCTGTGTTTCCTTCCTCATACATCTTTTATACATACATTTTATTCCTTTATCATTTGATGAGTGGGTCTTTGACATGATCAGAAATCACAATTTGATTCACCTTTCAGAGAATTTTGAGTTTTCTTGCCTCCTTTTTGTATAGAAAAGTGGAGCATATATTTTACCAATTACGTTGGACAGAACAAATTTCTATGTGTTTTTTTTTTCTTAACAATAACTGCGAGTGCAGTTTTTATGGCCAGTTTTAAATAGGTTGTAAGATAAGATACAGAAAGCACATCGGCACGAAGAGTTCTTAAACTCTCAGAGTTGCGTAAGCTAGCACAGCTTGTATCTTGAGAAGACTTAGCCTCTGATAAGCAAATGAATTCTTGTGCCCACATCCTCTCACTACATCTCCTTTAAAATGGCTTTGTCACATAAAGGATGTTTCCAAGTCTTAAATATGTTTTTATTCCTTTAGGCAGGAGAGCTGATATGCATACAAATCAGCCATGCTTCTATCTTTGGATTGCTTGACACAGCAAAGTGCAGAATTGTTCTGCTCCACCCTGTGGTTTGTATCAAACCAACTGTTGTGCTAATTAGATTAAAGCCACCCCACATGTCAATATAGGAAATGTTTTTCTGTAATAGAAAATAAACTTTTCTACCATAAAGGTGATTGCTACCCAGCTTCCCAGGCTCATCTAATTACACTTTCCAATAAAACTTACCTTGTGCCAAGGCACATTTGGTTCTGACTAGTCAGACATGCTTTCTGATTGACCTGGCAAACCTTTTCAGCATCTCTTACCCTTTGCCCTTCTCTTCTTCTCACGTTTGGTTGCCTCTATAACTGGTACAATATGTTCAACCATCATAACAAGGCATCATGTTCTTACATTTTTCAATCAAAGAGAAGCTTTCTATAAGTCCAAGAACGTAAATGTTCATGATCTCAGCCCTGAGCTAACACATGCCTATCGCTAGATGTTAATATAGTCTCCATTCAATCCTGCCTCACAAAGACAGCATTATAAATACCTAAGGTTATGTTCTTCACTCAGAATTTGTTCCTCTTTGTTCTTTATGTCCCTGAAATCATCAGTAGAATCTACCAAGACCCTATAGCTCAGAACTTTGGGTTATTTTTGTATCTTTGACCACTGTGGTCTCAAACATTGTAAGGTATCCTTGATCTCAAGAGTTTCCTACATGGCTGCTTCTCTCTTCTCTTGTGGGATGGATTCTCCCATGTAACCTTGTGATGAATCCTTTTAGCCTCCACTCTCTCTACTACTACTGGAACTTGTGTCACCTCAGTTCTTCGTGCTCTTTTCTGTGCTCAAGTGAGGCTTCTCAAGAATAAAGGTGACTCCTAGGTCTTCAACTTTACCCCACTGCCCTAGATTCCTCATTTGTGCCTTTGTTCTAGAAGTTCAAATACTGTCACTTTTGCAATCAGCCTGGTTACAGACTCTGCTTTGTTGTGTGGTAACTGTGTTCTGTCATGATAACCCTTCTCCTCTGTAAAGGGGTTAAAGATCCAGCTGCTCTGATGGAGTAAGGCTCTAAAGAGGGAAGGATTGTGGTGTCCAGCTCTCCAACCCTTCCTTCTCTCAAGGCAAGAGACTTGTAGCTTTCCATCATTGCTTTCTGAACCTCTCTAGCAGTGTCTCGTCCTCTGTATTGCTTTATCAGAATGCACGTCAATCACCTCTGCCCCGGATGTCTGAGTGAAGAAGGGATGCTTACTTTAATCTTAGAAAGCTGAGGGATGTTGTTGGTAGAATGCTTATAGAGCATGTGACAGGCCTTAGATTCTATCCCCTCTGCTGCAAAACTATCCATCCATCTATCTATCTATCTATCTATCTATCTATCTATCTATCTATCTATCTACCTATCTATCTATATCTGACTATCTATCAATCTATCCATTCATCAAAATAAGGAACCTCAATGGCCTTTGGAATAACTATTCTTGGACACTGCATTAGTAACTTTTCTATTGCTATGAGAAAATACCATAAGCAGGGAAAAGAAAGCATTTAACTGAGCTTTCAGTTTTAGGAGGTTGAACCTCACCATGACAGTGCAATGTCATGGCATCTGGAAGAGATGCAAGCTCATGTCTCAATCCACACAGAGAAGGCAGACAGAGTACACTGGCAATACCCTGAGTCTTTTGAAACTTCAAGGCTGGCTCCCAGTGATGCTCTCTTCTAACAAGGGAACATCTCTTAATCCTCCCCAGAGAGTTGATGTAGCAGAATATCCCCCCCCCACTACATTTTACAATAAAACTCTGTATTCTGGGAGGAGCTAATGTGGGAGGAGAGGAAAGGAAGAGGAGAAAGAAGAGGCGGAGCTAAGGGGAGAGCCAAGGAAAACCACGGGTACAGGACCAGCCTGGGTAACAATTTATATCTAGGTTAGTTAATTGGGTAACACCTCTAATTGTGTGGGCATCTTGTTAATTGAGCATTACCAAAGATATAAAGCCTTTGGATAATCTTTAAGCATTAGAGTCTCATTTCTACCGCGTACCGCGTGGATGGCGGGATGATCTGGAGTCAGCTCAGCCTCGTGGAGACAGCGTGGTAGATGGGCAGAGCCATCTCCCATGCTGGTGTCTTGTGGGTGGCAGGGCCAGTGCTTTTGGGCTGACATGAGCTGTGGTCAGAATTGACCAGTGGCAGAAGCACACTGCCACTCATGGCCTCAGGCCTTGCCTAGTCGGGAAGATGGTGGCCCCCTGTAAAAGCAAGACAGATTGGGTGCACCATTTAAATATTAACTTTTTAACAGTTCTATCCCTGGGTACCAAGTGTTCAGACTTGTGAGCCTATGGGTCCATTCTTCAAACCACCAGAGACAACTATGAGAGATCTTAAAAGAGATTTCTGTTTCTTTTTCAATACATGTCAATTTAGTTGAAGTTAGAAAGTGTACCTCACCAGATCTACTTTCCTGCTTTTTTTGCAGCAAGCAGATCCAACCCTATCCGTTTTAGCAGATGGCAGTGCATCCTATTTCAAAAGCCATGCAGAGAGACTGCCTGCCAGTTTCACCTTTCAGGGATCATTCTTCCGTTCTTAAAGGCAGTGAAACAATTGTCCTTCAATAGCAATGGAGGGAGGGTTGTTTCCTGACAGTGCTCAGGAGCCATACTTTCAGAGAGAAGTGAAGTCATATATCACATTTCTTCTCTCCCACTGTGTCCCCTGAACGGCTCACTCAACACCTGTAAACCATGTAGCTTGAGACGTTCGTTCTATTAAATCAAATCATTTTTGTAAAGAGCTAAAGGAGCCTGGTTCCCCCTCAAGCTCAGTAGAAGGCCCTGGGTGAGCGCAAGCACCTACATATTCCTTAGAGCAAACAAGTTTATACTTGTGACAATTTGGGGGGGGGGGATTCAGAGTAAAAACAATACTAGTAAAACATCCATGAGATTGTTGGTAGCTGTTAGCACATACAATGATCCCTGCCTAGTGGTGGTCAGACTTTCTCACCTTTCCTATCCTCTTTTCCTTTGGTTTCCAGAACACCCAACCTTAATTATTTTTAAGGATTTATTTAGTTATTTATTTTATGGATATAAGTATACTATAGCTGGTGTGCAGAAACACCAGAAGAAGGCATCGGATCCCAGTTGTGAGCCACCATGTAGGTGGTTGCTGAGAATTGAATTTAGGACCTCCATGCTTTTAACCGCTGAGCCATCTCTCCAGTCCCCCTACCTTAATTTTTAATTGGGCAAAGACTATAAGTGATATGGTGATGTTGAGAAAACACAGGGGTAGGTGATATGTAATTACAAAGAAAATCAGTTTTGCGGGCAGATGTCCTTCTCGGTTGTTTTCTCTATTTGCATAGAAATGACCTCGTGTCCTTTCCCACTTTTCCCCTAACGAGGACGACAATGAGGACCTCAAGTGCCAGCTACAGTTCGTCAAGGAGGAAGCCGCGCTGATGAGAAAGAAAATGGCCAAGATTGATAAAGAAAAGGACAGATTTGAGCACGAACTGCAGAAGTACAGATCCTTCTACGGGGATCTAGACAGTCCTCTACCCAAAGGAGAAGCAGGGGGACCTCCCAGCACCAGGGAGGCCGAGCTCAAGCTGCGGCTGCGGCTGGTGGAAGAAGAGGCCAACATCTTGGGCAGGAAAATTGTGGAGCTGGAGGTAGAGAACCGAGGCCTGAAGGCGGAACTGGACGACCTGCGGGGCGACGACTTCAATGGCTCTTCCAACCCTCTCATGAGGGAGCAGAGTGAGTCCTTGTCAGAGTTGCGACAGCACCTGCAGCTGGTGGAAGATGAGACAGAGCTGCTGCGGAGGAACGTGGCTGACCTCGAGGAGCAGAACAAACGCATCACTGCGGAGCTCAACAAGTACAAGTACAAGTCCAGCGGCCACGACAGCTCCCGGCACCACGACAGCGCCAAGACCGAGGCCCTGCAAGAGGAGCTGAAGGCGGCTCGCCTGCAGATCAACGAGCTGAGCGGCAAAGTCATGCAGCTGCAGTACGAGAACCGCGTGCTCATGTCCAACATGCAGCGCTACGACCTGGCCTCACACCTGGGTATCCGTGGCAGCCCTCGCGACAGCGACGCTGAAAGTGACACTGGCAAGAAGGAAAGCGATGATGACTCCCGGCCTCCCCATCGCAAGCGCGAAGGGCCAATCGGTGGCGAGAGCGACTCAGAGGAGGTGCGGAACATCCGCTCCCTCACTCCCACCCGCTCCTTCTATCCCACGCCCGGGCCCTGGCCCAAGAGCTTCTCAGATCGGCAGCAGATGAAGGACATCCGCTCCGAGGCCGAGCGCCTGGGCAAGACCATCGATCGGCTCATCGCAGATACGAGCACCATCATCACAGAGGCGCGCATCTACGTGGCCAACGGGGACCTGTTTGGACTGATGGACGAGGAGGACGACGGTAGCCGCATCCGGGAGCACGAGCTGCTCTACCGCATCAACGCGCAGATGAAGGCCTTCCGCAAGGAGCTGCAGACCTTCATCGACCGCCTGGAGGTGCCCAAGTCTGCCGATGACCGCGGAGCCGAGGAGCCCATATCCGTGAGTCAGGTACAGTTCTGCCTTTTGCGAGCCATGGCGATGGCGAGGCTGGCCCGCGGAGCTGCGGTCCCTCGTGGGGCATCTCCAACCCCAACTTCCACATCTCACTTTAGGGAAGTTCCATCTCAAGGCCTTACTGGGCTCAAGGCACCTGTATTTTCACACCATGTTCCACCAGGCAGAGGTTCTCAAAACCCAACTGATCATTAACACTTAATCCTTTTGTTCTATTTATAGGGGAAATTTAACTCGGACACAATCAGATTTTGCATAATGGATGATGCATTTTTAATGCACATTATCATTTTAAAAGGTCAACATTTTCAGCATTTTCCTAACAGGTTGGCCAGCATAAAGGTCCTGAATAGGAACTTTCAAGTGTTTATTTGAGGTTTGTGAGTAGGTCTGAATTGAGTTTAAGATTATAAAAATTACGAAATAAGCCAGGGTAGTGGTGCACACTTTTAATCCTGGCACTTGAGAGAAGTAAAAGCAGGTGGGTCTCTGTGATTACAGATCCCTAGAGCTACATAGTGAAACCCTGTCTAAAAAAAATTTTGTATTAAACAAGATTGATTAATACTTCTGATAAATGTACAAGATGGTCGTAAAGAGAAATGTTCTTGTGTCCAGAGCCCTATGGATGAGACACATACAAGCTACCCCTTTACCTAAGTTAGGTAACACGGTGATTATTTCCAGTTAAAATACCTTAATTCAATAATGGAGATCTGTTGTGAGAAGTTTGTAGCATAGCTTTAAGGCGATACTAATTGAAAGAAATAATAATAAGTATTCCAGCACAGGGGAAAGCAGCATTTCCCTCCTGACTTGTAGAGACACAGCGGATGAATTGGACTCAGCAGCTTTGGCCAGGTATGGTGGCCACTGAAAGATCAATGCATTTGTCCAAGTTAACCACATAAAAGATGAACCAAAACAGGCAGTACTGTCTCTTGCAGCAGCCTGACGCCCTGTATCCATCGGAGAACCCACTGAAGTACAACAGCATGCATGGCTTTGTAACATTTGAGCCAGCTCCAATCCCATGTTTAAAACCCAGTTTATGTGCAGCAGCATGGCATTAGAGGAATTGCCTGCTGACCACGGCTAGAGAACTCGCAGGCCTGTCGCTTATCTTGCATGTTGCTATGCTTTGCTGGGGGTGGGGCAGGGAATTATGATGGAAACCATTGGGTTTCATAGTGTTAAATTTTATTCTTTTCTATTTAGTATGTTTTGGTACTGGATTTTGGTTTTCAGTTTGCAGGTTATTGAATAGCAAGCATGTGTTTTCAGCTATACTCTTGGGTGGGTGTATGTATGTCAGAGTGAGAGAAAGTGCTATTTATAACAAAGTACTTGAAGAATTTGCAAGTGTAGGCTGGGGGTGCCTTTACTTGAGGTTGAGTCAGAGTTTGGATGCGTTGTGAAGGTGTACAGTAGTTGTTAACTGGCTCTTCTCTCTGTCTCCACATTTGCCTCCCCAGATGTTCCAGCCTATCATTCTGCTTATTCTCATCCTTGTCCTATTCTCATCCCTGTCTTACACAACAATATTTAAACTTGTCTTCCTCTTTACACTGTTTTTTGTACTGTAAATCTTCCATTATTTGCTGTTCATTGTAGTGTTTTCAGTTGTTTTTATTTTGTCCACCCTTCAAGACAAGACATAAAAGAAGTATCATTTCTGTAGTAACTGATGCTGTAAAAAAAAAAATAAAAAAAACACTGAAGACTGCAAATCTCTGTAAAAAAAGACATCTCATCTTATACTGTCAAATTCACTAGGAAACCCCAGCGACCAAAGTGTTTCAGGTAAGGAAAAGTGAGTTATCAGAGTTTTGTGTAACTCATATTTTTTCTGCCTCTTTCTTTTATATCTTTCTTAGTTTTGCAGTCTTGATTCATAGTTGACAGGTTGACTGTGAAAAATGGACTAAGTCTCATGATTATTCTGTAGGAATTGAGTATTATTCTACACCTGGAAATTTTCAGTTGGTTGCATTTTCAAAGTTCATGTAGAGGCATTAAAAGGTATAAGTCACTGTAGATGTTTTATAAATTATGATATAAATTATGTAGATTTATAAGTATGCTGTTACTCATGTTAGACCAAAAGAAAAATGTCATTGTCTAATAAATATCTGTTGGAAATATAAAATGATGAAATGTAGCTCTCTTGGAAAGTAAATGATGTTCTGATCCTGACATGGTCTGTCCCAGAGATATATTTGGAAGCATGAGTCTAAATGATCTTTTAGTTTAATAAGGAACAGTCCCCTCCTATTGAATTTTTCCCACTTTCCACTAAACCAGCTATCTCCATTTATATATTATATATGAAGCCGTGTATCATTGACTGACTATGTTGCTTGGAGTCCCTTCTTTTCTATGATAAACTACCACACAGAACTCCCTTCTCTGCAGAAAACATGCTAGAAACAGCATTAGAAATATCTTGAGAAGGGAAATAAATACAATGTGCAGAATTGCCTTGAGTTAAAATCTACACCCAAAGCATCATTCCAATGGGAGCAACTGTGAGACCTAAGCTACTTTTGTGACCCCTAGAACTCCTGCCTTCTTGTATATATTTAAAGCACCTGGGTGAACTCTATATACTCAAGGTTTTATTCTACCCATCTTGTTGATAGCTTACCCACTGGAATCCCAGAGTACATGGGAATTCTAGCCCTGGACCTAGGTGTAATGCTACATGCATTTATCTCAGTACTGGGGAAGGTAAGACAAGAGGATTGTGAATTTGAGATCAGCCTAAGCTATCTAACCAGACTTCAAGAAAAACAGAATAAGAAAAATCAAATTCTTCTCATTTCATGCATTAGTCAGTAGACATGAAAACCTATGATAAAATGAAGACAACACGAAACAGATCCTGTGAGAAAGTTTCCCAGCTAAGAACTGTGCAGATAGGCCTTTGGAATTTCAGGAATTTGATCTGCAGGAAAGTGTTTTACCTCATCCTCTTACAGCCCATTTTTGTTTTTGAATATTAATTTTAGGAAAATTTTCCAGGGAGCTGGTTCAGTAGGTAACAGAATTTGCTAAGCAAGCATGAGGACTGGAGTTTAAATCCCCAGAATCCACGCACAGAGCTGTGCATGGCTGTACACTGGGGGTGAGCATGCTGCAACAAGGCCAGAAGAAGGAATGAAATAGAGGAGGACATTCAACATCTTCCTCTGGCCTACACAAGTGCTTGTACTTGAGTATACATATGCATGCAGTACACACACACACACACATACTACTATATACATACACACAAATATACCATATATATATATATATATATATATATATATATATATATATAATATTACCTACTACAACACACACCACATCCTACATATACACACACATATTACATACATATACACTGCCTACTACACATACACCACATACATATATCACATATTACACACACATATACAAATATACCACATACTACAGGAACACACATACACATAAACATACCACATACTACATGTTACACACATACCAACTTATCAAGTAAACACACACCACACATGTGCACTATACATACATATGCACCACATCCCCTTCTGACCTTCCTAAATGCATGTACCTACATAGTCACACACATGCCAGTACCTGCATATGTGCACATACACACCAATACAACACCCTTCTCTGTCCTTCACTAGTGCATGTACCAACATGCTCACATACATATAGTACCTATACATACACATATGTATACCACATAACACCACAACACATTACACATACAAATCACAATACATATACACACAATACACATTCATATATACAATATCCCCTTCTGACCTTCATAAGTGCATGTACCTGCACACTTGCATGCATGCAGTACACACACACACACACACACACACATTTAAATTTAGAAAATTTCACAGTAGTTGAAAACTTCAATTTAACTGCTTTAATGCTCATGATCTTTTCTTTGCTTGGGATATTTTGACTTTGTTTATTTAATTGTAATTATTTATGGGGGTTTGTGGGGAGAAAAGTATTGTCTGGTGAATAGTTCCAGCACTTAGGAAATCAATAAATAGATTTTGTTTGATTGGATGTTTTCCCTTTGGTTTTTCAGTGTTAGTAATGGAACCCAGGATCTTGTATATGCCAGGCAAATGCTCTACCTTAGAACTATATGTCCAGCCACATTTGGCTTTTAATCTGAATGAAATTGAAAGGGCTAAGGATTAGGTTGGCTTTCAGGAGAAAAGAAGAAAGAAGGGAGAAAAATTCTGTACTTGATCAAATTGGTGTCACAAGCCTACGGTCAAAACGGTTGGGAGCCTGAAGCAAGAAACCATGGCAAGTTTGAAGGTGGCTTGGGTTACTGTTTGAGACTGACTCAAAACCACCCGGTCATGTAACTACAACAACAACAACTACACACACACACACACACACACACACACACACACACACACAGACCTTAAAAACCCAAACCTGTCTGCTAGATTTTTGATACTTTTCCAAGTTACAAACTCAATGGAACTGAACATAAATGTTTAAGGGTTGAAACTGAAAGTTGCCGGAATGTCTATGGCACTTGGAGGAGGAGACTCCCCAGCCAAGCCGTGGTCCTTAGCTACCTGTGGAGCTCCTGGGAATATATGGGACTGTTTCACGGTGTACAATGACTGGGAAGTTCTCTACTGTGCTTTTGTCATTTTTAAGAGATGGGGCTGAAGAGAAGGCTTTAAGTACTCAGTGCCCTTGCAGAGAACTTGGGCACCATTCTCACTGGCTTCTCACAACTGTCTATCTGTAACTCCAGCTCTGGGGGACCCAATGCCTGATTCCAGACTCTGCAAGCACTACAGGCATATGATGCATATTCAGACATGCAGGCAAACACTCATACACATAAACATAAAATTAATATTTCTGGAAGAAAGAAAAACTTTCCCCACTGATTCAGTTTCTCAAAACTAACAAATTCTAAGAAAACAAAAGGAACACTTAGGCAACAGAAATAAGAACCAGGATGGAACAATGCAAGGAAGGCACACTACAGATATGTAGATGAATACAATAAATCAAAACCTCATGATGATCCTGGACACTATAACAACAAATTCATAGGCTTTCTTAAAGGTCCTGGAGATGTCTATAGTGGTAATGAAAAGACCATTTGCTCTCTGGGCTAGTCAAATAGCACACTATCTTTAGATCTCATTTGGTAGTCATGCTTATACTGGCCACAGAAGCATTGATAGGAACTCATATGGCAGAATTTTAATACAAGAATTTTATGTGACTCTTACATCCCAGACATGCCTTCCATAGATGGGACTGTCTTAAGATACTGGGAAAGGGAGATCAGGTTGAATGGGACTGGCCTGGTTCTGACTGTACTCTGAGGGCTTTGGATTTCTTACCACATTGCTGAACTTAAGGATGTAAATGTACTATCCGAGTAAATTCTGAGAAAGGCATTTCTAACTCTGGTCTGCCGACTGTCCAGCCAGGTTTCTACATGTGCTTCAGCATGTATACATGCACACACATACGCACACATGAACACACATGCATGTGCACACAGCCAACCTGCTGTGATGTGTAATAAATTCACTAGAATCAGGTGGTCAGAGGTCACTGTGTCACAGAGAACATGACTGGTAAGCTAGTGAAAGGAAGGCGGTCTCAGTAAACTGCCGTGAAGTGACTTTCTCTAATATCCTTTTAAATTTATGTTCTTCTGTAGGAACCTAGTACTAAGGGTTGGGAAGAAAAGTTAAGAAAGATGATGCCCAAGACCTGTGAGAGTTCCCAGCAAGCCCTTCCCTGAGCACCTCCCCCTCCCCCAGTCCTCACTCTTCCCGGCCTTGTCTCTGATCTCACTGCAGCATTATTTTCGTTACTTTATTCAGTGTGCAGTTATTTCATTTTTGCTGGTTTTAAATAATCAACCTCACAAAGTCTCCCAGTTCTTGAGACAAGGAATCTTCTCACTTTCAAAGCTGTGTTACTTAAATGGCATACTAAACCTAATTTTTTAAAGCAAAAATTATTATAGATGATTCCCTTCTATGGCACTTTCTTGGGCATAGAAACATAGAGTTTTGGTTAATTTAGCCTAGGTTTAAGAAAAACAGGAATCTGCTTAGTTATTTCTAAATAAAAATGACTGAAACTCGTTAAGCAAAGAAAAGTTTGGTCCAAGCCGGAATGTGCAGTTTATGTGGTAGATTGGGATGTGGCTACTTAATTGTCTACCACTGAAGTTTGGAATGTAAGCCTAGCCACTCTATGCAGTGTCTTAGCTACATTCTCCTCCATTCTCCCCGAGTCAGTCTCCCCCGGTAGAATCAGGCTCTAACTGACTGGAGGGAATAAACAGGAAGTGGAGGAAAAGAATAATGGAATTTTGTACAATTAGAAAACATTATGCATTAAGACATATCTGTTAGAGCCCTCTTTACATGAGAGAAAGGTACAAGGAGATAAGCAGTTTTGAATCTGTAATATCGTTTGAAGCAGGTGAGATGATTTTGTATACAGTTTGATGACAATGTGCCCCAGTATTCTCATGACACTTGAAAGATTTTCAGAGAGAAACAAAGGAAAGATACTTCATGTTCCCAATACATTTCGATGAACACAGTAGCAACCACATGCTTCTGCATAGTGCTTTTGTGCCAACAGTTAGGAGGGTGAGGAGGTACAGGTGGCTCTTTCATCATGGTCATTCTGAAAGTTTGTGCAGCCATAGACTCAAATGGATCTTGCTATGTAACCTAATACATTTCCATCAATACCTTCTCTGCTTGAACGTAGATAGATGATAGATAAGATAGATAGATAGATAGATAGATAGATAGATAGATAGATATGGGAGGATATACATATATATATACATACATATATGTTTTTTGTATATTAACCCCAAAACTCAGTTCTGTGTATAGCTTGTTATTCTTTTTCATGACTATCTATAGTTTTGTTTTTCTTTTAAATATCTGACTCTTGAACAGAAAAATAATCACCTTTAAAATAGATCAGTTATATAGAATTTCCAAGGTACATTTTTTACATGACAAAGTACCAAAATTAATTTATTCTGGAGTTTAGGTGAGCCCTAGGAATCTGGGCACCTTCATTTGGAGGTGTATCATCTACTGGGGTTAAGGCCTTCCCATTGTTCTCTTGAACTTGAACTCTATCTGGGTGAAGAAGCCACAGTGACCTGGAAAAGGGCAGAGTTTGAGGGAAGTAAGCACCTTCCTAGGCTTGCATTACAGTGTTGCTGTGATAACCCACTACCAGAGATAAACTTACATTTCTGACGGTCCTCTGATTTTAGAAGGACTGCAATTGGTTCCAAAATAGGTCCTTGTTTGAAATTACTGATGCTCTAGAAAGTAAATAGATTCAAATTATAACTGTGGGTTCCAAATAACTGCAGTAGAAAAGCTTTAGGGATATGATTGTGAAAACTGTCTGAAAGCATCAAGAACCATGCTATATCATACGGTTCAGATGCAGACACGTTGGCAGGTATACTAAGTGCCTACTGACTTCATCAGACACTGAACTGTCTCCTTAGTTAATGCTACAACAATTTAATCTCTCTGTTTTTTGGACTTCTGAGATGTTTGCAGACAAGCTTTCTTTGAGGATATGATGTTTTCAAGCTCATATGGGCTCACTGAGATACCTTGTCCTTGAGAAATGAGTCTGGCAGCTGTAGAAGTTTTCTGATGACACTGAGATATGACCTCAGGCCTCTCTTTCACTATTAGGACATTCTCACCAACAATGCCACAATTCTTCCCACTCTGCACAATGCCTCAGACTGGAGTCCCCAGCCCTGCTCTTCCTTTCCAGTCCTTGTTCCTCTTTCTCACCCATGACATATAAATGAAACAAGAAACTGTCCTGCACTCCCAGCTTGTTCTTTCAAGTCTTTTCTATGTGGTGGTGCTTCTCCTTTTCTGTGTTGGCTGTGAAGAACCAGCAGTTGACTTCCTATATCGCTAACATTGTAGCAAACAACGTTTGGAAACATAATGCTATTCCCTGTGGGATAGACACTTTGCTTTTCGTTTGTTTTGTTTTTTGTTTTTAAAGAACACTATGGATTATTTCCTCCAAATCACTCCCTAAATAAATGGCCAGTCTAGGCCTCAGAACTTACCGGCAAAGAGAAATGACTCAGGTTTGCCCTCTAGTGGCAAACACTAAATAGACACCCTTAGGAGAATGCCCTCCTTATGTGGATACTTTGGTCATTAGCAACAAGTCATGAATATGTAAACAGTACAATTAGATGCTAAACACCAATTTGAAATCTCAAAGGGATGTCTTTTTCTAATTTTAAATAACATACATTTCTCAAAAACGTTGTTATTTTACTCAGAATTTGGAATAGAATTTAAAATAAAATTTGATAGTTCAAAAGTGTTTCTTTGGACAATTTCTTACATCTGGAAGTGCCTATATATAAATTCCATGACAGATCTGCTTGACTAAAATATCTATTTACATGTCACCAGACCTCAGAATAGAAGAAGCCAGCATCCCATGATTTTCAACAAAAGCATCCAACACTGGGAAAACAGTACACTAGCTGAAATGTAATCATCTAAGTATGTAACTTCTAAGGGAAAATGTTGTTCGTGTAGCCATCCCAGCTTTTTTACCCAGAATCAGAGCCTCATATGCATCAAAGTCACTCTTATTCTCTTAACACACACTTAAAGCTCTGCTCTTCTAGGATGCAGAGAACATAAGACCACATTTGATGGGAGGGGGTGTGGTCCACACTGGATGAACTGATTGAAAAAGTTCAATGTACGAGAACATTCTAGTTTTCACTCGTAGTTCAGTATAAACCTCTGAGCACTGTGAGCTGTGGGTGACTGTAACACTGAACTGAATCCCTGGGTGGAATGCTTTACTGAATCACAAATAAAGGGACTTGAGGAGCCGTGCTGTACACACCATGTCTTCGACTCCTCACAGTAGCTTTTGGAATACATGAATTTGCCTTATTCTTCAAATCCTCTGAGTCTGACCTGGAATATTGTTGCTGCTTATCAATGTCTTATAAGTGAAATATTAACTGAAATACCTCAGATCTTTCTTCCTTAAAAAAAAAATGGAGATACTTTAAGATTGAAAAGTTCAGCTTAACAAGTGAGATCATATACCTTAAAGAAACTATGCAAGGCAGATATTGTTCTGGAAGGAACGATGGGCAATGGTGGCACACACCTTTAATCCCAGCACTTGGCAGGTAGAGGCAGGCAGGTTCAGGGCCAGCCTGGACTAGGTAGTGAGTTCCAGGATGGCCAGGGCTACACAGAGAAACTCTACTTTAAAAAACAAAACAAACAAGCAGAACAACAAACAGCAACATCAAAAAGTTATCAGTGGAAGGAATGACTCCCTAAAACACACTGCTTATAATATGGCCTCCAACTTTAGCTTGAAAATTATGAGCTATTTTCTCCCCAATTTTATTCTCTGTTCTTGGTCAATTTTATAGAAACAGAAACGCACTGTAAATATTGTTGAATGGTAACGAAGGAAGAAAAAGAACTCTGCAGGCATGAACTCAGATATTCCCATTTTAGAGCAGCCAGAGTTGTCTTAGCTTGAAGAGTAGAGGTCAGAATGCAACCTTGAGACATCAGTCCTCTCTATGCTGCATATGTGGGCATAGGGTACCTAGTCTCTGCTGCTGTGCTGAACAATACCAGCTTCCAGACAGTTCTAACCCTGCGTCCCATCTTTCCATGGAAGTGCTAAGTTCACAGATGCACACCAGATCATTCAGCTCTGTACACTGCCTTCAAGGATAGAAGCAGATCTATTAAGCTTATGTGACTAGCACTTTATCCATTGAGCCATCTCCCAAGGTCCAAATCTCTTTATCTAATTAGCAAAATAAACTCTTAGCTATATGGCGTTTATGGCATACTTGACAGATAGACTATCGCCTCCCTTGATTCAACAAAGAAGAAAACAGAATTTTGACAAAGCCCGAAGCCAGCATCTTATTCACCTGTCACAGCCAACATCCTGATCCCAGATCTTGATTCTTGTCTCTTGACTTGGTCGGAATTTTATATTTCACAGCACTGCACTGGGAATGAGAGGACCAGGATTCTATTCTTAGCATCACTAGTGACCTTGAGCAGATGATCTCATGACAGGGTCTCCCCTTCACTGTAAACTGAGAAGGTTAGCTAGATGACCTCAGAGGCTCTTTTGGCTCTAAATTTGGTGACTCTGGAAACACCTGCTCATGCCATTTATGTGTTCTTTCTTCTACTTTTCCAAAATGTTCTAGCTCATGGCTAGTGTTATCATTAGTACAAATGTTTTTAAACCATTTTTATAATTTGCTGTATTATTTCCTAATAGCAGCTGGTCCTTCTCTATTAACTCTTATTAAGTATTGTGTATATTCTGTTACACTTTGAAAATGGATTAGCAGGCATGCAATTCTGAGTATGTAAATCTTTCTAAAATGGAGAGCAACAATTTGGGTGTTTTTATTATTTTGAGATGAAATTAAATGTTCAAATGGCTTACAAATCATGTGCATTACACAATAAATGACATGTTTTCTATAAAATTGTTGTTACTCTAACACCTACTTTAAAATGTCAAATCGTTTAATAAGTAAAAATATCACTATGGGACTATGTATACCATCATCCATCATTAGTTTTTTTTTCAATTCATGTATCTTGTACACATAGCCACCTCTTTTAAAATGAATTCTTTGGAAGCTCTAGAAAGCAGTTTTTGAACAGTTACTTTCTTTGTATCCTATCAGTTTGTTGATGTGCCTATGCCAAAAACAGAGAGAGAGAAAGAAAGACAGAGACAGACAGAGACCAAGAGAATATGTATGTATGTATTTATGTATATTTACAAAATTATTCAGCAGAAAGGGCTAGAAGATATTC
The DNA here is from genome assembly GCA_021653895.1 of Mastomys natalensis. Classification (NCBI taxonomy): domain Eukaryota; kingdom Metazoa; phylum Chordata; class Mammalia; order Rodentia; family Muridae; genus Mastomys; species Mastomys natalensis. The sequence continues at coordinate 197,439 of JAJTUV010002197.1, read as the reverse complement.
ACATTAGTGTTAAATTTGAAGTGACTCATTGGTAAAAATCTACATATAATACAAGAAACTAATAAAAAGGAACTGTAGTTCTTTTTTATTAGCACAGGAAAAAGACATTGAAATAGCCCTGGGAAAGACCAGAGTCCATAGCACAACATAACTTCTGAAAGTCAGCCAAATGCTATTTGACTTTCTGATAGAATTTCGGAAAGGGCTCTTTTTCTTTCTTCTCTTTGGTTCTTATTTATGGGTTTATGTCTGTTTGTTTGGAGAATAGGATCTCATGGAGCCTAGGTTGACTTTGAACTTCCCCAGTATCTGAGATTAGCCTTAATTTGCTGGTCCTTCTGCCTGAATGTCTCAGATTCTGGGACTTATGCCAACATGCCCAGATGCAAAGCCTAACTTGAGTTACAGGGAACATGTAGAAACTCAATGATTTGGAATGAGGAGTCCATAGGGGCAGTACTTAGAGCTCCAGCTGATGGCTCTGAGCAAAGTTTCTCCTTCACCCTCCTGTTTGCATTAGCACCAAGGCAAGCAGGAGAAACCAACTGTGACTGTTTATCCAATCCATGTATCTGTTTTCCATACAACCTTATGAAGTAAATACATCTAATTGTTTAAGGAAGAGACAGAGGCCACAGGCTCACACAGTTAAATGGGGGCAGAAGAATTGAGCTCTAGGTCCCTGTGACAAAATTCCAGGGTCCCCAAACTGGTTCCAAGTCTTAGTTGGCCTCTCAGAGGCCTTTCTGTGGGCTTTGTCAAGATGTTTTAGCTCTCTAAGCCATGGATATAAGTAAGATCAGGTTAATAAAAATTGTAGAGACAGTTGCTAAGGGAGTAAACTAACACAAATCTCCACTTGATGTCCTTAGGACAGAGCTCTGCTTAAAGCTGCTCACAATGAATAACTAGTGTTACTACTGTAACTATGATGATGGTTGCTGCTGTTGGAATTATGAAGCCCAGCTCTCTAAACATAGAGAAGCATTTCTTTCAGTTATTCTGCATGTATAATATCCTTCTATGGAAGTAAAGAAGCTGACCTTGGTGGCTCATGACCGTAATTCCAGGGCTTGGAAAGCTGAAGCAGGATTGTCCTAAGTTGAGACCAGTCTGGGATGCAATAGTGAGTTTCAGGCTAGCCTGTTCTGCAAAGTAAGACTTTATGTGTTAATTAATTAGTCAGTTGATTAAATTGAATAAATGCATTTCTACCATGACCACTTTACCATTATTAAGCAATTTATCTATGTATGAGATGGTGCCTGGAGGTAGGCAAAAAATAACATGTTGTAATATTACTGTACAGGTGGAAAACTTCAACTTGAAGATAAGAGCTTATTACTTAAAATTCAATGTAGCTTATTTGCTATATATTAGCCCTAGAGACTTTATTGACTAAAGTAAACCATTAGATGCCTGTATATATAAGGCAAAATACATTCTCTCTCTCTCTCTCTCTCTCTCTCTCTCTCTCTCTCTCTCTCTCTGTCTCTTCTCTCTCTGTCTCTCTGTCTCTCTGTCTCTCTCTCTCTCTCTCTCTCTGTCTCTCTCTCTCTCTTTCGCACACATACACACACACACTGCTTTTTAAATATGTCCCATTTCTATTTTTCATAAAGGCAGATATTCAATATGTTCCAAAATACTTTTTGACTCATGCTTGCTGGTGTGTGTGTGTATCTCATATTTTTCTTACTCTACATGATAGATGCTCTTTTCCACTTCATCCCTGGCCAGACTTACAAAGGCACTGAAACTGCATCTCACTGGGGGGAGAGCAGGAAAGAGAGGAGATGGAGGAAGAGGATAGTTCTTGCTCCTAAAAAAAGAGTCTACTTTCCAAATAAAAGAAACCTAAATACAGCCATTATCATCATGTGCAGCTAACAAGCAGATCTCTCTTGGCAAGTTTGAAAATGCTGGGCTCCATTATAAAAGTTAAAAATGTCCTGGACCTGGAGTTGTTTACCCAGAGGGAGAATTGCTCTAAAGTTACAGAGCTCTGGTTGGAAGCAGCAGCCTTAAGGCCGCCTCCAAGTCCCTGACGTCACTGTAGCCCAGCTGCTGTTGTGACACTGAGCTGAGTAGCCCTTTGAGGGTGCAATTTGCAAAGGGGTTTGTCAGGACTGTTGTGGAAAATGGATGGCTTTTGTTTTATAAAAGCATCACTGAGACTGTTCTTTAAGACAACTAGCTCTCTGCCTCGCCTCTTCCATTGCTAGACTGGCCACGCAGAGCCTGACCTACTGCAGGACAACTCCCAAGTGCAAGAAGGTATGTTTCTTCCCAGCAAACTTGAAAGAGCAAACCAATTAGGGCAGGATACAGAGGGACTGCTTCTGCATCTTAGACTAAAGAGGAGGTTTAAGTAAGTGTGGTTTCAGCATCTCCCCTGCTGACTGTGCTTGTGTCCTGGCCTCAGAACAGTCAACTGACTAGGAGAAGAGGCTGCTCAGCTGCTGAGGGTGAATTTCTGAAGCCTGGACTGACAGCAACATCCTCACCCCCAAGAGAGACTGTTTCTCGCTCCTTCTCAGTAGTTCAGAAAACCTTTGCCCAGTGTTAGTTTTCATTAACTATTTATTAGAATGCAATCTGTGGTGGGATGAAGTTATTTTTAATATCTGTGATGTAAAATTTACAACCCATGAGTTCACTGTTGTTTGAAATGTGTAATTTGAAAAAATGTAGTTTTATTCAAGACGACTATTACACTCCAAGGGAATGTGAGCTCAGAGGCACTGGTGTCTTGGAGAAATCGCAGAAGCAACTTTGCTCAAGGTTATTATTACTTTTAGATCTTTGCTTCTCCCAAGCCAAAAGTTGTTTGTATTCAAAGCTTGTATCTTATTGGTTAAGGGAACTAAAAATGATGTGTCTGTAGCTTTAATTGAGACTATCAGTAAATAGCTGGAGAACCAAGAATAAAGACAGTGACCTGGTGAGAAAATAAGATTGACTTCTCTGGAATTCTTTGTGCCACATTTCTTGACCTTGCTGGAAAACGAGGAGCAGGCAGAAATAGCAAATGAACAGCAGCAATTTTTTTTCATTTTAATCTTCTAATAAAATCAAGTGGGAGGTCTCTAGGTAGATGTATGTGCTGTTGAACAGCACGGGAGGAATATGATTCCTTAATTGCCTAAAATGGTTCCAGTGGAGGATAATAACCTGGAAAGTGAGGGAAGGAATTTTGAAGACAGGTGACACAGTACTTTGAGGTATAGGCACGGGACTTCCTATCCCACAAAACTGATCGGGAGCAACTTAACATCAGGCCAAATGATTTCTTCTAGGAATTATGAGGCTGGCCGTATTGCTGTCTCTGACATTCCTTCTGGAGTCTGGATTTTCATGTGTGTAAAGGACTTGAAATATAAGAAATGTAATATGCCCAGGAAAAAGAGAAAATAATGGGCACAAACCAAATACTCAGAGTGGAATTCTCCCAAGACAGAAGCAGCAGTAGGATCAACCCTCCTGACACTCCTTAGTTGGCATGGCTAAAATCCAGTTTCAGCAGGCAAGATGGAGTTTGAAATGGTCATAACTGTGATGTAGAAAGCACTGAACATGCCTTGGGTAAAGACCTGTGACCATGGCCAAACCGAGGTAGGTCTAGGGGCCGAAACTGCAGCAGTAATCCTCTGCTCAATGTTATTACATTCATATCTTTGTTTCCCAACCCAGAGTTGTTTATAATCAAAGTTTGTATTTTATCATGTATACTTCATGAGACCCCCTTTGCTGTTCTTAAATTTTGCTCCCTGGCAGGACTGAGCCGTCAGTTTCTCATTACAGCATGTGCACAACCCACTCTCAACCCTTTACAATCTTAGCTTTGGGGAGAAGTAGATTAAAGGGAATTATGGAATGCTAGTTTAGTGTTGCTAGGGGCGGGGCATTTGTGTAACTAACAAATGTAGCTACCTCTCTTTCTACATTTCCTCTAATAAACTTCTATTCTGAAATTTGGGGATGCTGAAATGAAACAGCAAGGAGCTCTGGGGAAGGGGATGTAGGATGTAGAAATCCTTTCTTCTCTCCCACAGAGATGCCAGAATCTGTGGGCGGGAAAGGCTGAGAGCTAAGAACAAGGAGAGCTTTTATAGTGGCTTCAGCGGAGAGCACTAAAACCAGGCTTTTGAATGGCTGATCCACTTGGCCTTGAAACTTCTCATCACAGGACATTCTGTCCCCACAAAATTGATCATTTAGCCTGACATTCTAAAAACTCAATTTAGAATGATAACAAAAAGCAGTTTTAAATATTTATCCAACTTTTTACTAGGGACAAATTGGTTTGCACTATACTTATCTTGGCATATGTCTTTAAGAAAACTGAAAAATACCAAGGCAAGACACAAAGAGAATATAAGTTAACCCACTGAGATTTGCTTCCAAGGAGGTAAAGTTTGATATAATCAGTTTTACTTTAGGAAAAAAAAAAGTGGCTTACTCGGAGATGAGTGAAGGAAAGGATGAAAGGAAAGAGGGAAGATGAAAGGCAAGAGGAAGAAGTCAGTGCTTAGCAAGAATTTGTAGTCCTGGAGAGATGGCTCAAGTGGTTAAGAGCACTGACTGCCGAGTTCAATTCCCAGCAACCTCATGGTGGCTCAGAATCATCTATAATGTAATGTTCTGTATGTAATGCCCTCTTCTGGCATACAAGTGTACATGCAGATAGAACATTCATACATAAAATAAATCTTAAAAAAATCCTTATGATACAGCAGTGTTTGAATGCTTGTTATGCATTCTCTTACTTGCTACTTACTCTTCAGAATTGTTTTTACGCCCCCTCCCCATGCTTTGTTTATAGAGGGTGATGCAACTGTGTTGCAGTGTGTATTGATGACAAGGATGAGATCCTAGCAAAGCTAAGGAAATGCCCTTCCAAAAACATTGCCAGAGAACCAGCTGTAAATAAACTTTCAGAGCATCTTCTTTCTTGTATGAAATGGCTATGGTTGGTTTTCAATCATAGCCATTACCACTCAAGAACCAAGTTTTACTCTGGCTCTGGAAAGAGGAAGCTGTGTAGGTTAGCCCTTCAACAATGATGGGTTTGACTCTGCAGATAATTAGGTCAGGATTCAGGCTCACATGACTGTTTCCCGGGCTAACACATTCCTGTTATAAGTGATAACACTGGTCTAAGGTATCTACGGATGATCTTATTGTAGATCAAAATAGGAAGGCTTGACCACTTTAGAGTCTGAGGTGTGCATGGTTCAAGAGGAGTTAGAAATGAAAAACAAACAAAAACAAATAAATCCTGGCAGACACCTGTTACACTGATTGTAGTAAATCTTTGTGAGGACGATTTCTGATCAATTACACTATTTAAACACAGTTGGGACAAAGCATGGATATTTTGAAGCGTCCAATGTCTTTGGTTAAATTTGTATTTGTCTTGTGATGTCTCAAAGTTCTCTGCTTTTCCTGAGAGGCGATTCTTCCTGGCCGGAGAGTTACTTTCAGCTCACAGGTCATTATAGACAGGTTTAAAGCAGTCTTCCAGTCTCAACACAAACCCAGTCTGTGTCTCTTGGGAATAGGTTTTGCATAGTCCTAAAGTATCACTAGATAATATTAGTCAAGTTTATGTAAAGCAAAACAAAACTCTAAATTTAGGAAACTCCTTACTCCCTTCATTTTGTTAGATTTTCATGGTTTGGCTTATAAGTGGGGTGCATAGCAAAAGAAAACCAAGACTAATGAGGAAGCAAAGGAAAATGAGGTTAGAAACAGAGAGTGAATGAGTGACCCAGGGTCATGGGAGCATGCTTGTAACTAAACTGGAAATCGTTTACTTTTCTTGATTGAATTAATAATGATACTGTGAGTGACAGGAAAATATGCAAAAACTATCAGTGCCATTGGTAAATGTTTTTTGAGAAACTAGCGATATTGACATTAGTAAGGTTTTTGTTTTAAAGAAATGGAGTCCTGCATAAAGAGCTATGTTTTTAGTTCCTTGTAGTCTATCATGATTCATTCATATCTTGACTGGAGAAGCCTGACAAAAAGTAAAGTTATCTTTCATAGTCATGTAATATGTGAGGTATCTATCTGCTGCGAATGCAAAGTAGTTCTTCCTACAAAATCATGCAGACTTAATTCTGCCAGAAACAGCACACATTGACCGCTGACAGATTTGTGCGTAAGTAACAGAAAGGTTGTAGCATTGCAGCCACATATTAATTAGTAATTATGCTAATTGAATAGTGACTAATTAATTAATAATTAATTAGTAAGCAGAACAATCAGGGTTTAGGAGTTTTCTTTTCTTCTCTTTTGAATGTATGTGTATGTGTGTGTGTGTGTGTGTGTGTGTGTTTATGGGGCTGAGGGAGATCAACCCAGGGCCTAGATAAGTTAAGCATGGACTCCTGTTGAATTACATATAACACTATGTTTCTTGTTGGCATAATTATTTTAAATGCAATCAGTCATTTGTAAATATGTTTCTTCTATTCAGTACAAAACCACATAATTTTATTAATAGAAACTTTCTTCAGAAAAAGCAAAAAATTTAAAGTCCAAATTATAAGTTTTTAATGTCTCAAATTACTGTGCATTTATTATACTGTCTAAAGTTTATAGTAACTCTACAAATATCCTCACTTTAATATAAATAACATACTAAAGTCTATAATAGAATTATATATCTAGTCTTTTGAAGTTTATTTTTAACTGTGTGCATATGTGTATGTGTCTGTGTGTGTGTATATATGTGTGGTGGGGGTTATGTGCATATGTGAGTGTGGGTGTCCACAGACTTCAGAAAAAGATGTTGGATTCCCTGAAGCTGGAGTCACAGATGGTTGTAAGTTAACCTATATGGGGGTTGAGATCCAGACTTGGGTCCTCTGTAAGAACAGTGTGTAATCGTAAGGTCTGAGCCATCTCTCTGACCCCCTATCTGGTATTTAAAATTGTCTCTTCAAACCCTAAATATTCCTAAGCTGAATGTTAGAAATCAAATTACTTTGGTCACTACTTAGGGTAGCCTAAGAAAGCAGTTCCCTATAGTTATTGTTCTATAACTATTTTCTATAGTTATATTCAAGGCATAAATAGTGCAGGTGAAAGAGAAGAGGATATGAATAAGTTTTAATATATGTTAAAATTCTTATGGAACAATAGTGATACTTTAGATTTTATTTGAGGAAGTAAAATAATGACCTTTTCAAATTTAAGTTAGGCTAGTTTCTTGATGAGACATGAGACTCTCCAGGTGACTACCTGCTTTGGGTGGTCTTGGTACATTCTTCCCACTTGACATGGGCTTGATCTCTGAATACAGAACTCAGACAGGTATCCTGAACTGGCTCATAATCTTAAATCATGGGCATATGTAACTAATTTGTACTGCCACATAAAGAGTTAATTCCATTTTAACAGAATGAGCACACCTAGGTAGATACAACCATACAATTGTATTTCATACTCAAACTTGTGACTATTTCTAAAGAAAGTCTATTTAGATTAGGCAGTTAAGTAAGGAAATGTTTATATCTTGCATGTGCAGTTAGCCAGCTTGTCCACTGTAATTTTCCTGTTAATCTCAAAGAAGAGGAAAAGATCTTAGGACAATACCACTATATTGACTGTGTTATAAAAAAAAAAAAAGACACCTTTAGAAGCAGATTTTTGTTATCTTTTCTTTTCTTTTCTTTTTGTTTAACTTTCTGTAGTTTTACTATGTCATTGACTTTTGACAAAAATCATATGTTGACAGAAAGCACATAAGCCTGGGACTCTGTCTTGTTATGTTTGTCTCAGGCTTTATTTTAAAGGCAAGTGAGACCACTTCAAATCAAACAGTTTAACACTTCCAAGAAACAGCTAAGAGAAGGCAGAGATGAGCAGACATCCTTTGGCTGACCCTCACACAGTTGCCATGGACCTACGTAAGCATTGGGAGACCACAGCCGCTGACTGGCATAAGGAAAAGATGGAGTTACTGGACCAGTTTGACAATGAAAGAAAAGAATGGGAGAGTCAGTGGAAGATCATGCAGAAGAAGATTGAAGAGGTAAGGCTTGATTTATTCTAAATGTACTGTAAAGTCAGAGCTCAAAATGGAAATCCTGCTGACATGCATTTTATATTGGGAACGACTTTGTGTTTCTTCTTCCACCAAAGAAATAAACATCTCCTGATGTTTACTAGAGCAAAACTGGCTCAGTTCCACCAAGTGGAACTGGTGGAATACTTCTATTTTATAGTATATAGTGAGACTACTTCTATTTTATAGTCTTACATGAAAAGGAAGACTTTGTAATGTTACTCTACAATGTATCAATTTCTTATTCTCTGAATTCAGAGGTATGGTACTGAAAGTAATGTATATATTCTGTATAAGTGTTCAGATACTAGAACCTAGGATGAAAATGCAGGAAATGATTTGTGGGAGGTATAGTATTAGGATTATAACTTGACACAAGCATAAAGATCATTCTTGAGATGATATCTGAGTAATGTATACCAAAGGATGTCAAGTAACTCAGCAACATCAAAAGGTGTGCCATATGCCAAATAGAAAAGTAGCAGTGGCTGTCAGATTTATTCTGGCATGGGTCATCCACATGTTAGCACACTTACTAGGAAATGGGTTTTTCAAAAGACATGTCATGGCTCTGATATAGCCAGTAATTTTATTCTCCTTAATCATCTCCTAGTCAGCCCATACTTTGCTCTGAAATATTTCTTCCCACATGTGTTTCAGTATACATTCAAGCTTTCTCCAACTGAAAGTTAACTATATTTATTTTGCTCTATTTTGTTCAATACACAGTATTAAATTTTATGGTTTATTTAACAGATTGCTGGGTCTCTTTTTTAAAGCAGATAAGCAAAGTAAGTGCTTTGTATGTTTGTAATGAAAACATATCTTTTTTCCTGACTAACAACAAATAAATAGGTTGGGAATAAAATACAGAGTGAAAAAGTGATACACCAAAAAACAGAGAACAGAGGAAAGGGGCTATTTCATCCTTCTTCTAAAATAAGTTGAGACATCTATGATTAATGATTCCTTTGTGACCCTCAACAATTTGGAAACCATTTTCTACTTGCTTCCTTCCATCTCCTCTTACCCAGGGACTTCCTACCTGTGCTTAAGACAACATAGTTGAGAGTACTCATACTGCCCATTGAGAATATCTCAGTTCCAGAAGGGTGTCTTCTTCTAGTCATGTACATAATGATCTGCAGTGTGTAATGCTAGGACGAAATGCTGATGAAACAGAGAAAATACTTTCACAGGCTAAAGAAAATCGACACTTGTTCTGAAAACTAAAAAACAAAACCACAATCATATGATTATGAAAGCATAATAGAGTATTTTGTTTAATAGCTATATTGTTTAACAAATAGAGCAGATTTGTTTAAAATTAATTGGTTCTGGTTTTAATTTTTTTCAGGATTATTGAGCCATATGCTAGAGTAGTATGTATTCCCAAGTATGCACCCGTAAAATCAATGATGTTAAGTGATAATATCTCCTAGTGGGAGCATCCAACATTGGGCATGGAGATGCTATGCATCTCTGCTGAGCCCCTGTCCACACTAAAGGCAACTGCTATTGAAAATCCAGACTGTACATACTCAGACCATTTGAAACTTGGAATAGAGATTAGCCAGAAAAGCTTTGGGGAGCCATAAACCATAAAGACTAATTTTAGTAAGGCAATGCATGGGCATTACATTCTACTTTTTCTGATGAGAAATCAACTCTTTGAAAAATAAAATAATTCTAGATCTATACAAAAGGCAAAAGCACATTCACAAAATTACAGTGTGTTGAATCAATTACTGACTATTCTCTCTAAGTTCTTTTTGGATATAACAAGAGTTTAACATTAATAAAATTGTATGTTTCTTAATCATGTACTCTTATATAGTAACATTAACTGTCTAAATAGCTGACAATATCATATAGCAAACCAACATATTCTCCCCTCTAACTAAGCCCTTACTAATCATCCCCTCAGTGAGTCAACTCTATTTTAGAGACACTGCCTAATGCACAAGCATTAACACCAATGGTAGTATATAGTAATATTGCAAAGAGAACTCGAATGATTTGCTTAGTATCAGGAATATTGATCAAATCTGGGCATACTGGCACACAGCTTTATTTCCAGTATTCAGAGGCAGATAAATCTTTAGGAGTTTGAAGCCACTCTGGACTTCAGAATTTTTTCTAGGCTACCCAGGGCTACAAAGTGAGACTGCCTTTAAAAGAATATATTGGTCAAGTAAATTAGGGAAAATTAATTTTTAATTTTTACAGCTTTGCCAGGAAGTAAAGCTGAGGAGGAAAATGAACATGAATGAACATTCTAAGGTCATTGATCTTCGCCATGATCCAGATAAAATGGAATTTCCTCCAAATCACCTCAACTCAGGACAATGTGAATTCAAAGTGCTGAATCACCAAGATGATCCAGAAAAGGAAAAGAAAACAGAAAGGGATTTCCTTGGGGAAGAAAGTCAAGTGTCTCCAGAACAAAATATACACACAGAAATCAAAGTGGGGTTTCGGAATCCTTTGGCCACAGACAGGAAGGCACATGAGCCGTGGGCTGGGGAGAAGACTTCTAGGGAGAGGAAAGAATGTTCTGTTGCCCTTAACACAGTAAGTAAGATGGGGTCAGCCAGGAGCTATTTCTAAAGAAGCATGTACACTTCACCATGCTAACAACAGCTCTCTTTTATGTGCTATGGTATGAAGGCTCTTGAAGAACTTGCAAAAGTTAGTGAAGAATTGTGTACCTTTCAAGAGGAAATCCGAAAGCGTTCTAACCACAGAAGGTAGGCTGGCACCTGTGATCACTGTAGACCGGAGAATCAAAAAGAATTCTGTTTATAGTTGATGCCACTATAATCTATACTGACTCGTCGTGTGTACCTTAGCTCATGATCCTTAAAGGTAATCTCCAGTATGTTTCTTATCGTAAGTATCAGTACTGTACTATATTCTTTCATGTTTAGGTAAAGTAGACTATCTGTACAGATGACTATATATCCTGTACTGAATTTCTTCTCCATCTGAGTTTTTGACCAGAGGAAGAATATATAAATAGGAAAACCCAGTTAAATGGCTTTTAAACTGTGACAACTTTAACAATGTAGTATTTGAACAATGTAAGATGTTCTATTTAAACATTTTATGACTGGGTCATTTATTTCTCAAGAGTGATGTGTATAGAATAGAAGTAAATGTACATTTTAAATAACCCATTATATGTCTACATGGCACAAACTCTTGCTTTTTAGTCAGAATCACTATGTAAGTATAAGACTAAATTCTAGCTAAGTTAAAAAACAACAATTTGGAATTCTGTGCATAGTCAATATTCTTTATTGATATTTAGCTCATTGAGAAATCTGATATTCTCTTAGAATGCTACAACCATGAGATTCCTAATTATTATTTAACTGTCAGGAAATTGAGAATTTCTGTCCTGATTTGCAACAGAGTTTGCAAGCCACTGTGCACTGCCCTGTCTCTGCCTATTGAGCTTTCCTGATGTCATGTATGTGCTTATTGTATGTCATTGTAAGTTGTCACAGAAGATTTTTTTATAAGTTGTATAGTATGACTTATTTTACTTATGTGATTTTATTATTTGGTAGTCCATATTATTGCTCTATTTTTATTTTATGCAGAGACTTGCTTTTTCACTTACAAATCACATATAGTACAAAACTCTCATGAAAATAGAATATGAAATTGGGTGAGTAGGGAGGTAGGGGCTAAGTGGGGGGAGTTGAGGGAAGATCAAAGAATATGAGCAAAATATATTGTATGAAATTCTCAAAAAAAAAAAAGCCACAAACATTGAATAGTGAAGCTTTCATCATCATCCCTCTGGCCTCCAGAAAACACTTCAAAGCCTCGGCATGTGGTTTAATGAGATTGTTCTAAGATCTGCTACACTCCAGTATTTCTGTGTCATTCATGATCACTATTTTTGCTCAGTGGGCACACTTCATCAGAGCTCATTTCTTTGATTAATAAAATATAATCTTATTTTCCATTCAAGTTCAAATGACACATCTCATTTGGAGTTACCTAGTGCTCATGATACTTCATTCAGAACAACAGCATTCTCAATGTTATTTAAAACCCAAGGAGAAAAGTGAAGTCTGAAGAGGAATTATGAGTAGGAAATAGAAATTGCATAGGAAAAGAGGAAGAAAAGATATGACAGGAGAAAGACTGTAGAAATGGAATGTCAAGAGCAGAAACTCAAGAGACTACATTGTCTAGTTTGAGTCTAGCATAAGTTTCAGATTATAGAAAAATGAGGGATGATACTGACAACTTTATCCTACAGTAAAGAGGACTTGCAGTAAGTGGATTTAGAATATGTGTGTGTGTGTGTTTGTGTGTGTGTGTGTGTGTGTTGACATTATATATAATCACATTACTTATATATATCATATTATTTATAAATAGCATTACTTATATATCACACTATTTATATATGTGTACACCACACTATCTATAAGTATATATTTATAGATATATAAACATTTGATCAAATTGTGACTCTTTTTTCTATAGCAGAAATGCATTTAAAAAAAAAAAACTATGGCTTTTCAAAGCTCATTTTGAAAAGAAAATTGTCATTAATATACCTTAACTTATAATTGTTTAGGATGAAATCAGATCATGTTCCCCAGGAAATGCCAAATACAATCCATGTGCCTCATGAGGACCACTTGATCAGCAATGGCCAGGCATTCTTCCAACCAATTTGGAGAAAGAGAAGCAGGAAAAGAATCTGAGCTGTGCCAATGGACTCCAAAACAATTCTATGCACAACTGTGGAATTGGTACAACTGGTTTACAAAGAAGTGAAACACCACCAACTCCTCCTCCAAGAAGTACCTCTCGAAATCTCCCCAGCTCATATTCTGAACAAGCCCAAGAAAGACTGAAAGAAAGTTTATACCACATGTGGGTGGCCCAGGAGAGTCAAGACAAAACAAATAGCAGTCCTCATTTTGTCTTGAGACAGGCCCCATTGTCTCCACAAGAAGGCAAGAGTTTGAAAGATAGTACCATGTTTTCCTCTTGGACACCAGAAGTCAAAATAGATAGAAAGCCTCCAGGTAACAAAGACATTCGACTTAATTTGTGGTCATGTGACACTGTATTAGGTACAAAAGAGAGCCCTTCCAGGCCATCTCAAAAAACTGGTTTTACCTCCAGTAGAGCAAAACTTGAAAAGGTGATTCCAGATAACCCTACAAAATTTCATCTTGATCTTCTTGTGAAAAACGACTTCATTCCCTCAGTGACACAGAGGGACCCAGTTAGAAGTTACAACTGCAATTTTGAACCAACTCCAAGGAATGAAAAGCTGGCTGCAAAGATCGATGAGTTTAACAGAACTGTTTTTAGAACAGACAGAAGTTGTCAAGCAATACAGCAAAGTGAAAGCTACACACAATCACCTGACAATCTCAATCTCAATACCTGTGATATCTCCACTACTCACAGAGCTGACATATCAGAAAGTGACAGAGGGACCAGTGTTCTGAAAGCTAGTGACAATGTTCCTGTGCCCATGGAAAATGTGTTCAGTGATCCCACAAAGGTATCCTCAGCAGGCCTGATCAAACAAACGCAGACACATGAGAGTCCCAGCAGCTATCAGCTCATGTTCCACGAGCATGATTGGAGACCAAGCAGTTTTTCTAGCCGGCCAAGGTCAGCTGACCCCAGATCAAATTACGGTGTTGTGGAAAAGCTGCTGAAAACCTATGAGACAGAAACAAGGTCTGCACTGCAAAACTCAAAATGCTTCAGGGATAACTGGACCAAATGTGGTTCTGATGTAAGTGGTTGCATCATACTGAGTCAATGTTTAGAATGTGTCAAATGGAACGTTTGCTGTATATGGGAATCAGCAAGTGGATCAAGGAGTAGATTCAAATAAAATTGCAGAGTTGAGAAAGGAAGGTCTACATCCATCTTTAGCAATAGATCTGAAATCTATTTGCTTGATCATGTATGCAGACGTAGTTTGGCATCTTCTTAAGGTCTTGGCCCTCCATGAGGAAACACCTTAATATGCGTCAAGGGTATGGTTTCTAAAACTTGAACTAGTACATTATTTCTTTAAGACAAATAATATTAGGGACACCTGTGGTGACTTGTGGTGACCTGTGACTTTAATTTCAACACTCAGTAGGCAGAAGCAGGTAGATCTCTGTGAGACTGGAATGGTTTCCAAAGTGATTTCAAGCTATTTGGGACTATGTAGTGAGACCAAGCCTAAAAAATGATAGTTAGATAGATAGATGATAGATAGATAGATAGATAGATAGATAGATAGATAGATAGATAGATAGATGGATGATTAATATAAGATGGTTTCAAGATGGAGAAGGTTATTTGTTTCCTTTCATTAAGAAACAGAATACATATTTCTTGATTCACAGAGTCTTACTCTAAAGGTTTATTATTTCTCTACATACATAATTACTTCCACTTTCCCAGTTATCACTGGTTCAGACTTTCCCACTATATGACCCATGTTAGTCATATGAATGTGTGGGTAAAATAATTCAAAACAATGTCTAGTAGAACTCTTTTTGTTTGTGCCACTAAAACCTGTCTACAATATACAGATAGTCACAGGTAGTCTTTACTTGGAAATTAATAGGGTACTTAACTAAGCCTTTACCCTGTTTTTTATCTACTTAAAAGTGACAGTCCTCATTTGTTATAAAGGGAAAGGTCAAGCAAATTGTTATTTACAATGAAGACTCATACAAAATCCCCTTTACTATATGTGATTCAAATAGCATGGTTTATAAGATGTTGTACGGTGTGCTGTTACCATTAACAAGCACTTCAAATAATTCCCTGGCTTTTGTACTTCTCTTCATTTTAGCTGAAACTATAAATCTATAGGAGCTGTGACTGGAGACAAACAAACACCAACAAATTTCTCCTGAACTAAGAATAAATGCTGTTTCCCCCTTTTCATTGACTAGGGATTTGGAAGGCATTATTTTAGTGTTGACCCATAGGAACAGATTGTATTGCTTTGTTTCATTAAAAAAAACAAACAAACAAACAAAAAACAACAACAACAACAACAAAAAAAAACAGTGAATTAAATTTAAATCTCCAAAGAGACAATAAAAAAAATTGTAGCATGATATCATTGAAAAGGGAAAGTATGAGGGGGTCTTGCTAGCTCCTGGTCTGCCCTGTCATGTTCCTGCTCTAAGTTTCCACACTAATGGCACCAGCTAGCCAGTGGCACCAGCCTATGACCCACAAGATGTTGGCATGGCTGCTGCCTCTGCTGGTCAGCAGCTCTGTGGATTCCATGGCTCTAAGCATGGCCCTGGGCCAACTCCACCACCCTCATAGTGCTTGGCTCAACCCCAGACAATATCTCCCATCTTTGGGGTACCCGGTAGAATGAAGACTCTTAATGTTTAAAGATTATCCAATAGATTTATATATCAGCAAATAATCAATACACAAGATGCTTACACAATTAGAATTGTTAACCCAATATCTAACCTTTTGATATGAATAACTACCCGAGACTGATGGAGACACATACATCTGCCTCCATCTTACTTCTCCTCTCTCCTCATACCTTCCTCCTCCCCACTCCTAGCTCTGCCTACCTCTTCTCTATCCAATCAGAGCTCCCGCCACAAAAAATTGAGGTTATTGCTTGTCTATGAGTGAGATAATAGCATCTGAGTCTGTCCTTGCTGCCTGTCTCAGATGTAAGGCTATTAGCTTTATTAGGGAGACAAGTTGGAGGCTCTGGAAAGATGGCTAAACGGATAAGAGCACTTGCTGTTCTTCCAGAAGACCTGAGTTCATTTCCCAGTTACCACATGGTATCTCACATGTGTCTGTAACTCTAGTTCCAGGGAATCTACTGGAACTAGAAATCTAACCTCCGTGTAGATCAGTCACATACATAATGCACATACATACATACATACATACATACATACATACATACAGGGCAAACCATCCATCTTTAGAAAATAAAAATAAGTAAATCTAAAAAAATTCATGAAAGAAGACCCATTGTAACCATAAGTATAAAATCTCAAGAACACTTTTATTATTGTTACAATGATGATGATGATGATGAAAATCAAAAAGATATTTGCTAGATTAAAGTGGTATGTATTAAGAGATTACAGCATTTGTTTATGTTGTAGGAGTTCATAACAGTGAAAGCCTCCAATGGAAAAGGATTTTCTCGACCTGCTAGGCCAGCAAATCGCCGGCTCCCATCCAGATGGGCATCCAGATCGCCATCTGCACCCCCAGTCTTGCGGAGCACTGCCCACAGCTATAAAGTCTCTCTGCAAACAGAAGCCCAGATGCTCTAGATCTCTAGCCTGGATTGCTGGATTACAAAAGTTCTCATACCTTTTGCTAAACTGAATATTCAGAATGTTTACAAACAGTCCTATTCTGTTCTGTATCTTCTAAGACCACTAGGACAAGCAATCTAAATCCTAACTTTCCATCAGTCTTCAGTGTTTTTAATCGATGGGATAATTATCTCCCTGTACTTTAATTTCTTACATTAGATTTTTTATTGCCATTCTCATTGACTTTCCAATATGATTTAAGTTGACACCGTGTACAATATTGTATATTCGAACTTTCCTTGCAAATGCAGAAAACAAGGTTCTGTGCATGGCCATGTGTTTGTGGATGCATGTGTTGTCATAGGAAGTATTCTGGTATGTATTTAGGTAAAAAATTATGTGCTAGTGTTGACTTTGAAATTATAACATGTAGACCTATATATTCTTTGTGTTTATTTTAAAGTTTTGAAAATATACAATCCTATTTATATTTTGCACACCTTTTAATAGGTAATCACCTAAGGCATTTGACATTCATGTATCACTTAATGACTTCCTTGGCCAACAACTATATTGAAAAATAAGAATTATATACAAACTTAACATTAACAATTTCCCAGAAATCGATCTTAAATAGCATTTTAATCCATATAACGATAGATGATACTATTTATTTCTTGAAAATTTCACAGGTTTAATATACCAGCCTTCTAGAGCAAGCATAAGATGCTCACACATGCTTTCTTAATATACCATCTGGTAGTCTCACGTGACTTAACTGTATACTTGACTGCCTTAATAATGACAGGACAAAATAATGAATTTATTTTGTCATTCTCAATAACAAACATTCCTTAAATGAGATAAAGAAAGGCATCAAATTGTGCTGAATTTTCCCTTTTGTTAAAATTGTCCCAAGTTTTCAATTGTAAGCTTTATCTGGAATTCTATCTCTGTAGAGGTAAGTTGCTTGATTGTTTTGTTTGTTTGGTTTTTGTTTTCTTTTATTCATATTTTCTAATCATTTCCACAAAATCAGTAGATAAAAAACTAATTCAGTTTTTTATGTATAACAAGAATGATCAGGAACAATTTTTTGTTGACAGCTCAATTATATTGTATTTCTTATACTGTGTAAAAAGGCCTTAAACTAAATTGAGCATTGATAATAATATAAGAAACAATGATGTACATCAAGAGTATAATTTGATTACACCTGGTACATGAAATATGTACTGAGAAGTGGCCTAGAAGAAGAAGAAGAGTTAAGATACTTAGAATCTTACATAGATAATGTTAGAAACAACTTTGCTGTACATTGTTCTCATTTAAAAGAAATTATATTACACAGTCCGTTAAATATTAATTCTACTTCACCCAAAAATGTTATGAAATTCTCTTTGCCAAACAAAATCAGTGGGCTTTCTGCTTATAATATCCTAGCCACTAAGAGGATTCCACCTTATTATACCATTCCCTGAAGTAAAGAAAATAATTTTTAAATCACAGACTGCCTTAAAAGGCTCGAGACTGTAGCACGGTGATCGCCAGGTTCATGGTTTACAGTAAGAAGACTTCTAGGGCTTAAGTGGTATTAAGTGTCTAGAATGTGAGTCTGGCACAGATCACAAAGGTTATAGATCCACTTTTCTCAATCTTGCATACTTCAGGGACCTTTTCTACCACAGGAGCGTAGCCTAGATACCAGATGCTAGTTAGAGTACACTTTTCCACTAGAGGAGAGAAAACACTGGAGAAGTGGTTCATTGGGGCATGGAATGATAACCTAAAACTATTGGTGTGGTCACATCTGTTCCTCAGTGTCCCTGAATTCCAGGCAGTCTGGGAATGATCTGTAGCGCCTGTCTATGTTCAAATCAGAATGTTGAGGTCTCCTTCAAAAATGGGAAATTCTGATCTCATCCCAAAAATAATAAAGATTTCCATCAGTGGGGACCTGAGATTCTTAGAGTCTTCAATAAAACAAAACAAAGTAATCTATTTGATGACCACACTGGCTTGGAAGCAGGGGCACTGAGGAGAACCTTAGTGGCTTAGGACTTGGGTAGTGTCTTTGATCGCTTAGTTTCCTTTGTTATCAACAAACAATTGCCTTGCCAGGCTTCAAAAGCTTAAGCCGCCTTTTCTATTATCATTTGAATAGACCAATGAGACCATGTTAATACCATATATTAACGTGAATATTAGAACTGAGAAAAATTAGCATTTAGTTCAGCTTCTTCATTAGAAAACTGGAGAAACTAAAACAAATTGATTAGTCTATATTCTCTTTTAAAGTAGTTTATAAATGTTATGGGAAAATTTACCAGGGAAGTGGAAGTTGTCAATGAAACTATTTTTTGAACTGTTGTGATTTTTAACTAGTTCTTTTTCTATTCTGGGTAAACATTTTCTTTCCTGAAACCTTCATTATGCCATCATCCTTGGGTTTAAGGTCTTTTAATCATTTTCAGGAATATTTCATTAGGAATATCTATTTAGAGATGTTTTCCCTAGCAGGTTTTGAAAAAGACAAAAGCCTTTTTTTCACAGGGGATTATTGAAACTTTTAGCTGATCTCAGAACCAGAGTACTTGAAAATCTCTCTCTCTCTCTCTCTCTCTCTCTCTCTCTCTCTCTCTCTCTCTCTCTTTCTCTCTTCCTTCCCCTCCCTCTCCCTTTTCTTCTCACCCTGCACTTTCATGTACATTATCAATATTTGCCTTATATTCCCAAACCAAATATAAAATATAAGTGATAATTTGTATTATTCAGCACTTCAAACATGACCCATGCCTTTCCCCTGTCCTTATAGGAAATGAAGAGAAAGTTCCATTATGCTGACCGTTCTCCAAGCGTGATTTACTTCTATGTAAATGACTTAACAAGTCCACCACAAAGTCTTAAAAAAAAAAGGAAACAAAACATCCAATCCCGAAAAGAGTATTAAGTTCCATTAAAAACGTCTTTAAACTTACAATTTTTTTTTACATAAAATATAATTATTTGATATTGAAGTCTTCAGCCACTGGAAGCTATTAAATAAAATAAGTATGGAAACACTTACTGTTGTAGACACTATAATGTCTTTATTTTCTTCACTCTGATACTGAATGCCAGTTGGGCCTTTATTCCAAACTTAAATGTATCTATTGTTTAATTCAGCTGCCCCCAGAATAATCAGAGTTTAAAACAAACCTGTTGATAACCACATAAAACGCCATAAAGCTTTGTACACACATCCACTGTTTCCATCTAAATGGTATTAAATCTCTGAAATTAGAACTTACATGATGAAATTAAATTAGTTTTAGGTAGATAACAATTATTTTGTGTAGTATTTTATTGTTTTGAATTTTAGGTGTTTTTCTTAAGTATAAATTATTCAATTCACTGAGAAAATATACTTTTTTAAAAAGGGAGGGACATTATGAGGGAAACAAAATAAATACATTGGAAGGTCATCCTTTGGAAAACTTCAGAGGGATGCTTGCTCCTGAATCACTTTTCTTGCCATAGAAATTTATTTTTATATCAGTACAATGATTTTAGTAAAATAAATCATAAGACTTAAAATGGAGCCCATTTTGGGTAATCTTATGAATCTAACAGACTACACTGGAGGAACCTGTCAAGTTCACGAGGAGTCCAGTTTAGATACATCTTCAAAATCACTATCTTAGAGGAAGAGAGCAGAGAGGATGGATATATACTAAGGGGATTTGTTAGGTTATCTGACATGATGCATTCTGGGTAGTTCTACAATGACTGGCTGCATGCTGGAGAGTCTAAGAGCATGGCTGCTGCTCAGTACCTAAGGCTGGACCCCTCTGCAGTCAGAATCTGGTACAGAAGGAGGATCCTTGGAAGGTCCTGGGCTTTGGTTCACACTGTGAGACTGAAGACACTGAGTGAGGATGTAAGACAAGGACATCCGAAGAGACAAGATGGCATCAGAAAGCACACTCACAGTGGGAGCACAAAAATCAATAGCTTTTCCATTGAGCTTCTTCAGAACTGGGGTACATTGGAGGAAGGAAATGAGTGTCTTTCCTTTCATGTAATAGGAAAATTTCCCCTTTTCAGGAAACACCCTCACAGACTTTCCCAGAGGCATGTTGACAACCATCATGATCTCTGACAACACCCTTCAGAGGTGTGAAATCTCTGACAGCCCAGGAAGAGAAGCCAAGCTTGGCTTTGGATATCGACAATATGATTCCCTGTATACATTGTTCCATGTGTGACTTAAAGTTTGCCACTTTCTTGGTCTATGATTTGTTTTCTTCTTATAGAAAACTTCAGGACAGACTTTGCAATTCCTAACTACACAAAGGGAATTAAGTAGAATGACAACTGGCTTAAGTGTCTCTCATGATGATGTTTAGAAACAGAAGGATTTCCTGAGTAAGCCTCCCCAATCCTTTTTTCTCATAAAGAAAGGCAGAGGGGAAAGAGGAAACAAGAGGGTAGACATCACTGAGAGTTTGATTTTGCCTTGCAGTGACCTGGGCGTGATACTCTTCACCTACTCATATTGTTTAACAGCTTCACAATGTTTCAGTCAACACTCACATTACAAAACTGGTTTCCATGTTTACTCTCTGGTTTCATATGGATTTCTGTGAGAATAGTATGAGATGGTACAGTAACAGTATCCATACAATATGAACTGAATCCTGGCATTTCCCTGTCTACAAAAGAGTCAGAAAACTTTCAAGGACATAACAACAAACTGCAGAATGAATGAGGGCCAGCACCCTGAGAACTCATTTTTAAAAATTGGATATTTTATTTATTTGCATTTCAGATGTCATCCCCTTTCCCCATTCCACCCCCTCAGAAATCTCAGATCCCATCCTCCATCCTCCTTTTTGCTTTTATACCATTTTAATTACATATAAGTATTAAGGTCAGTTCTAGGTTGAAGAACTAGCAATACAATAGATGCAAATAGTCAAAGAACAAGTAAAGCAATAAACAAGGTTCTATGATCACTCCCATGATCACTGTTTCTAAGGGCTTATCAGGATGACCAAAATATGTGAGCCTACTTCCCTGTCCTAGCCCAAAGTCATTTTCATGCCTGAAGCCTACTTCTTTGTTCTAGCCGAAATTTAGATTCCTGCCTGAAGTTACTACATTGTTCTAGCCTAATGTCAGATTCCTGCCAGAAGCACATTTCCTTGTCCTTGGCCAAAGCAGATTCTGGGGTTGCTTGGCAAGAATCTGCTTGCCAAGCAACCCCAAAAGCTCTTCACTTCTTCCCCTTTGTTTATTTCATTAACAAGACTGAGTCTGTCTTAGGTCTTTCTGACAAGAATGTCTTCCTTACCTGTCGTGGAATATGCATTATCCACAAAAGTGATACACGTATGTCTTAGGTTAATAAGGCTCTGTGCAGAATCTTACCTGTCCTTGGTTTGCAAGCCTGTTAATTTAATAGCTCTGTCTGGGGGTCCATTTTCAGTTTCAAGCCATGTACTTTGACTGCCAACATGGTGATATTGTTAAAGACACACTTTAAATGATGGACAGGAATAAAAGTATTCCCAGGACAAAAAGGGCTAGCATGATCAAGCTATATATGTCATTCTTGAAGCTTGACCAAAATAGAAATAGTGACCTCAGATCATGGATAATTTTATCAGCAGTATCTGCTGAATCAATGCTCAGCAAAGCAGCATTCTTCAAATTTGTAAGCTCACTATGCAAAGTTAATATTTAATGTAAGTTGCATTGATTGTACACTTTCTAATGTGTTAGTGTGTTGAAACCTGGCATGTCTGTTACAGAGGTCTATCAGCCAGCTTTTGTTTTATTGCCCTGAGTATTACAGAACCTTGGTATTCTGAAAAAAGCGTGCAAGTACTGGAAGAAGTGAGTCAGGTTTTAAGCAGAAGCAAGAGGGTAGTGGGCCTTATTATTGCTGGTATAACAGCTTTAATTACATTAATTGCTAGCACCACTGCTTCTGCAGTTGCTTTGACACAAGAAGTCAAGACAGCTACTTTTTTTAATCATTGAGCAAAAAATGTTACTAATGTGTTGAATATACAATAGGATTTAGATAGGCATTTGGAATACCGGATTGATGTTCTTTATCCTATTCAAGTTATTGGAAGGAGGTTCAGAGTTTAAGAGTAAGGAACCATCTCAAGTGTCATACCTAATACCATTAGATTTGTGTTACTTCTAAAATTTACAATGATAGTCATTATAATTAGGAAAAAATTTAAAGACATTTCCAGTGTATTTGGCATAATTCTAACATCCTGAGAACTCTTAACCCTTCCTTCTCATTGTGACAAGATGCCTACAAGTGGGTAACTTCTGAGGAACAGAACTGTAGTTTTTACAACTCTGGAAACTGTTGCTAGCAAACTGAGTGTCTGGTAATAACATTCCTTACATCTAAGACAGGATCTCTCGTTGCTATGCCTTACTTAACATATGAATGTTGTTCTTCCAGAGCAGAATACAAAATCCGAATGGCAAATAAAGCTAAGGTTTCTTTCTTTAACAAGGCCACAAATTCGTCCATTTGTGAGAAGGCCTCATGATGCTGTAAATGGAAAGGCCCTCCTTTTAACAATGTTGCAATGAGATTAAGTTTCAATGTGAATTCTGGAGGGTTCAATCAGACAATAGCAATCAATTAGTTACCTCCAATTTAAATCTCACTTAAATTTGTTTCCTCGGGATCATTTAGTTTTTAAGCCCATTTTCCAATCTGGGCTTGAAACCAGAACTATACAGAGTCTCAAGGATGAGATAAGTCACAATTTTTTTTTCAAAAAGTAGCTTTGGTTTCTTCTTTTTCAGGGCTCCAGTAGAACTGAGGAGTTCCTGGAAAGAAACTGGTAGATACAAGATCTTTAACCTGGAAAGCAGAAGTAGGAATGAGGCCCCATTTGTAGGCAACTAGAACAATAATCATACAACACTGAAAGAAATATTGAGGCAGTACACCTTGTATTTTAATATGGAACAGCTTTAGGAGCTGGAAATGGCAGGATGCCACCCAAGAACCTCATTGGGAAGCCCTAGAAAGAAGAAGAAGGGAATGAGGTGGTACTGTCCTTCTTTAGGTACTCTCCACCTTTACTGTATTTTCTTTTGATTTCATCCCTGGAACATAAATGTTTCCTGAGAACACAGTAAATAAATAATCTATCCATTACTTCATAGAATAGATAAGACAAAATTAGATACTACAAATTTCCATTTAATACACATAAAGCGACAAACTGTTTTAATAAGAAAAGATTTCAGTCTCAAGGGCAAATAAATGCAGTGTGGTGTTATGTGAAGAAGATGTAGCATCAATCATTCTGATCATTGCTGTCTGATGGGAAGGGAATCGGGCTTCCAGGAACCTACACAATGGGATATCAAGTTCAAGAATGTTCTACATTCATCCACTGTTGTCTAGTGGGAAGGACAAGGGGCTAAAAGAAGACACTTTCTGGCTCTAAAATTAATCCATGCAGAGGCAGGATGCTCCCTAGGCAGATCTGGACCACAGGTATCACTGATGCCATCTACATCCGAGTGACTTATTCCAAATTCATTAGGAGGCCTCTGACTCTTGTCTTCTCACTACACACTACTTTGAGTGGCACCATTCTCTAGGGTGTGCTCCAGGACTATATAAAGAGAGAGTTAGTGGCTGGAGAGATTACTTATCAGACAAGAGCATTTATTGCTCTTCTAGAGGACCTGAGTTTAGTTCCTAGCATGCACCTTATGCAGCTTGCAACTATCTGTAGTTCCAGCACCAGGAAATCAAAGACCATCTTCTCAGTTCTGCACCTTCAATCACTTGCACATACCCATACAGAGACTTTCATATATACATAAATTAAAAATAGTAAACATAATAATAAAAAGACGTGACCAGCTACCTCAGTGTCTATTCCCTGTGACTTTCCTGCTATGATGAGTTCATACTGTTAACTGTTAAACTATTAACGTCAAACTGAGCCAAAATAAAGCATTCCTGCCGTGAGTTTGCTTCTATTCAAAGGATTTATCATATCAGCAGGAAAAGCAACTAAGACATCCTAGTATCATGCACAGGACAAACTATTTGGAACTGAAATGTTAATATTGTTTTGTTCATCAGTCACAGACATATCAAACTTTCACAGCAACCACACATGAAAATTTTCTGCATTCTGGAATTATATGAATGTAATAAAATATTTGCCAACAGAACAAAAAGTTCATTAAGTTGTCACAAGCCAATCTTAAAATATGTCAGCACGGACTGATAATAGACTTATGGAAGTTTGGAAAACAGACCAAAGAAAACCAAGCATGGTTCACTCAACAGGTTCTGTACATCACATCTGCTGTTACTGCAGAGATAGAACCCATGTAAGAAGCAACTTAAGAGAAAAGAAGGCTCTCAGTTCTATTTTTAGTCCATCATGGTAGAAAAGCCACAGCAGAGTTCATGGTGGTAGAAAAGCCAAGTGCAAGCTCTTTATAAGGCAAATCATCTGATTCAGAGATATGGTTTTGAGAGGATTTCATCTAAGTTGTTTTATTTTATACATAGTTTCTTTCGTGTGATCATTAAATGACTGAAGAATCTATACAAGTTTGCCTGTAAATTATTATTATTACTACTGATAGTTGCCTGGCTTCCTCTTACTTTCCCTATCCTCCTTTCCTTCCCTACCTCTTCCTCTGCTTCTTTCTCATCTGTGTCTTTTTGCTGCACTGGAGATCGTCCCTATAGCCTCACACATGCCAGGCAAGTGTTCCACCACTGAGCTCTATCCCTGATCCGCTCTTCTAACGTTATCATTCTTATTACAAGTTTGTCAATTTTACTTATCTTTTCAATAAATACATTTTTGTCTTCATACAATTTCTGTTCTTGTTTTCACTGATACCTCCTCTAATCTATATTATTTTCTCCTTTGTTTTGTGTCTATTTTTGTAATCTTTCTCTTTCCTTCACTGGGACAATGAGATAACTAATTCGATAATTCTGTCCCTTCCTAGTGAAAGTATTTAAAGTCAAATGCACTTTATAGCACCATTTTCATGGCCTTGCACAAATTTCCATTTGTTGTTTTCCACTTAAGTCAATTCTACTTAACCTTTTAATTAAATTATTCTATTTATTTTTTTCCAATGTTGTCCCTTTCCAAGTTCCTCCCACCCTTTGCCTCTGAGAGGGTGCTCCCTGCTAACCTCCCCCCCACACACACAGCATCCCCCTTTCCTGTGGCATCAAGTCTCTATAGGATTAGGGGAAATCTCTCCCACTGATGCCAGACAAGGCAGTCCTCAGATACATATGTGCCAGGGACCACAGACCAGGCAATGTAGGCTCTTTGGTTGGTGATTCAGTCTCTGGGACCTCTGCCGGGTCTGGGTTAGTTGACACCACTAGTCTTCCTATGGGGTTGCAATTCCTTTTATCTCCTTCATTCCTACTCCTAACTCTTCCATATTGGTCCCTAACCTCAGTCCAATAGTTGGCTGTAAGAATCTGCATCTGTCTCAGTCAGCTACTGGTAGAGCCTCTCATAAGACAGCCATGATAGGATAATGTCTGCAAGAACAAAAGAATATTTTCCATATCTGCTTTTTTGCTAGGTTGGCAGTATCTGTTATTTATTTTTAAAATTTTGACCACTTGATGCATACATGCATGCAATGCACTATGATTATGTTTTTCCATCCCTGTTACTTTATCTTACTTACTTCCTCCTGATTGTCCATTTGTCTTCCTTCCATTTTTCTGTCTTTTCATATGTTCTTGCAGGTAGTCATGGCTGCCACATGACTGTGACAAAAAATGACTGTGATATAGACAGAAGACAGTATTTCATTGTAATCCTCTTTCTCCAACTATGTACTGCCTAGTCCACAATGCTCCCTTTGACTTGAAAGATATGATATTGATGCCAAATTTAGGGCAAAGAACTCAACAGTTATTTAGTTCTCTGCATTTGACCAATCAAGACTCACTGCTTTGACTTTCACTCAAAGGTGATGTCTCTGGGCAAGACTGAGAGGAACACTAGTCTATAGTAGAAACATAAACATTTTGAAAGTAGTTTAAATACATGCCCATTTAGAAATGCATGAGTATATATCCTCCTAGGGCTTGTGGCATCCCCAACCGTAAGTGTTTTTTCAAATCAGGTTACAATAGCAAGCATGTATGTTCTCTTGTGGAATAGGACTTTAATTCAATCAGAATATTGTGGGCATATATTACCTGGTTTGGAGACCTTATAGGTTCATGGTCCATAGCTGGGCAAAACCTTGATGATCTTTGTTCTGTAGCAGACCACATAACAAACACTAGATAGCAGATAAGAATCTTCTAGATCAGTTCCAGTTTGATTTCTCTGTATCTTATATCCAAAGTGTATAGCATCAGCAATAGAAAGACTACCCCTCAACCCATGGATTACTTAGAATATTATTCAAACTTTTTTATTAGGCTTACTTGTTATCTTTCAGTTACTGATTTCTAATTTGATTCTAATATGGTCAGAGAAAATATTCATTCAATATGGTTTCAATTACTTCAAATTTGTTGAAGCTAGTTTTATGGCTTATTTCCAGATGAGTTGACCTGGAAAGAACATCCAATAACATACTGAACGGGAATGGTAAAAATGAATATCTTTTTCCACTTTAAAGATTTGTTTTATTGTTAGCTATGTGGATGGAGGTGAGTATGTCTGCTTTGCCCAGAAGAGGGTTTGGATAGCCTGGGTCTGAAGTCAAAGAGGTTGTAATCTCCCCTGTTTGGGTACTAGAAACTGGACTCAGTTCTTAGCAAGAGCAGTTCACTGAGAAATCTCGCCAGTCCCATCAAGCCTGATTTTCTTATTTAGGGGAAAGAATCCAGTCTTCATCATCAAGTGTGATATTAGCTATATTATTCCCATATTTAGTTACAAAAGGGTGTTCCATTTGCTCAAACTTGAGTGATTTTTACCATGAAATAGAGTTGGATTTTGCCAGATGCATTTCTAGATCTATTCAGAAAATAAAACAAACTTCCCATAATATTCCACACATAGGCAGGGTATAAAATCATTTTTATAGTTGCTGACTTTAGTTTTCTAACATTTTGTTGAGAATTTTAGACATATATCACAGAATGGATATGGACTTCTTTTTTTCTGATGTCTTCGCTTTGGGGAAGGTAACATTTGTTGCATAGAGTAAGTGAGAAAAGTATTTCCTCTTTTTATTTTTCCTAGGATTAATGAAGGCTTATTAAGAAGTTTTAAAAATTTTTAGTAGAATTTGCTAGTATAATGACAGGCCAATTTTTGTATTTTAAAATTTTTTCTGAATCTGTTACAGATATGTGTGTGTATATATATATACATACAGACATCCATATATGTGTGTATATATGCACACACACACACATACACACACATATATATATGTTATATGTAGGCCTGTGTGTGCTATAGCATGCCTTTGGAAGTCAGAGGATATCTTGTTGGTCTCAGTTCTTGCCTTGTAACATATAGGTCCTGGAAACTAAATTCATATCATTGGGATAGGTGGTCAGAGCTTTGACCAGCTGAGCTACCTCATAGGCCCTGTGCCAAGACTTTTAAGTTAAAAAAAGCTAATTTTAAATATAAATCTTCACTTTACATTTACATCCTGGAAAACTATGTTGGGTTTAATACATATTGCATTATTCATGTCTCCATTTTAGAAGCATGACCTTTGCTTCACAGGGAGCATAGTTTTGGAAGGTTCCTTTTACTCTGTGTCAAAACCTAAGTTCTCCTTATAGTGTGTGAGTTTCAGTAGCTTTTTATCAGGATTAGTCAGAAGAACACAGATAATACTAAGTTAAGCTTATACAGAAACTCATGGGAAAGATATTGGACTGTGTTGAAGGACAGATGGTGGTGGGGATGAACATATAGAACATTAACCAGGATGAGGGAATGACAATGAAGATGGCTATGGATGTAGAGAACAGAGGCGGCTACTACACCTGCCTTGGGATAGAAGCCTGCCACTTCACTGCTATCTGATACAGAGAAGTTCCAGAATGGAAGCTTTGCTCCTTTGTGGTTTGGAACACCTTTCACCACTCTTGCAATAAGAGCAACTAACCACCAGGTCTGAGCCAGAGCCACAGGCTGATTGTGTCCTGTGTTTTTTCTGATCTTTTTGCAGTACTGGGGAGCCTGGGAATGTGATTTGCAGTCTCCCACCCCTGGTCCCACAGAGTAAAATGTACAAAGGTAAATGGAACAGACCACTGTCTTTGAAGAACTTACTCTAAAATTAAACATATGGTTTTAAATGTGCTTGTGTGTTATTGGTCAAATGATATTCTATTTATTCCAGTGTTTTAAATGTAGCAAGATTTCTAGTTGGAGCTCATCATTATCAACAATGAGGAATTACATTTCAACTTGGAAGAGAGCATTACAGAAAGTGCAAAAATTATCAGAGAAGCATATAAAGAGGATTATTTGGGGAATTTCATTTTTTACTCAGATTATTAGCTTATGTGTGTAAATGAGAATAAGACCTCCATTACAAAAGAACTGAATTCATCCCAAAGGTAGGCAGGATTTATAAACTCTTGAAGATTAGTCTTCAAGCTAAACTTCACATGTGTGCCCTCTACCTCAAATTATTCTGAGTTTATTTTCCCACAACTATACTTAGCTACCCAATATGTATTTTCCTAATTTGTAGCTAAGGTTTTCCAAATGCATATGGTTCATAAAAATTACTTTGATCTCAAGTCCATTTTAAGAGAAATATATATGAGAAGCAAAATCTATTTGAGTTTGTCTCAAAATATTTCTTTAAAATATTTCTACTTTTTATAATTTTGTAAAGGAAATAAAGACACAGAATAGAAGGAAGGACGATGACTTATTGATAATTGCTATGAAGTGTTTGGATTTTTTTCAATTCTGCTTGGAACTAAGGGAGAGACCCTTTAAATCTCATAAAATCACAATGGAAAGGCAGGGTGGATTGAAAACACCATAGCTATCTCTCTCCAGTTCAGACGTACATGTCATGTGCTGCCACATACCTTGAAAAGTACCAGTTTATCAACTAGAGCCAAAAGGTAAAGGAAAAACTGTAAACACACCGCTAATCAGGACTGGCTCAAAGGGCCAGGCTGGGCTGTGTCAAGTAAAAAGGAAAGGAACTCCCCTGGTGTGGTCAATCTATCTGTGGGTCAATATGGAAAAGCAGTGGAGAGAAAGCAATGGTCACTTGGCTTCCTTTCCAACAACAGAGCAAGGGGCCATTTCATTAACAGTGCCCTGGGGCACTGAAGACAGGCTTTCGGCAAAGAAGACAATTGTGAACTCAGACAGAGGTGTTTCTGTTAAAGTAATAACTAAGGCACTAAGTTATCAAAATGAGAAGAAATGAGCTGCTAGTATAGCATTCTCAGGTAGTCTTTCCTTGATACAATCTGGACTGTGACAGCCAAGAGAAGAAGGAAAGCTTTGAGAAGAATTATAGAACACTAACCAGCACATAGACTCTGCTGACTTGAGGAGAAATGATGGGCAGCATAGAATGAAGAAATAGCAAAATGGTAGATTTAATGCCATAAAGTATGTTTTGTGTTTATTGTACAAAATATTTATGGGAACAAAAATATGAAAAATAAAATTTAAACAACATACAATTTGCTCTTGCCTTTCTTTGTAAATAAAGCTACTTTCCAGTGTTCTATTTAGAATTTCAGCTTAATTATCTCTCCCTAAAACTAAGAAATCTCATTTTTACATTATAAATAATTTTATGTCTAGCCAATGAAGTGACACAGACTTTATTTGATAGTTTCATTACATGTTATCTATTAATTTAAAAATATGACAAAAATGAGTTTATTTGCCCTAGTCATTATAAAGAAATTACTAAGGACAATAATTCTGCTAAATATAATGACCATATATATCCCTTGTTAGGAGGACCAAAAATATAAATAAAGAATAATAAACGGGCATAGTTAGATATACTCTATACCAGCCTGGCTGAGATGGGAAGACTGTGTCTGACACCAGCCTTGTAGATCCCATTTCAAATTTGTGATAGTTGTTAATCAATTAACTTACAATGCTTACTGCATTTGAATTTCAGATGAGCAGCTAAAACTTTTTAGAATAAATTTAGAATTACTTACTGACTATCTCTGTTTAAATAATTAGTTTAAAATGTATTTGTTGATTTATTACCCAATAAGCAACTGCCCTCACCAGAGAATGTCCATCCCAGATTTTCTGATTTAATGTGAAGTCTATCCTATTTATTTCTCAAAGCTTCCAGTTGCAAATATTTAAGTGTGTTGTCTTAACACAAATATGCACTATTTTTTTGAAGCTGAAATTTATATTGATGGTATAATTATGACTTTATGATCACACTCTGTTGATAAAAAAGATATTATAAAGTGATACTTCTGCCCCTCGATTCAGCTATCTCATGGTCACCTTTTTCTCATTTGCAAAATTAGAGTGTTTGTCAAACATGCAAGAGTCAGATCTTATAACCTCCAAATGAAAGTCATATAATAATAGGCTTCTTATTCTTACCAGGATTTTACTCTGGTTTTCCCTCATTTCTCCATCCCCTATAAAACTTGTTGAAATAATTTAGATGAGGCATACAGAACATAGTATGGATGGTGAGGTAAGTAGGTAGATAGGTAGGCAAAAGATAGATAAATGAGAGAGAGAGAGAGAGAGAGAGAGAGAGAGAGAGAGAGAGACATATATAGAGCTCATCACAGTATAAAGTGGTACATCATCACAGAATGAGGGTGGGCTGTGGTCTTACAACCAGTGTGGAGAGAAAAAATCTCAAGGGATGAGAATAGACAATGAACCTAGAGACCATTACACAATGGACATCATTTAAGAATGAAAATAGACAATAGCCAAAGAGACCATTGTATATAACTATACATTTAACGTGTATGAGTGCTTTCAATTCATTTATATAAGTATACTGCATGCATGCCTGGATATCTTCAGAACCTGAAGACATCAGATGCTCTTAACATGGAGTTGGAGAAAGCTATGGGACACCTTATAGGTGCTGGAAATAGAACCTGGGTCTTTTGTAAGAATATTCTTATAATTGAGTATTATACTCTAATTATTATTCAAATTGAGTATTATACTCTTAACCAGCTTTTTACATTATTTCTTAAAGGTTATGGACAAGCAGCTTTCCTGAGAGGGTTTTCTCTCTACATAATTGAAAGGGTCATTTATATAAACTCTTTAGTGGAGGAAGAGAACAATTCTATCAATAAGCCTTTGGCTTACATCTGATGCACAAGAATGTGGCAGAGAAAAGGAAACATTGGGGATGGCATGAACTTTTGAAACCACAAACCTCACACCCAGTGACTCATCTCCTCCAAGCTCAAACCTCTTAATCTTTCTCAAATAGCTCCGTTAACTAGGGCCAAGTATTCAAATATATGAGACTATGGAGGCTCTGCTTTTAGGTCAACTTAACACAAACTAGTCATTTGAGAGGCGGGAACCTTAACCAAGAAAATGTGTTCATTGGATTGGGCTGTAGGTAAGTTTTTGGGAATTTTCTTAATTAGCAATTGATGGTGGAAGGGCCCAGTTCACCATAGGTGGTACTATTCTTTGACTAATGGTCCTGGGTTCTATAAGAAAACAAACTGAGCAAGCCATGAAAGCAAGCCAGTTAGCAGCACCCCTCCATGGCATTTGCATTAACTCCTGCCTCAACCTTCCTGCATTGTTTGAGTTCCTGTCCTAATTTTCTTTAATGATGAACAGTGATGTGGAAGTATAAGCTCAAACCCTTCTCCCTAAGTTTCTTTGGTCATGGTGTTTCACCACAGCAACAGTAACCAAACTGAGACAGAGGCCATTTCATTCAAACCATCATATTTGGTTAACCTGTCTTATACCTAAATTAACATAGAGTCTAACGTTTTCCTCATAGCCTTTTATAAGTTATAACCATGGGGACAAGACATCTGTGTATGGGGTGGGAGATAAGGGGTAAACAGCTTTAACCTCACACATTTTACACCATTTATTAAATTATAGATTCATTTATTTTTCTTCAGAAACTTCTGATTTTCTAATTTCTTGAAAACACAGGAAAACTGAGGAGATGAATTCATATACCTTAATGGCCAGAAACATTTTTCTGTGTCTTTTATTTCTGGAAATTGTCTTACCTATTATAATTCTGATTGGAGAATGACTTCTTAGTGGTTATTCCACTTTTGACTCCCAAAGTAACTGTTCAAACAATAAAATATGTGTCACTTCTATAAGGATCTATCTTAGTTAGGGTTTCCATTACTGTAAAGAGACACTATGACCAAGGCAACTAACTCTTAAGAGAACAACATTTAATTGGGGCTGTCTTACAGATTCAGAGATTCAGTCCATTATCATCAAGGCAGGAACACTGCAGCTTCCAGGCAGGCATGGTGCAGGAGGAACTGATAATTCTACATCTTGTTCCACAGAAGACTGTCTCAAGGGAAGCTAGGAGGAGAGTCTCAAAGCCCACCCCAAGAGTGACATAGCTTCCTCCCACAAGGCCACACCTCCAAACAGTGCCACTCACTGGGCCAAGCATATTCAAACCACCAGAGCATCCTAAGCTCTCATGGGAATTTCAGTAAGTAAAAGAAAAAGATCCCAGCATGACACACAGTCACCTTCTGCTGCCTATGGATCAAGATATAAAATTCTCAGTTCCTTCTTCATCACCATGTTGGCATGCAAGCTGTCATGCTTCCCACCATAATGATAATGGAACCAACCTCTAAAATCATAAGTTAGCCCCATATAATATCCTTTATAAGTATTGCTATGGTCATGATATTTCTTCAAAGCAATAAAATACTAATTGCCACACTTATGTAAACAATGCACTATGATCTGTCTTGTAAGTTTTCTCTCCTTGTTTGTTGTCTTCCTATGTAATTAGACAAACACTCTACCAGTCAATCTGCATCTGAACACCAGTATATAATTCTTTGCTTTTCAAACAAGGAATAAACCAAGTGTCAGACACATACCTGCAATCCCAGCATACAGGATACTGAGGCAGGAAGATCATGAATTTGATTCTATTTTTGGAAACAGTAAAGCCCCAAAGAAAACGAGCAAAATCACTGCATTTAGGAAAGTATTGCAGGCAGAATGTGAATGGCTCATCCTCAGTATAGAAAAATTTCATATCGTAGTCATCCTCAGTTCGCTGGACTGAGAAATTATGGTACAAACTGGAACTGATCTATCCATATGACCTTGGTGCCCACATCACTAGTGTCTACACAGAGCAGCCAGCTGGGAGATTAGTGCTTCCTGCCAAAACTTGAGGACAACAGGAAAGTGTGGGAACAAGAATTTATTATTGTAGGTGTGAGTTACACTGTTTATCTCTCCTCCTAGTTCTACAAAGGAGAATGAAGCTTGCTCTTGAAAACAAATGAACAGTTTTCATAATGATAAAATTAGGTTTTGTGCACTTCACTTTTTCAAAAAACAAACAAACTAACAAAACAAAAAATAAGACACACTCATGAGGATAAGACAAAAATCCCAAACCCACAATCCAAGGTTTCATTGTTTTCTTTTTTACGTACTTAATTTTTGCCTCAAAAACTGTAGTAACTGAACTGCTATTATTATTTATTGCTCATGTGGTTAAAATGGATTTCCTAACACCCACATCCCCATGTCTACATCAAACCTGAATGAAACATTAAAATGAAGTGAGAGAATAAAGCACCAGTTACCAATATGCTAACATCACTAAATTTCCTCATCCTGTCTTTGAACACTGTTATGTACCTCATGGAGTTGTATGTTGAACTGATGACACCTGTGAAGTTCCTTTCAGACAATAGTGCCACACTATTTATGGCATTGAAAGGGAAAATGTTGGGCAGGCCTCACAGAGCAGGCTTAAAATCCCAGCTATTTGAAGCTGAGGCAGAAGGATGATTTCATGCTTACTTGGGCTACAAAGTGAGTTCAAGGCCAGGCTAAGTGACATAATGAGACTTCAACTGAAAAAAAAATAGGATTGTTGCACAGAAGTAGAGTGTCTTCCTAACATGTGTATGGTCCTAGCTTCTGTCACTAGTATTACATTAATAAAACTCAAGGAAAATCATTGAGGGACTGTGGAAAAGTATTCAGGATAATAAAATCCACCTCCTGATGCTGACATAGGTAGAAAGACAGTGTGATGCCTAATAATCAATGAATCTTGGTTATATAATGTTGAGAAAGTAAACAGGCCATTTTTCCATCTATAAGACTTAGTGCAAGCAGAAACACTGAGGCAAATATTCCCAACATATCATAAACATCATAGCAATAAATTTGTAAAATATATATATTAAACTGTAGTTTACATGACTGAAAACCACTGAATTTGATAAATTTAATTTCTGTTGCATATCTGGATTTTCAATTCATAGGTAGTTGATATACTAGTAAAAATTATAAATAAACATAATTAGTAAATTATCATACATTTCAGACTATTTCTTTTTCATATTGTTATTTTTCATGTCTTTTCTTAAGTACCATAACAGAGCTCACTATAAAAAAGTAAAAAAAAAAAAAAAAAAAAAAAAAAAAAAAAAAAAAAGAAATAGAATAAAATATCTCACAAATAATTTCTTTCTTGATTACAAACTGATAGAATAGCATCAGGAAGAAAAAGGGAGACAATAGACACTGTGGAAATTAAGTTATAACTTAAAAAAAATACTCTACAAAATTGAACAATCAAAAAATGGATATTTTTCTCAATAGATACTACTTACCAAAGTTAAATCACGATCAGTTGAAGAATTTGAATAGACCGATAATCCTCAAAGAAATAGAAGCAGTCATTAAAAGTCTCCCACCAAAACCAGCCCAGAGATACATGGTTTTAGCTCAGAATTCTACCAGACTTTCAAAGAAGAGTTAATACCAATATTCCTCAAATTATTCCACAAAATACAATGAACATTACCAAACTCATTTTACGAGGCCACAGTCATCTCATACCAAAATCACACAAATTTTAACAACTTAAAATAACTGCAGAATAATTTCCCTTATGAACATATATGCAAAAATATCCAATAAAATACTAGCAAACTGACCCAAGAATACATTGAAAAGATTTCAAAAAAAGTGTTAGTGGATATGTTAAGGCTCTTTCAATTGTCAGGTTAAAATTAATTTTGTTTCCACTCCAGTATTTATTGTAAGTTGCATTTATTGTTCACTTTCTAATTGTGTTAGTGTGTTGAAACTTGGCATGTCTGTTATGGGGTCTATCAACCAGCTTTTGTTTTATTGCCCGGAGTATTACAGAACTTTGGTATTCTGATAAAAGCTTCCAAGTACTGGAAGAAGTGAGTTAAGCTTGAAGAAGAAGCAAGAAGGTAGTGGTCTTGATTATTGCTGGTATAACAGCTTTAATTACATTAATTGATAGCACCACTGCTTCTGAAATTGCTTTGACACAAGAAGTCAAGACAGATACTTTTGTTAATCATTTAGCAAAAAAATGTTACTAATGTTGTGAGTATACAAGAGGATTCAGACAGGCATTTGGAATATCAGATTGATGCTCTTTATCCAATTCAAGTTATTGGAAGGAGGTTCAGAGTTTAAGAGTAAGGAGCCATCTCAAGTGTCATGCCAAATACCATGGAGTTGTGTTACTTCTAAAATTTACAATGATAGTCATTATAATTAGGAAAAAAGTTTAATGACACTTGCAAAGTATCTGGCATAATTCTAACACATCTCTGGATGTTTTAACTTTGTATAGTGAGATTATGAATTTAAACAATGCTGCTCTGCTCTAGATACTGCTGATAAAATTATCCATGGCTTGAAGTCAGTATTTCCATTTTGGTCAAGCTTCTATAGCTTGATCATGCTATCCCTTTTTGTCCTGGGAATACTTTTATTCCTGCCCATTGTGTTAAAACTTGTCTTTAACAACATCAACATGTTGACAGCCAAATTACATGGCTTGAGACTGAAAATAGACCCCCATACAGAGTTATTAATTTAACAGGCTGGCAAGCCAAGGATGGGTAAGATTCTGCACTTACCAACCTAAGACAGAAATGCATTGCTTTTGATAATGCATATTCCATGACAGGTAAGGAAGGCATTCTTGTCAGAATGACCTAAGTCAGGCTCGTCTTGTATATAAAATTATAAAGGAGGAAATGTGGAGAGTTTCGGGGGGCTGCTTGGTAGGAATCTGACATTAGCCAAGGACAAGATAATTGGCTGCTTAGCTGGAATCTGACATTGGCCAAGGACAAGGAAATGGGCTTCAGGCAGGAATCTAACATTAGGCTAGAACAAAGAAGTAATTTCAGGCAGGAATCTAAATCTTAGGTTAGAACAAAGAAGTAACTTCAGGTAGGAATCTAAATCTTAGGCTAGAACAAAGAAGTAAGCTTCAGGCATGAAAATGACTTTGGGCTAGGACAGAGAAGTAAGCTCAGATATTTTGATCATCCTAATAAGCCCTTAGCAACAGTGATCATAGAACTTTTTTTTTTGCCTTGGATGTTCTTTGAATATTGGTGTTTATTGTCTTGCTTGTTCTTTAGTCAAAGAACTATTTGCATCAATTGTATTGCTAGTTCCTCAACCTAGAACTGACTTTAATACTTACATGTAATTAAAATGATATAAAAGCCCAAAGGAGGAGGGGGGTTTGGATAGGGTGTTTCTGGAGTGGGGGGTGGGAGGAATGGGGAAAGAAGATGACATCTGAAATGTAAATAAATAAAATATCCAATTAAAAAATTTTAAAAAAATTTATCTTCCATGACCACATAAGCTTCATGCCGGAGATTCAAAAATGGTTCAACATTTAAAAATCAATCCATATAATATACCATATAAGTAAACTGAAAGTAAAAGAAAAACACCATATGATTATCTTACTAGGTACAGAAAAAGCCTTTAACAAAATCTTATACACCTTCAGGGTAAAAGTCTTGGTGAAAGTAGGGATACAAGGAACATGTATAAACATTCTTCAGGCAATTTACAGGAAGCCTATAGCCAACATCAAATTACATGGAGAGAATCTCAAAGCAGTTCCACAAAACTCAAGAACAAGACAAGGCTGTCAGCTCTTTCCATATCTATTGAATATAGTAATGGAAATTCTAGCTAGACATGTAAGACAACTTGAAGGAGATCAAGAGGATACAAATTGGAAAGGAAGAAGTCAAAGTATGCTGTTCACGGTTGATATGATAGTATATATACATAAGAGACTCCAGAAATTCTACCAGGGAAATTTAACAGACGATACACACCTTCAGCAAAATAGCTAAATCAACTAAAAAATAAAAATAAAAAATAAAAATCAATAGCCTGCCTATAAACAAATAACAAATAGATTGAGAAAGAAATCAGGGAAACAACACTATTCACAATAGGCACAAATAATATAAAATATCTTGTAACTCTAACCAAGCAAATGAATGACTTGTATGATAAAAATTTCAAGTCTCTGAAAAAATAAACTGAAGATATCAGAAGATGCAAAGATCTCTCATGGTTTGGTGGGATAAACACAGTAAAAATGACCATCCTGCCAAAAACAATCTACAGATTCAACACAATCCCCATCAAAATTCCAACAAGATTCTTTATAGACCCAAAATGACAATAATTTCATATAGAAAAGCAAAAATTTAGAATAGCTAAAACAATACCATATGACAAAAAAACTTCCAGTGGTATCACCATCCTTGATTTCAAGATGTACTACAGAGCAATAGTAATAAAAACCACATGGTATTGGTGTAAAAACAAACACATTGATCAATGGAATCTAATCAAAGACACAGAAGTAAATCCACACACCTATGGATACCTGTTTGTTTGTTTGTTCATTTGTTTAAAATAAAAGAAGCCAGACATACACACTAGAAAAGGAAACTATCTTCTGCAAATGGTGCTGGTCTAACTAGATGTATTTATTAGAAGAATGCAAACATCCATATTTATCACCAGACACAACACAAAAGTCAAGTCCTAGTGCATATCAAAGACCTTAACATAAAATCAGTTTACATTATTCTAAAAGCTTTGTTTTAACTTTCCTATCAGGGCAGCTGTGCACACTAGGAAAAAAAAAGTCTACACCTCTAAAGAGCAGTGTTTTCCCCAGGAAGCAACCAGCAAACTGAACTATAGCCTTATTATTGCCTTATATTCTGGTTGTCTGAATCATCTCAGCCCTGTAAATCTATTGGCGTGTCATCTACTTTTCTCAACCCACACTTCACACTTATGAAACTTTTCCTGGGGAAAGATGAAGAAACTTGTATTCGCCCTAAAGCATGTATGACAGATTAAAGAAATCATTCCACACCACTCTAGCTGAGTGAACCAATGAGTTTATCTGGAGTTATTAACAGGAGTTTGGGCAGAAGCTGGTTCCAGAAGCATTAGTGGTTTAAAGGTAAGCCTATCATGGAAGAGCCACTCCAAATTACTCAAGTGATCACTGAAAGGTTGCATCCCTAGAGCTGCCTGCTTGACTTGCAGGCTGTTCAGCATGGCTGTTCAGATATACATGGTGGGTCAGTCTCCCAGGCAATTAAGCTACCACTCAATTTAAAAGCAAAATGATTAGGGTGTGAAGGGTCATGTTTGTCTTCCCATGGAGAGGTATCATTGGAAGAGAGAATTTTTTATTGGTACTCTGAGAAAGCAACATCTGTCCAGGGCTCTAATCATCTCTAGAAGACCAAAGACTAAGAGGTTGAACTCTATGGTGCAAAGTTCCTTATTGACGTATGGCATTCAGTGCCAACTCCTGCAGACATGAACTGTCTCTACAGTGAGCTCACATTAGACAACATGTTGCCTAAAAAAAAAATCTTTTAAAAACATTCACTGGAACAAGAAAGTATATCAATACACACAGTGCCTTTATACTTTTGAGTCATCTGACATACAATGGGTGTCCTAAGAATGTCTAGGGAAATACATATTAAATCCATAGTCACATAAATTATTTAATTATATGTTATTTAATTATATGAAGGAAAGAAAAATATAGGGTGCTGAGGGTGTATAATGGGAAATGTTGCCTAATTTGGAGTATAAGGAAAAGTTCCCCTGAGAAAATATTAGTTGAAAGGCAGAAGATGTGTAGGAGTGAGATAAGTACATTAATGGAGAAATAATCTATCTGTGAGAGGTTAAAGACCAGCCTCCGTATTGCCCTGTAACTTGATAAACTAAGAATTAAAAGTGGGACAGTGTGACTTGAGGTGATCAAAGGTTAATGGAGTAAACACTGCAGATTTGGTCAATCTGAAGTCTTAGTTTATTATTTACTATCTTGCTTGGAGTCAAGATCTAATTATCTTATTCCTCAAACTGCCCACATTTGCCTTTCATTATGAACTCAATAAGATTACTGGTGATTGATGGATATACAGTATTTCACTGTGAGAAGAAGAAAGATCTCACTGGATCATGTGATAAAGAGATTAGGTAAAAAAAGTAATATTTGATATATAAAATTACATATCCATCCATGACAAAAGCAAAACTTTTACCAGTGACTACTGATATGCAAGAATGTGTTTTGCCATAGCTAACATCTGTACTATGAGCAGTAACACTGTACAGACATAGAAAGACTTTCCAGTTATTCCTGTCATGTCAGTGATACTAGTTATAAATTTTGCATTCATATGCTTGTCAACATGCCCTAGAAGCTGAAAAACTCTGACCTAGTATAATAATCACTGATTTACAATTTTTATTACAGATTTTGGTGTTTAGTTTTAGTACATATTAAAACACACATATAAGCCATAAAAAAATTCTATATTTTTTCAACAGTACATTTTGAATATATGAGAATTCTAAAGTAAGTTTGCAAGTTATACCTTAAAGGTTAAAAAAAAATGAAAACAAAACAAACAAACAAAAAACAGAAAAATCTTTTAAATGGCTCCATGGTGACTTAGTTTTAGTTTGCCACAATGGAAAATTAGATTGACTCATTTCAATTTCTTCCTTTGGCTTTGTGGGGGTGGGTCTAGTAAGAGAGCTGAGACAAAAAAAAAATAGCTTCCTAACCCTTTTCAATATAGCAAAGCAAATGCCCTGTT
The DNA here is from genome assembly GCA_021653895.1 of Mastomys natalensis. Classification (NCBI taxonomy): domain Eukaryota; kingdom Metazoa; phylum Chordata; class Mammalia; order Rodentia; family Muridae; genus Mastomys; species Mastomys natalensis. The sequence goes on along the minus strand of JAJTUV010002197.1, from coordinate 156,839 downwards.
ACTGTGTAGAAATGAAAGGAACAGTGAAGGCAATACACAGAACCGATTAAAAAATCACAGAATAAGATCTGAAAGCTAAACTCCATTGGATGAATAGAAGCAACTTTAGGAAATAGAATTTAAAAAGAAATTTACCAAATAGCAACACTACAAACAAATATTGTCATTTTTGGTTGGAAATTCTCTAGATGAGAGAGAAAGAGGAAGAGACAGAGAGAGAGAGAGAGAGAGAGAGAGAGAGAGAGAGGAGAGAGACAGAGACAGAGACAGAGACAGAGACAGAGACAGAGACACAGAGAGAATATCAAACTTAGCAGTAGCTCAGATTGATGGCAACAGAAAGCCTAATATACTTGTTTTAGAAGGTGAAACAGGCCATCAGAGTCCTGCAGGACTATTCCTCAGAAACAGGACAGTTCTTGTAATCAGTTCACCATGAGCTAGCTCTGGGCTTGCTACAGTTCTCTTTCTGTGATGTAGACCACCTCTTTCTGTATTTCTACTCCTTTTCCAGTACACTGGATTAGAGACCTAGAAATTGCCTGACTTCATTCTGCATAGCAGTCCATGACTCTCACCTGGGATTCGGGCTACCTAAATTTTCTCCTGATGTGGAAAATATATCTCATTTTGGTTAAAGAGAGAACCTATAATTCTTCTCATACTTTCCATACATCATGATCTTAATCTAAATATAAAAGAACTTTTATGACCCTGATTAAGTAAATAGTAGCCAGCTAAAGTGAGTAGATGGCACACAAAGACCTTTAAGGTCGTCAGCATGCTAAGACCTTAAGGTGACACATAAATGTTAGAGTTAAGAAAAATCCTAGTGATAGCCCTGTGCCATGTCTTCTTGCCTAAGACAGAACCTCTCAGATGGCCTTGAATCTACATGGTAGGCAAGGCATAAATGTCCTGCATAGTCCTTCTGTCACATCATATCACTTCTCACACATAGAAAAAGAGAAAAAAATGTATATTAACATTTTTATTAGCCAGAGTGGTAGTACCAAAGTATGAGCCTTACTCTGGAGAGGACAGGTAGAGGTTTGTCATCTGTCATATGTGAGAATGTGGTAACATGGTTGGTATGTCCATTGTTTGTATCCAGGAAGTTACAAGTGAGCAATTTGTGCTAATACAAATGTTTTACTTAAGCCCTGGATCATGTTTAAAGTGAGCTCAAGCATCCAGATATGAAGAGAACTTGAAAGCCAAATATGGTAAGACAAACCTATAAACCCAGCACTCCGGGTCAGCTAAGCCTTGCTACATTCTAAATCAACCTGGAGTAGGTAAAGCATAGTTTCAAAAGAATGATGATGATGATGGTGATGGTGATGGTGATGATGGTGATGATGGTGATGGTGTGATGGTGTGTGGTGGTGGTGATGGTGATGGTGATGATGGTGATGATGATGATGACGACATGTGTTTATACCACATGTTTCAACTCCTTAGGGCTCCAGGTTCTGCCAGAGGTGAACACTCATGAGAAATTACATATCTCACACGAAAGAACATGAGTGGGTTGTTTGTGACTAGGGTATATTTATCATACAATATTGCTGTGACATTTCTATCTCCTTGGTTGATAGATGCTGCAACATAGCTTTTATTCTAACAGTTAATCTGTAAACAAGGTTTTCTTGTCCATCATTCTTTTTTTGAATTTCATTTTTTACTTATTCACTTTGCATCCTGCTTCTCTGCCCCCTCCAGGTCACCTCCAGCCATAACCCTTCCCACACACCCCCCTCCCCTTCTCCTGTAAACCAGTGGAGCCCACCTGGGTATCCCCCCACATTGGCACATCAAGGCTCTGCAAGGCTAGGCACTTCCTCTCCCTCTGAGGCCAGACAAGGCAACCCAGCCAGAAGAACATACCCCATATACAGGCAAAAGCTTTTGGGATAGCCTCAGCTCCAGTTGTTAGGAGCACATATGAAGGCCAAGCTGTCAGATGATTCTTGCTCTGTTAAGTTGACAGTTAAAGCTAACTAGGATAGGTAGTAAGTCACAATTAGCTAATAATAAAAGAGTTCTTGTCAGTGTTTAACTTTACAGACTAGTCTACTGATAATGTCCAAACAGCATTAAGAACAGGATACAGCCATTTACATTTGCTCAATTTCATTATTTCATTGCTGTTCTTCCTCTTATCCCATCTTGATGATGGAAATCACACACCAGGCTTAAAGCACACTAGGTTAGTGGTATAGCACCAATAACTGTGTAACTCAGCAACAGTGGTACCCTTAAGTTTTAACTCTTAATGTAATAAAATTACATGCATTTGTGATCCAGAAATACAAGGGTCATCCATAGCTCCAGAGTCTTCTGGTCTTAAATAACATCATCTTCACATCAGTCATTAAACTAGTGCTGTGTATTTAAAGGTCAGTACTGAATTTTGGTCACTCTATGTATGATGAAAGTCACAATATGGATGAAAGGTAAAAGACCTATATCTTTTATTAAAGGACATATCACAACGGTTTTAGATGTCATTTATTTTTAAGTTCTAGGGGTCCACATATATTTACATATAATAATGATAATATATAATACCATAATTATATAATTACTTATATAATTATGCATATTTATTATAATATATCATATAATATATTATAATTATATTTTATAATTCATGTAGCAATATATTATGTATGATATATTACATATATTTTCTATTATGAATATAAATATATTACATATATTATAAAATGTTATATATTTATATTTACATTTTACTTATAGAAATATTTATATAACCATTTATATAAATATATAATATTTATATTTATACACAACATATTATATCTACAAATTATATATATATGATATGATATAACTATATAGAATGTTGTATATAATGTATAGATTATATGTATGATATATAACAAACATATATAGTTTATTGTATTATATTATATATTATATATGTTAAATATATGATGTTATATATATTAATATTAAATATTTTGTATAAATTATATGTATATAATTTTATATATATTATACTATATATGTATTATATTATGTTATTTATATTATATTGTATGTAATATATAACAATATCCCCTATTATATTATTTAAACATAATGTAATATAATGCAAATCATTTTATATAATAAATATTATATATCATATATAATATAGTATATATGACATGCAAAAATATATTAAAATATGTTGTAATATAAAAAATAATGTATATATTATTGTTTGTTATTATTATTATTGATGCTAAAATCCAGAAATGTAAGTTATTAAATAATATTCTGACAAAATGCACAAATGTTGAAAATGAAATAGAACCTTTAAATTTTTTAATAAATTGGCTTTATTTATTTGATTAAGATAATTTGATATACTTTATTTACATGAAACAGAAAGGATTGCCATAACTATATTACATATACTTTATAGTATATATTTATACATTATTGTAAATATCTATATTTCTACATTTAATTATTCAATACTTTCCATGAATTATTTAAACATATTTTTTATGAATGGGAAGCAACCTAATGCCATCAATAATGTACTTTGTAATTACAATGTAGACTGTAAACATTCAAGAAGAATTTCTTCATTAATAAATTGCATCATTCAATATCTGACAAATTTCAACTTGTATCAGGTTCTGATACAATGCACTGTTGATGGAAAGATGACCAAACTCCACTATCTTTAATACTTATCTTCAAGATACACTTTCTTCTTTATTGGCAGTCTGCCTCAAAAATAGTACAACTTGCTTATAAAGCATGAGATAAGAAAGTATTCTGGCTTCCTCCTTCCTTCTCCAATAAAAGCCTGGTCACACTCTTGGTTCCCAGTTTGCACCATGGCTGTCCTGGCTTCCTGGGTCTGGGTACTGGCTGGCTGCTTCTCTGCAGCTGTAGCAGAGATTTCTAATATCTCAGCTCCATATCCTCCTTTATGGGAAGACAGCCCTGAGCAGTTAAGTGACTACAGGCTGAAGGATGGGAAGCACATGATCAGCCCTTGGGTATTCACTGACAGAATGGGGATGTACAGAGTCTTACTGAAAGAGACAGCCACATATTTTGCAAGATATGGTCCAGAAAACAAACAAAATCTTTTGTGGGGATTGCCTATGATGCTTGGCTGGCAGTATCAAACAGGTAAGAAAGATACTTATTCTTCTATATATCAATATAATCCTGATGTATTACAAAAACAGGATTCTCCCTACTTTACAATGCTGTCTAGATTTATGCCAACTTGACACAGGCTAATGTCATCTGAGAGGAGGGAACATTAGTTGAGAAAATGCTTTTATAAGATCAACCAGTCGGCAAGACTATAGGTCATTTTCTTAATTAGAAATTGATGTGAGGCAGGACACAGCTCATTGTGGATGTTCAATCCCTGGGATGGTGGTCCTGGATTCTATAAAAAGCAGGTGATTCCTGCATGAAATTACTCCCTTGTTCTAGCCTAATGTCAGATTCCTACCTGAAGCCCATTTCCTTGTCCTTGGCCAATGTCAGATTCCTACCAGCAGCCCCTCTTCCCCTTTTTATTTCATAAAACAAGACTGAGCCTGTTTTAGGTCTTTTTGACAAGAATGCCTTCCTTACCTGTCATGGAATATGCATCATCAAAAGCAATGCACTTCTGTCTTAGGTTGGTAAGGCTCTGTGCAGAATCTACCCATTCTTTGCTTGCCAGTCTGTTAATTTAATAGCTCTGTCTGGGGTCTATTTTCATTTTCAAGTCATGTATTTTGGCTGCCAACATGTTGATGTTGTTAAAGACAAGACTTAACACAATGGGCAGGAATAAAATTATTCCATGACAAAAAGGGCTAGCATGATCAAGCTACATATGCCATTCTTGAAGCTTGACCAAAATGGAAATACTGACTTCAAGCCAGGGAGGTCAGTATTTTTCAACAGTATTTGCAGCATCAAATCTCAGCAGAGCAGTATTCTTTAAATTCATAATCTCACACTATACAAAACATCCAGACACTATGTTAAAACATCCAGAGATGTGTTAGAATTATGCCAAATACCCTGCAAGTGTCTTTAAACTTTTCCTAATTATAATGACTATCTTTGTAAATTTTAGAAGTAACACAACTCCATTGATATTTGACATGACACTTGAAGTAATTTCAGGCAAGAATCTAAATCTTAGGCTAGAAGAAAGAAGTAATTCCAGTAGGAATATAAATCTCAAGCTAGAACAAAGAAGTAACTTCAGACAGGAACCTAAATCTTAGACTAGAACAAAGAAGTAGGGTTCAGGCATGAAAATGACTTTAGGCTAAGACAGGGAAGTAGGCTCAGATATTTTGGTCATCCTGATAAGCCCTTATAAACAGTGATTATGAGATGATCACAGAACTTTGTTTATTGCCTTGCTTGTTCTTTGATTATTTGTATCTATTGTATTGCTAGTCCCTCAACCTAGAACTGACCTTAATACTTGCATGTAATTAAAATGGTAGAAAAGAAAAGAAAAAAAAGGAGAGGGAATGGGATAGGGAGTTTCTGGAGGGAAGAATGGGAAAGGTGATGACATCTGAAATGTAAATAAATAAAGTATCCAATAAAGAATGTAAGAAAAAAAAAGCAGGCTGAACAAGCAAAGAGGAACAAGCTAATGCTCTTCCAAGGTCTCTGTCAGCTACTGCCTCCAGATTCTAGTCTGATTCGAGCTTCTGTCTTGGTTTCTTCTGTGGATGTGATCAGTGTAAGTAAGCTAAACTTTTCCTCTCCAAGTTGCTTATGGTCATGGTGTTCTATCACCCCTATAGTAACTCTAGCTTAGAAACACACATATGGTCTTTGAAAACTAATTCTTTATTTTCTTTTTAATTTCCTCATAATCATTTTTCTCTTTGTATTTGTCCTGAACCACAAATTCTTCCCCTGTGGATTCATTGTTTATACCAGACACTTTAGTGACACATAGGCATGAAGACCAGTCATAAAGACACATCCTTTCTTTAATTAGATTATTTTTGAAGTAACATCACTGCTAACTACATATTCCTTCCTGTCTCCATGAACAGACCAGGGGTATTCATTCAAAATAGGAGGGGATTATATTGACCTTGATGACAACCTTAATTAATGATGATATGCATGAAATGACAAGAGTAGTTCTTTGTTAATGGTGATCTGTGACAAGGTTTGCTTCCCCTTGGAAACCCAACCCTTTCCAGTGTATACACACAGAAGATTGTATGAGGGCCACCTACTTGTGTATAAAAAGATAGTTCATTCTGACTGACAGAAGAAGTGATGAATAGATTGGCACCTGGTGTCCAACCTACTCTGCTTATTCACTGCTCAGCAAATAAGAAAGTGGAGGGGGAGAGTAAGGCAGAGGGAGAGCGGTGTCAGTTTTGGAGAAAAAGGAAGATCATTTTCTGATGTTCTGACACTTATGTAGTAGATAGTCAACATGTAGAAATACTTCAGATTTCTTCTCTTACTTTAGATAGTAGTCTCATGTGTACTGAATACTGTTATGTCCACTTTCAAGTTGGTAAGAAAATTGAGGCAACGTGGTAATGTAACTTAGAAGATGTAGTCCAAAGTTTTAATTTGACGTTTACTCCTTTTTTCTTTGTGTGATTGTTGACCCCATGATTTTTATTAGGCACTAGAGAAGGTAGTAAAATATAGAGTTATATAAGTAAAACTACTTGTAACCTATATACTAAAAGTCAAAACTCTGAAGTGGCTGAAGAATAGAAAATAATTTGTTTGAGACTGGAGAAATACAATATAAGAAAATGATGGTAAGTAAAATATAAGTAATTTGGAATTTTTGTACCTATAACTTAAATGCATGTATGTAACAATTTTGAAGGCTCATGATGAACAAATATACCTGTGCCTTCCCTGTCCTCTAGGTAGATTAGCTGATCCCACTGGAATGACAGACTGTGGCAATGAACCTGAAGATAGTCTATGTGTATCTGTGAACAGTTGGTGGGCTGGTAGGTTTCAGTACCGAAATCTTACTTTCATCTCAAAGAGTACATTTAACCTGTATTTTTAGAGGAAGAGACAAAACAAATAGCACTGTTCCTTTTTCAAAATAAATCCACTTCATCATGTATGCCAGTGGCCTAGATAACATGTGGCAGAGTTGACAAGTCAAATGAAATATAATAATGCTTAAGGGTTATAGTCAGACTTTTCCCGAAAGAATTGAACCAAGGAACTATAAAGGTCATGGCTTCTAGGCACCAACACTGCTGGTGGGAACTCAGAATCTTTGAAACCTGATATTGAAATGATAATGCAATCATTATCATATCTTTTTGGCTCAGAACAAATGTTCTGAATCCTGAAACTCACAGACATGCCAACTAACATTATACTTTGTTTGGCCAGTCTATAACTAAGGCTTTTTTATTCAATACTAAAAACAATTTGAATATGTTTTCTAATTCATTCTATATTTTGGTTTGGAATTAATTAATATAGAAATTTATTAGAATAATTTTCAAATGATTATAAATGACACACTGAATTAAATTTTACTTTCTTGTAGTTACTCATAAATAGTATGAACCACCAGACATTTTCCCTCACACTAACTTGAGTCATTCTTCTCAAAACACACAAACAGACTTGTCAATAGCTCTTGATTTACAATTTAGTCTGATTGGCTTAGTAATTTGGAGTATTAAGAATCAGTATAAGCCAATTAACTATCTAAATTAAAATGCTTAAGTCTGCAGGGCTTGCTCCTCTATAACTGGGAGGTTTGAAGCCCTGAAAAGCCTGTTAGGTTACTAATCAAAAGTTCTTGCTTCAGCAAAACAGGATAAAAGTATTTAGTGATATTATGTATAAAACTAGACTAAGTGGCAAAACATAAAATATTCATTTTCCAAATTTATAATTGTTCTTGATTATTATAGAAAAATTAATATTGACAATACTATACAATTTACAATTTCACTAAGAACATCTGTACCATTCTGTGAACAATTGATAGTTTTTCTTATTTATTTAATGCTTTGATATAAGATTATTATGCAATCCATTAAGATTATCTTTCTTAAAATGTGGTACTCTGACACTTCAGTATTCTATATATACTCATGATTATAGGACTATTAAACTATAAAGCTGATTTTCCACAATAAATTTTAGTTGATAATTTTTATCATCATTTGGGATTTGTGACTTTTCCTTAATGATTTATGCTTCCTCAAAAAATATGTTGTTTTTTTGTCACTGGCTGTAGGTCTAACCAGCCTTTGTTTTTACAGATGTAAATTATTATCTGAGTGTGTTACCCTTCCTTGCTGCGGTTGATTCTGGAATAACAGGGCTATCACCAGAACAAATCACGATCTTGCCACCACCCATGGATCAGATGAGATTTTGTTATAATTTTTCTGGCTGTCTATCTGCATTTCCCAAAACAATGGACAAATGGAGAGACTTTTTTCAGGTTCTTTGTTTATGTTTTACATCACACTTCTCAGACATGCCTAGAGAAAAAAGAAAACAGTCCCTTGTGATTGTTTTTTATGCATTATGTACTTTTCTTAATATTAAAATGTAAATTGTAAGGTTTTTTTTTTAACTCATAAGTGATGTAGAAATACAGTGTATTCCAGAGGAATCCACCACTCTAATACATTCCTAACACAAAATTTATCTGTTCTCAATGCAAGTGGAAAAATACCACAAATGGCAATAGGTTTGTCAAGTAGAAAACATGGACACTTTGCAGATACTTCAAGCTCATTTCAACTTGTTGATATGCTTTACTGAAAAGTACTATTTTTCCTCTTGCTAGTATGCACTAAATACAGCCTGTTGTAACATCATTCTCAGTCATGCTGATGATTCCTCATATCTCTGAGTCTGGGAGAATTTTAGGGAGAGTTGCCCACATAACACTTTTTCCTCTATTCTTCAGTACATGCAGTTGCCTTCTAGTGACTTTGATGGCCTCCTGAAGAAGTTTTGGGATGCCCATACCTCATCCTTGGAATATCCCATCAGTGTCTTTGTAGACAGGTAAGAAATACTTTGTTTCTGTTTTAGTTTGATTTTTTTCCATTGACTTAATAAAAATCATGAGCAAAAACAACTTAGGAAAGAGCGTGTTTGTTTCAGCTCACCAATTATAGTTCATCATCAAGGAAAGCCAGGGCAGGAGCTCAAGCAAGAACCTGGAGGCAAGAACTGGAACAGAGACCATGGAGGAATACTGTTGAACTGGCTCTCTTCCTTTTCTTCAGCTAACTTTCTTGTACAGTTCAAGGCTACCTGCTTAGCCATGGTACTGTCTACAGTGGATTGGGTCCACATGCATGAATTGACAATCATAAAAATACTTCGCAGGCCAATCGGATGGACACAAATCCTGAATTAAAATTCTTTTTTCCCACATATATTTAGGATTGTTATCAAGTTGACTAAAGTTAGCCAGCATAGCCTTTCTCATTTTTTAATTTTCTTTTGGAACAATCACAGCTTTTAATCTTAATAATAAAAAACAAGTGTAATCACTGGTAATTAGGATGGTGAAGGACAAAATTAAAATGTATTTTTGGGGAGGGGGAGAGAAGAAAAACACTATTTTGAATACAGGGGCTGGGATGTGTGTGGTGGGGAGTAGAAATGGAGCCCACAAAGATGCTCAGGAGACCAGCATCAGAGTTCAGATATAAATTGATTGTTTAGTACATAACTTTATTTGCCAATTAGGGTATCTTTCTGTGTTCAAGTGTAAATCAGAGTACAACCTGTGCTGTGTAGCAGAATCTGACTTGCCTGTCCAGGAACCTGTTGGGGGAGGCCAATTCCTGTGGAGATTTCTGTGAAGACAGAGAAGCAGCCACTTCCCTAGGCTGGGGTCCTTTGTGTTGTCTCACTGTTATGCTGATACATGTTATATCATACACAGTTCTTCAAGACTCTTCAAGGATTTGCAGAAACCTGTGGCATCTTGCTCTCCATCCAACTTCTTTCTTCACCAGGCTTATATCCATCTCCATCACACAATATCTGAGAAACAGCTGAGAACATAGCTTAGTTGGCTCAATTGCTTGAGATCCTGCCCTGGCTTTCCTTCTATTAAAGTATGAAGACATGGTGTGGTTCCTAGAAGTCATATAATAGAAGTCATATAATCATGGTATGTATTTGTCATACCCATTCTGGGGAGATTAAAACTAGTGGATCCCTGCAACTCACTGGCCAGCCTAACCTTATGGTGAGTGCAGTCACTGGGAAACCCTGTTCAAAGGAAAAACACAGGTGGACCACATCTGAGATTGTACTATGGCCTCCACATACATGTATACCTCTCTCTCCTCTCTCTCTCTCTCTCTCTCTCTCTCTCTCTCTCTCTCTCTCTCCTTTGTCTCCCTCCACATACACATACACACACACACGCACACTCACACACATACATAGGTGAACGTACTCAAGCACATACATAAAGTCTGAGAAAAGAGAATTAAATTACCTTGTGAAGAGTGGTGGACAAATTGCAATTTTTGTTATAGACTACTTTTCCACATTTAGAGAATTTTTATATTTCTATAAAAATAAATGAGTAATCAATAGAAGAATAAAACCTTATAATCTTTATTTTTATTTGTATGGGTGTTTTTACCTGTATGTGTGTTTCTGTGCACCGCTTATGTGCCTGGTTGTTATGGAGGCCAGATAAAAACTCTGAATGTCCTAGGACTGGACAGCTAGTTGTAAGCCGCCAAGTTGATTCTGGAAATCAAATCCAGGTCCCTAGGAATCAAACCTGGGTTCCCTGGTAGAGGAGCCTGTGCTTAATCACTGAGCCAGCTCTCCAGGCTCCAGCACAACACTACTCTAAGCACAGCAATCATGAGTATGTGAAACATTTAAAATTTATAGAGATTATAGAAGTTTTTCTTTCTAAATATACTTCATTTCTCTCATGGTTTTATATATCCAAATCTCTTGCATTTAGGATGGGCCAAATTTATTTAGAAGCTCTAAAATAGAACATCATGACATTTTCGGTTATTAAATGATGTAAATATCAGGATCATACCTTCACTAATTATAGCAAAATATTGATTTGATCATTGTGATCTACTCTTTGAACTTCAAGTTTTTCATCCTTGTCCTTTCCTAGATTGCTAATAATTCTTTAAAGACAATTATTAAAATGCTAGCATATGTTAGATCAAATAATAATCGTGTACTTCTCTTTAATATTAAGAATACTAAAAAGAAATAAGTACATTCATCAATGTACCATAATTTCAGCTTTATTCCATTCTACTTGTACAGAATCTGGGTCATGTCAGTTCAGTTTGGCACTTAATACTGTATAACTAGTGGATAGAAAGTTTAATGTTCACATTCCTTGTGATTCCCAGATCATCTCCTCTTCCGGCAGGCTCTGCTGCTTCTAGTTCATGGGCTTACAAGCTGGATTTAAAAGATCAATTCTACTTAGAGTTTTCTCATATTTGTAAAAGTCATATTAAACCTATAAATGTTCTTAAACTGCTACAGTGTATAAATAAGTGTAAATGAATGGAACAGAATAGAAACTGTGTGTTCACTTCCTTTAATGAGGAAACTCTGTCTTCAGGATATATAAAACACAGCTACAGCCAGTAAGCTGCGCAAAAAGTTCTGTTTCATATTTATTTCTGCCTCATCTGTACTAAAGGATGACTGAATCTAAGCAAGGCCTCTGTGCCCCTCCAATACACACACACACACACACACATGCAGAGAGAGAGAGAGAGAGAGAGAGAGAGAGAGAGAGAGAGAAGAGAGAGAGAGAGAGAGAGAAATTGACAAAAGCCATGAATTTGGAAGAGGGCTGGGTGGAGTATATAGGAAGGTATGTAGGGTGAAAGGAAGGAGAAAAATGATGTAATTATATCTCATCCTCAGAAAATAGAAGAAATAATTTTTTAAAAAGAAAAGTTAACTCGGCTCTATTCAAACTATTTTGAAAATGCTACATCAGAAACTTAAATGAATGTATTTATATTTTTACACAATGCCATAATTTTCTGAATAATAACAAATTTATATGCCAGGCCAATTTTGTTCCTGTAATATTCTATGTAATACTAATTTTGCTTAAAAATTATTGTAATGAACAGTCACAGTCTCTTTAAATTCATATTAATTACTGATATTCATTCTCAGATTATCTGTTATGTTTCACATACATACCTATAGAGAGGCAAAGAGTGCCACTCAGTCGCTGTAGCTCCTAAGGAAGGCAGTCGTTTATCTGATGAAGGTTTACAGAAGCAAAGCTTGTTCAAATCTCAGGGGGACTCAGGGTAATGAGTAGGGGCAGTCAATTACTTGAGTGGGTACCTTGCTGAACTGAAATCATGGACAGTTATGAGTTGAGAGCCTGCCTGTAAATCCCATAATGCATGTAGTATCAGTGGTCTCGCCATTTTCTACCATGAGCCATGAGTTTTCTTTCTTTACATATGATCCTGATGTGAATTTGTTTTTAGATTTATTGATTTGGTGGTTTTAAGTGTTCAATAATTTTGTGTGTAGTGTTTCTGATATGACTTTGAGATGCCTATGTGTCCAAATGTTCTTGACCTAAGTTGGTAAGTCATTAAGTGGCAATGTTTTATGTATAGCATAATGTTTTATGTTTTATGTATAGCATAGTATGTTTTATGTATAGCATATATATGTATAGCATATATATGTATGTATGTATGCATATGTATGTTTTACGTATACCATAGTATGTTTTATGTATAGCAGCTATTATCTGAATCTCATGGCTAATGTTGGTCAAAGGTGATTGCTGGCTACACAGAGAGTATGCAGATTTATTCTGGCTCAAATTTGTACTCCAAATGAAACACACTGCTGCTTTGGAAGAAGAAATCTCCTGAATCAAGGCAGAGCCTGACAGGCTCTTGTCTTATATAAAGTGCAATAACTTACAATGCAGTGAAGGACCTGTATTCACATACCCACCCCTATCAACACTGCTGCTCACTACTTGTACACATACTGCTTTCTGTCCTCTATTCTCTCTTTCTTCTCCTCCTTCCTTAAACGTGCTTTGTTGCCTCTCCTCTCCTATCTCCCTTCCAAGTCCTTCCCTCCCTCTACTTCCTATGATTATTTTGTTCCCCCTCCTAAGTAGGCCTGAAGCATCTACACTTTGGTCTTCCTACTTTTTAAGCTTCAATGGTCTGTGAGTTGTATTGTGGGTATTCTGAGCTTTTAAGCTAATATCCATTTATCAGCGAGTACATGCCATGTGTGTTCTTTTGTGACTGTGTTACCTCACTCAAGATTATATTTTCTAGTTCCATCCATTTGCCTTTGAATTTCATGAAGTCATTGTTTTTAATAGCTGAGTAGTACTTCGTTGTATAAATGCATAACATTTTCTGTATCCATTTTTCTGTTGAGGGACATCTGGGTTGTTTCTTACATCTGGCTATTATAAATAAGGCTGCTATAAACATAGTGGAGCATGTGTTCTTGTTATATGTTGGATCATATTTTAGATATATGCCCAGGAATGGTATATCTGGGTCCTCAGGTAGTACTATGTACAGTTTTCTGAGGAACTGTCAGACTGATTTCCAAAGTGGTTATATCAGTTTGCAATCCCACCAGTAATGGAGGAGTGTTCCTCTTTCTCCACATCCTTTGCCAGCATCAGCTATCACCTGAGTTTTTTATCTTAGCCATTCTGACGGGTGTGAGGTGGAATCTCAGGCTTGTTTTGATTTGCATTTCCCTGATGACTAAGAATGTTGAACACTCCTCAGATGAGAATTCTTTGTTTAGCTTTGTACTCCATTTTTTAATAGGGTTATTTGGTTCTCTGGAGTCTAACTTCTTGAGTTCTTTGTATATATTGGATATTAACCCTCTATCAGATGTAGGGTTGGTAAAGATCTTTTCATAATCTGTAGTTTGCCATTTTGTCCTATTGAAAGTGTCCTTTGCCTTACAGAAGCTTTTCAGTTTTATGAGGTCCCATTTGCTACTTAGAGCTGGAGCCATTGGTCTTCTGTTCAGGAAAATTTCCCCTGTGCCGATGTGTTTGGAGCTCTTTCTCACTTTCTCTTCTATTAGATTCAGTGTATCTGTGTTTATGTGGAGGTCCTTGATCCACTTAGACTTGAGCTTTGTATAAGGAGATAAGAATGGATCAATTTGTATTCTTGAGCACCCTCATATAAGCAGGTGGGAGGGGAAACCAGAAAGGGGAACAAAATTTGAAATGTAAATAAATAAAATAAACAATAAAAAATAAAAATAAAAACCAAATAATTATAAAATTAAAAGTGCTTTGTTGCTGTTTATGATGCTTCCCATTGAAGCAAACCAGAGCCCCATGAATCCATGGTAAGCTCTACCTAGGAGTTATACCTTTATCCCATGACCTCTCTTTAAATTTTTTATCTTGAGATTGTGTTTTATTACAGTGACCCAGCCTGGCTGGTCTTGATGTGAACTTGTACATACCACAGTGTAGACTTGAAGTGTTTATCCTTCTGAATTGCATGTGGTATCATGCTTTAATTTACCTTCTGGAGTAGTCAAGATGACAGTCATCTGTCACCAAGTCCTGTTATGGCCAGTCTTCTTTAAAAACACTTGTATAATTAGCACTTTCTACTTTATTTGCAGATTTGTGTACTAGCGTTTGAAACCTCACCATGGGAAGACATGGATTAGCTTCTGTGGTCCTCATACTGTGTGTAACCAGTGTGCTCAGGATAGAATTGTTCAGTACTGCTCTTTGTGTTGATATTTAGAGCTTATATTTTGTGGTTGTAATCACTACTTATATTGTTTCTGGCTTCTTAAATATATCAAATTTCAAGAGAAATTTAGAGATTTAGAGTCTCAAAGTCGGGTGCTGATGTTGTTTTGGTTTTTTGGTGTTTTTTGTTTTGTTTTTTCCATTAGAGAAAACAAGACAAAGATTTTTCTTTTTCTTTCTCTTTTCTTTTTCCTTTGGATTAAAGGCCTGCGCCACCATATCCAGCTTTTAAACTTCCTTTAAGAACAAAACAAAACATGCAAAACAAAAACAAAACAAAAATCTCAAATTGTATACAGGTTAAAACTTTAAGGTTGCAGAAATTACTTTTGGTCTCTTCATCCAAGGTTAACAAGTAGTAACAAGTAACAAGCATGATACATTTATCTGTTAGCAAATTCATTAATTCATTAATTTAAAAAATGGATCGCTGCGCTCACGTCTCTCGGGAGACCTGGGCGGTCCTCAAACCAGAGGAGAGGAGTCTTGTGTCACTCAACCCGGAGGGCGGAGCTAATTCCGACTCCCATATCCGGTGCTCTGGCCCACAAAGACACTACTCTGTGTCATCTCGCGTCCCCTCTGCCTGCCCTCTGGAGGACCACACTCGTTCTCTTGGCAGGAGAGGTCCCGCAGCCGTGGCTGAGCTGGAAGAAAGATGGCGGCTGCCGTGCGACACGATTTGGCCCAGCTCATGAATTCAAGTGGCTCTCATAAAGATCTGGCGGGCAAATATCGTCAGATTCTGGAAAAAGCCATTCAGTTATCTGGGACAGAACAACTAGAAGCATTGAAAGCTTTTGTGGAAGCGATGGTTAACGAGAACGTCAGACTGGTGATCTCACGGCAGCTGCTGACAGACTTCTGTACACACCTGCCCAGCCTGCGGGACAGCACGGCCAAGGAGGTCTACCACTTCACCCTGGAGAAGATCCAGCCTCGGGTCATTTCCTTCGAAGAACAGGTTGCTTCCATAAGACAGCATCTTGCATCTATCTATGAGAAGGAAGAAGACTGGAGAGATGCAGCCCAAGTGTTGGTGGGGATTCCTCTGGAGACAGGACAAAAACAGTACAACGTAGAAACAAACAAACAAGTTGGAGACTTACCTGAAGATCACAAGGCTATACCTGGAGGATGACGATCCTGTCCAGGCGGAAGCTTACATAAACCGAGCATCCTTACTTCAGAATGAATCCACAAATGAACAGTTACAGATACACTATAAGGTTTGCTATGCACGTGTTCTTGATTATAGAAGGAAATTCATTGAAGCTGCCCAAAGGTACAATGAGCTCTCTTACAAGACAATAGTCCATGAAAGTGAAAGACTAGAGGCCTTAAAGCATGCACTACACTGCACCATCTTAGCATCGGCAGGGACTTATTTAGTCTTGGCTGTCCTGGAACTCCCTATATGGATCAGGCTGGCCTCCAGTTTACAGAGATCTGTCCGACTCTGCCTCCAGCGTGCTGGGATTAAGACTTAAACCACCACTTATATTTTCTTGTAACTAAGTATCAGCTATTGTTACATCTTAGTACATTATACAGATTCACTTTGATTTTCTGTTGTTTTACTTTATCATCCAGGCATATCCAACCTGTGGCCATAAACGGTATGCATCCAAGAACAGCTATAACTGAAGTCCAACATGAAATTATAAGCACTCCTATAATAAGAGGGGTTTTGTTTGTTTGTTTTTGATTTTTTTTGTAACTTAATTCCATGGTTCTCCAGGTGAACTTTGTAGTTGTTAAGATTATTTCAGTGTCAAAAGATTGGACACACCTGTATGAACAGGGATGAGTTTATGGATAGGTTAAACTCCTAGGTCCAAAGACACATATTTTAAATATTTGGATAGAAAGTGTACATTGTGTTGTAATGTTATATCACTCCAAACAAAGATGTTTGTGCTGTAAACCATGGTGACCTCCAACACAGAGATTCTCCTGCCAGCCTCTGCCTCCCACATTGTTATGCTTTTAGATGCTCACATCTTCCCAGTATGACTTGGATATGGTCCCATCAGTGTTTCAATATTCTCTATATTCTTACATTATAAAGATAACCTTTCTGTGCATTAGGAGTACGGTAGGTTCCCGGGACTGGAAAATAAAGCAAAAAATATGCTAAAAATGAAAAAAAAAAAAATGGATCGCATGTATACCAAACTAACAACTGAAAACAGCTCTGGACCCTCTGATCTGCCTGGTTTGCATGACAATTGTGAATTGCTAGCTTGTGGCATTAGACCTTGTTCGAATTTGTTGTTACATAGGTAGACTGTAGGTTTAAACATGTTTTTAACATGTTTACTTCATGGGTTTCACGTACAGTGTGCCTAAGGAATATCATAAATGGAAAGTAAAATATTAAAAAGAAGTAGTTAATTGGATCAACCTTTACAGATTTATATTTTATTTAGCTAGCTTCACAACTCCTGAAAGACAAGCCAAATTCACTGTATTCTCAATCTTTCTTTCAAATTTCAAAACAAGAATAATGTTTGTGTTTTATTTTTTGGTAGAAGATGATTTGTGCCAAGTGAGATGTAAATTCTCAGGAAATAAATTCTAATTGATGCTGTGTCTATTTGTCTTTTAGATATGACTACTATTCTAAGAATGAAGCAAATTTTGTGCAAAACTGGGCTATTGCTATACACTACGTAACTGCGGCCCGTCTTCCTACAACCCTGAGTAGATCACACAGCTTTCAGAGTTGTCTGCCTCCACGAATTCTTGTTGATACTGACATAGCCCCATTTATTTCTGACTTCACTCCTCTTCAGAATGAAGTTCTGATAGTACTCAGACTTCTTGGTTATACTGATAGACTTTCAGGTAAACATTTTAAGAGTGCTGAAATAAATCAGAACTATATAGATTGGAAAAGTGTAGAAACTACTTTAAGTAGAGATATATCATCACACCAGGTTCCATTAAAAATATTTTGAGTTCCTATGAATATATCTTGGATTCCCTTAGCAGTAATTATTCTGAGAGATGGTAAAAACAATTGATCAACCACAGTTTTTAAAATTTATGACCCGTCTCTTATTTGGATGTCACATTGAACCTTGACCTATGTAATATGAAATGAAATATGTAATATAAACACACATGTTGGTGTACAGTCATTATTTCACCCGCAAAAACTTTTGTTTTTTTAATCTTTTCTATTTTACTCTTATGTCTAAAGAAGACAAAAGAATTTCAAAATAAAATTTCCCACCATTAATGAAATCACTGTCCAACTGAGTCATCAGATGGTTTTAACCTAAAACTACTAGTCAAGAAAAAAGTCCTTTGACCCATAATGGCAAAAGCCAAGTGAAAAACTGGCTTCATGAACTAAGTGTTTGAAAATTACCATGTCAGACTTGGTTTATACTTGGGCCCTGGGATGTTAAGATAAACTGAACATATATGCTATTTCTAGTTTGTAAAGGGAAATATTTTGAGTCTCTAAATTATAAATAAAACAAATTATATATGAGTGAATTTTGTTCAAACTGGTGGAAAACTTTTGTAATAGAATATCAGATCTATCAAATACATCGGTGCTCCAGTGCAAATGATGTCTCTTCTCATGTCAGTTTGGTTGTAGTGTGATACTGTCAGTCAGAAGACTACTTTCTCTCACTCAGTGAACAGTAGTCCAACCTTTCGTTGGTGGATATTATTTGGGAGATTTATGTTAGAATCATATTCTCATAGACATGCACTATTTTCTTTAATGAATTTATTATGATTATGAAAATTGTTGTTATGAGCTTTGACTGACATCATAGGATCAGTCCATGTATACCTAATTTCACTATTTATGACATAGTCACTTAGACAGCATGATACTAAATTTTCAGGTTAGGTATTGCAAAATGTTAATAGTATCAGTGAATCAAATATTCTTTGGATAATGATTTTAATGTTAATTGATCAAAAGCTAATGAAATAAATGTGATCAATAGATATTACCTAATGGAAGTAAGAAATGTTTTCATGATTTGACAAGCACTCATATATATTTTTTATCTTTTCCAGGATCATTAACTTTGACTATATGGGAAAGTCTCATGAGTACAAAAGTTGCAAGGGAATTATTTCTAAAAGTTTTTGAAAAGATCCTGGGAACATCTCCTTAAGACATAAAATTTTTATTGAATTGTGAATGACTGCATTTGATCAAAAGAAATTAGAAGTAATTAATATGATCACAATCACCTTGACCTATGGTTTGGTTTTTTTTTCCCTAATGTTCATTTTTTTAGGATTGTTCTCCATGTACTCATAGTTTTGAATTTAAGTTAATTTTGCACCATAACTCATACATTGTAGATTCTTCATTACTTAAGATATAAAGATACTGGACAGTGACAAAGAAATCATTAAACTGACATTAAGCTTGTATGGCAGTGTTGATTTTTAAACATGGAATGATATATCTTACTGATGTTTAACCAAAATCCAGAACAGTTTGAAGTCCAATACTGACATTCAACTTAAATATTTTAATCTCATAAAGCTTAATTACACATAGAGTTCACCTACTTAACCAGTTTGAACTACGATTTGCTAAGTTTGTAATTACTTGTTAGAGTTCCCATCATTGACCCATATTTGTAAAGAATCCTTTGGGGTCAAATTTCTCATAGCTGTACCCTATCAGAGAGAGAATATTCTGGATAGACTTGATGATTTCCAAAGGTCTTTGTCTCACTCCTTCAGGCCCCTCCACAGTCAATGGCTGACACACTGTGTCATTATGTTTCTCACTACAACAACTTCACTAAAATACATCAGTTGCTTTTCTTCTCCTTGGACCAGGCTACATGGCAGAGGCAACCTGAGGGAAAAGAGACTTATTTGGGTTCACAGTGAAGTTCATGGTGAAGACATGGCATCTCATGGCACAGGAATGGGCGTCTGATCCCTCTCACATGGAGTTAAGTGTGGGAACCAAAGAACATGAGACTCAAGCAGGGACAGGTCATAACTCATAAAGGTCTGTCTCTGGTGACTCAACTGAACCAGCTGGGCCACATGAGCTTCCAAAGTGTCACCAGCGAGAGACTACATGTTCAGATACATGAACCAGTGCAGGAAATTTCACATTCACACTATAACAAAACCATAAGAATGATTGTGCAGAAAACCAATCATTCTGTCAGAAAGAAAAGAACAGCATCTCGGAGGCTGGAGGAAACTGCTCTCTAGGGAGAGCAACAAAAAGACACATGTCAGCTGCAAACTAAACATGTAGGTTTTCTGCCTGTTGTGTCATGTGCCCATCTCTTTCCAATGAATGTTGATGCCTCCGATCTCCTCTAAGACAGAAAAAGTCCTTTCCATCTGCCAACTCCTGACTCCTGACATTTTGACAATATTACCAGACTTGGATGTTGTCTTGGTTAGAGTTTCACTGCTGTGAAAGACACCATGAACAAGGAAACTCTTACATGGGCCATCATTTAACTGGGGCTGACTTACAGTCTCAGAGGTTTAGTCCATTGTCATGATGGTGGGAAGCATGGCAGTGTGCAGGCAGACTTGGTGATGAAGGGGCCAAGAGTTCTACATCTTGATCATAAGGCAGACAGGAGACTGTGCTCGCAGTCAGCCATCAGGAGGCTCTGATTCCATACTTTAGCACAGGAAACCTCAAAGCACACCCCCACAGTCACTTCCTCCAATAATGCCACACATTCTCTAACAGGGCAATCTCCTAATATTGCAAGTAGTGTGGGCCAAGCATCCAGACACATGGGTCTATGGAGGCCAAACCTATTCAAACCACCACATATGTCACTTGGAATAGACCTCTCGTACACGATCAGAAGCTGATATAACCTACAACTGAAACTATAAGACTCTGATAACTGAACATGGGATCTGAATCCATCTTTTGTCCAGGTGACAGTATGGCATTCTATTCTTTGTAATGGTTATGATATCATTATATTGCTAGAGTTTTTCCATTTTTTTCTTTTTCTTTTTTCTTTCTTCTTCTTCTTCTTCTTCTTTCTTTCTCTTCCTTCCTTCCTTCCTTCCTTCCTTCCTTCCTTCCTTCTTCTTCCTTTCCTTCCTTCTTTCCTTCCTTTCTTTTGCACAAATACATGCCGGTGTATTCTACCAATGTGTAAGTTAAAATGGGCCTAAGTGGGGATTTCAAGGATGAGGGAGCTAAGATAAGTCCTGGGACAAGAGCCAATTCTTCTAAATCTTCTGTTGTTTGAAAAAGGCTAACATACTTTTTTTTTTACATGGCTTTGAAATGCTCATCGTTTTCCAAAGGGACGTCATAGCAGTGAGAGTGAGAAGTCCATTCTGGCGACAAGGGACAATCAATACTGAGCAACAAATTAGTTAATGTCTTTTATGTCTAAGACTTTGGTGTCTTTAGAAAATAAAAATTCTCAGAAAAATTTTAATAACCAAAATTATGATTTGCATCAGCCTTGGGTAAATAAGGTAATGACAAGGGTTAAATAAAACAGACTCTGTGAATGATTTCCCAACACCAACATCTTCCAATTTGATAAGGACTTTACAAACAATCAAATAAAATAAATAAAATAGACTGTGTTTATGGAGCCATTTAAAAAGCAAAGAGGACACTTTGCATAATTTATTTAGTTGGCTATCATCTAATTTTTGTTCTTTCTTGAATGCTACTTTACAGTCTATGATAGCACTACCACAGGGTGTTAGACATTAATAGTATCTTCCTCTAGCAAGTAAAATGATCACACATCTGTGACATGCTTCTGTGAACAATACCTTTACATGGCATTAATATAGATAGTTCTATAATAAAATAGTAAAATGACTCACACAAGAAAGAGTAGATCCAACAAATATCTTTGTCCCTGCCTCTAAGAAAAGGCAATAAACACTTACACCACTGTTGTCTAGGCTTCAACTTCACCCCCAAGACAGAAATAAGCATAGAAAACAAACACTGGCAAAAGGAGCATGAATGGCTAGGAGAAGTAACAGAAAGATTAAGTCCAAACTGTTAATGACACACACAGGTAATTGGAAGATAGGAGCTCCTCATAGCACAAACAGAGGCATAGATTTAGTGTGAGTGTCTTCAAGAGAACAGCCTCTGATATACAAGGATTTTCTTTATAGGGGAATCTTCATTTACATGGACTGGCAGTTTTAAGTGACAGTTGTTTTAATAACATAATTTCTGGTGACAAAAAGCCAGAATGAATGGATATGCTGATAGAAACAGACAAACAGAAACATGACAAAACACCCAGAATTATTTTTCCTTGCACAATCTTTATTTGTATGTGTGTGATATATGTGTGTGTTCATAATGTGTGTGCTTATAAACATGCATATGTGTGTGTGTGCATGTGGAAGCCAGGACAAATTGAGTATCATTCTTCAGAAGCTGTCCATCCTGTGTTTTGAGAAAGCATCCTGGAGCTCACTGATTAGGGTAGGCTGGCTAACTAGCAAGTACCATGCACTTGCCTGTCTCTACCTTTCTAGTATTGGGATTACATGTGCTTTCCATAGCTGATGTGCTGGTATGTTGCTTTGGATGTGGATGCTAGGGATTGGATCCAGGACCTCTTCTTTCTTTTGGGTAAGCATTTTACAGATTGGACTATTTCCCAGAACCTAATATAGATTTCTTTTCAATATGTCAAATCTATGGGTTAACAAAGTAATTTGCTTGATCTCATAACAACTGAAATTTCTTCAGGTCAAAACTAGGGCCACTCTATTTAGTTGCAAAACTATTAAAACTTTCAATTGTGTTTGGTGCCAAGTATAGATACTCTATACAAAATGAAGAATTCCTGTTTTGTTTGTGTTGTTTTGTTTTTATGTAATTATCTTGTGGAACCAAATGATGAGATAATGATTCTCAGCAAAAGCAGTTTCCAATTCCCTTTGCAGTTTAGAATGTTTTTCTTGAGTTAAATATTTCTGTATATATATATAGCACTGCACGTTCACCAAACAATGAAAAGTGGATTGTTCTATGAGGCCATATTGGTTATTCAGAATGCTGTTCATAGGTAAGTGAGACATATTTGCATACAGTTATGTATATATGATGGTTAGTTATATGAGAACATGGTCCATGAATGAAGTTGTGTAAGGGGAATTCTGAAAGCTTGTGAGAAAACTCCGAGTAAACAAGACAAGAGTGCTGCTACCTCTGTTCCCCCATCACAGTCTTGTGATTGATGTCAAGGATGAGATCAACTAAGTTTTTATTGGTTTGACATGGACTTCTGGGCATAAAGACATATCATTACCCACAAAACCCAGCCTCTACACTTGAAGGTAACCAGGGAAGAAATAGTTAAGTACATGTTGTTGCTGTTGCTTTTAATCTTGTTGTCAGGAGCCATCAAGGAGAAGCTAAGGCTGACAGATGACTTTCCTGGATAGCCCATTGTATTGCACAGTCTGCGGTGGGTGAGCCCTAGGAGAAAAAGCCCAAAGAGACTTCATACCAGGATTGCTTCTTGCAGATTATACATCTTTCCTGTCATTATTAAAATAGTATAATAATTCCTGGCCATTAGTTCACCTTTGTGGGCAGATTTTCTGCAGATCAATGTACTCTGTGGTAGCAATGCTATGTAGACAGATTGATGATTTCATAATTCCTCATAATGATTCTATAGAATTCCTAATTTTTTTTGTTTTTTGTTTTTTGAGACAGGGTTTCTCTGTATAGCTCTGGCTGTCCTGGAACTCACTCTGTAGACCAGGCTGGCCTCGAACTCAGAAATCCGCCTGCCTCTGCCTCCCAAGTGCTGGGATTAAAGGCGTGGGCCACAACTGCCTGGCAGAATTCCTAAATTTATACAGGTAATTTTGAGTCTTCTGTTGAATGAAGGCTGCAATTAGGGCTCTGTAAGCCTTCATGTATCATGGGCTCATCTCACTAAGTTTCAAAACAGATCTACTACTATGAAAAACATTTCTTCTGGGCTGGCTGTGAAACCATTATGTGATAACTGAGCTAGTTAACTGGGAATGGACAATTTATCATAGGTAAAAGGACAGAAGAGATATTGAGTGGATTTATCACCACAAAACTTCAAAACTAATGAAACACTAGACTGATGATTTGCCTCTTGACAAAGCCATGCTAATTTGTGAGAAAAGAATTATTGTTTTAAACTCTTAATGAACCTTCGAAGCTACTGGCAGATAATAAATGTTTAATAAGATAACTAGTCTTAATTTAAACACATGTAAACAGTTCTCTTGTGACTTAATGTATGATTTGAATTTATGTTTTAATTTTGTGAACTTTTGAAAAAAGATGCTTATAATTCCATGTGATCATGCATCCTGAGAAAGTACACGAAGTGGGAAAGATGACAATGAGAGAGCAGAGCAGTAAAAGCAGGCAGGCTTCTTCTTACCATGAGATAGCTTTTATTCTTAACAGTAGGCTTCTTCTTACTGACAAGGACAGGGCCTTCTTCTTACACACTGGGGTTTCCTTCATTCAGCAATAAAAATGTAGAAGCTTTTTCTTTCTCTGAGCAATAAAGTTTGGAGTGTATTTCTTCTTCAGAATGAATGAGCTTTTCCTGCACTGATGCTGGCTTAATGAACTTGCTTGTGGGGGCTTTTGCTCCATCCACCAAATATATATATATATATACACATATATATTATATATCTTATACATACAACACACACACACACACACACATATATATATATATATACATATACATATATATGTATAAGTATGTAAGTATGCATGATGCATGAATACTTGTGGAGTGGATGAGACAGGTGATTGAACCCAACAAAAATGAGAATATGTGTATGAATAATGTATGAATGTGTGTATGTCTATGCATAGTTGCTGGTGTAAATGTTTGTCTTTTTGTGAGCTTGACTTTCTTTTCCTGTTGCACAAAGAGCTAATTGCTCCAAGTCTCTCTAACCCTGGCTAGGGTGGTGGCCATAAAGACCCCAAGATCTTCCTTTCTCTCCTCCACCCCATTTGGGGTAAAAAAATGATGCCAAATTACAATAACAATTTATTAATCAACTAGTATTGATAAATTGACAAGACTAACAGAAGCAATCTACCACATGTGGCACACATGGGGCTATGCTGCCTTTTACATAGGTACTAAGATCTGAACTTGTGTCTGAATTCTTGCACAGTAAGCACTATTACACACTAAGCCATCTCCCCACCACCAGTGTGTACATTTTATAGTCAGAGGGTTTATGAATGCAAAATCAATTCGGTAATATCTAGCTGAAATAAGTACAATCTGCAGATGTTGACTTTTGTGAATATTTTAAACAATTCAGAACAATTGTCATTCTCTATTATTGACATATACCCTTAAAAACAGTCACCTAAGAGACTCTGTGTGCATATCCAGACTTTTGCCATATTCCATTCTTAATCTAATCTGCAATCTGTGATAGTCATCTCATTTTGAGTAGTTATGATAGTTGGAAAATTAATGTGAATTAATTATATCTCCTTCTAGAGATGCCACAGGAGTAAAGAGGTACATCCTTCTTGTAGCTATAAAACCTTATCTTTGATTGTCCACCAGTACTAGATGGTACAGCAGTGGGTAGGAGCCCAATGCTGAAGGAAACACACAGTTGGGTGGCAAATTAAAAAGAAATCATGCTGGATCAGAGCTGGAAGCTTTCGCCATGCTCCTTATCCCTCAGTGTCCTGAAATTTGCTGTGTAGGCAACTGGCTGAGAAAAGTCAGTGATTATTGGTTCCAGCTTTAGACTTTACATGCTACATCACACACTTGTTGGACAAGAGGTACTTGGCAATGATTGTAATGGAATAACCAATTAATTTCTGACTGGATCTGAGACTCCTTCCATAGGAGATAATTCATGTTGAGTACTGTGGATTGGGTCAAAGGTCTAGAGAGACCAAGTGGACATATTGTCAAACTGCCACATAATTAGTTATGCCCCTGCCTAAGACTAGCTCTGTTCTCAAACTTGATCAAAGTAGCTTCTTTTACAATGAGTATCCGTTAATACTGATGAGGGCTGATCAAAATTTTGAGACTAGTGACTAAATGCTGAACTTTAAACAGGACAACTATATCACCTCTGCCAAGGAAGAGAACATCATGGAAGAGAAGCTGGAAATAATGTAAGAGCCAGATAACAAAAAGACGGCTATGACACGCTGTCTCATGGTCATGGCATGACTGTGGTGCTCATAAACTAACATTGTGGTTATCTGTGAAGGGCCTGCACAAGAAAGACACAAACATTGTCACAGATGTGGAGGGGTCTATGGGGCTCCTCTCAACTAAAGGGAGGAGTTAGATTTGCTAGGGCTACTAAGGGTGAGGAAGTCATAGTTTTCAGAGATATATTCACTGGTGAGTTCCTCATCCTCCAGTGAATAGCTTCAAACCCATGCCCATACAACTGGCTTGGTAAAACACACAACGTGAGTACAAACACACACCACACACACAGACACACACACAATGACAAAATGTGGGATGGGAACTTAGTGGGAGGAAAAAAGAAGGGGGAGCTGGTGGAAGAGCAGAAACTATGACCAGAGAGCAAAACACACACACACACACACACACACACACACACACACACACACAAGCACACAGGACAAGTTACCTGGAGGACGAAGTCACACCTCTAAAAGCATGACTTTCAGAAGAGTTCCATTATATGGGAGGGAAAGCTGGTGCAGCAGAAAAAAACAGTTTAACAACAAAAAAACAACAACACCTATCTGGCTGCTTCAGTCAGTGAAGGACAGCAAGAGTTGCAAAGGCAGTTAGGTTTTATAGAGGTGCACGGGGGGGGGGGGGGCAGGGGGGGACGTGTGGGACTGCGTAAGGGTATCTTGGTTCTTGGCCGGCACGGGCCTGGAACCCCGAGACTCCAAGGGAGAAACTGCAGGTGTTTGGCCACGTCCCCAGAACCCAGGTTCCTGACATGCAGTCTAGTCTCCATGGACCTACATTGTTCAGTCATGTAGGCCATTACAGCCCCTCCCAAAGTGCACAGGTAGATGGTGTGGCTACAGGCCTCAGGTCCTAGAGAGATTTACATACTAATGAAGGCCAGAGGGCAGAGCCAATTAAACCTTCTTCCCCAGAACCTCCCCCTTTCTCCCTCCCTATTTAACTCAGGTCTGCACTGAGTTTCAGGGTTGGGGGGGTGTACATCCAGATCCATCTATCATCCACCATGAAAATAAACACTTTTGGAACCAAGGACTTCCTCCACAGGGGCAGAGAGCTCAGAAGTGGGAACATTAGATGGGAAGTGTGCTGGAGTCTGACAGAGAAAGTACTGGAAATTGGTCAGAAGCATTCACCTGTTATGGGATGTCGATACCTCATCCTTGGAGTATCCCACCAGTGTCTTTGTAGACAGGTAAGGAAATATTTGTTTGTATCTGTTTTAGTTGGGTTTTTCCATTGATTTAATAAAAACCATGTCCAAAAGCAATTTAGGAAAGAAGGTGTTTGTTTCAGCTCACAAATTATAGTCCATCATCAAGGAAATTATAGTCCACCATCAAGCCAGAGCTCAAGCAAGAACCTGGAGGCAGGAACCAGAGCAGAGACAATAGAGGAATACTGTTTAACTGGCTCTCTTCCTTTTGTTTGGTTAACTGTCTTATATAGCTCAAGATTACCTATTTAGTTATGGTACTGCCTACAGAGGGTTGTGTCCACATGCATGAATTGACAATCAATAACAATACTTCACAGGCCAATCTGATGGACACAATTCCTGAATTAAAATTCTTCTTACCACACTCTTCTAGACTTGTTGTCAAGTTGACTATAACTAGCCAGCATAGCCTTATTCGTTTTTATTTTCTTTTAGAATAATCAAGATTTTTAATCTTGATAATAAAGGACAAGTGTAATCCCTGTTGATTATGACAGTGAAGGACAAATTGAGAATATATTTTTTGGATGGAAGAGGAAAAATAATATATGAGAAACAGCTGGGAACATAGTTCAGTTGGCTCAACTGCTTGAACCCCTGCCCTGGTTTTCCTTCTATTCAAGCATGAAGACATTGTTTGGTTCCTAGAACTCATATCATAGAGCCCAACATCATGGTATGTGTTTGTCATACCCATGCTGGGGAGGTAAAATGCTGGGGACAGCATACACAGTAGGCTGGAATGGAGATATCTCAGAAGCCCACGGCAGCTTCTTGTAAAGAGGCTGGTGTCTGGGACCCTGAGAAGCAGGAGACACATCCCTCCAGGTGATCACCATCTGAAATAAGGGACTGCCTGCAGTAGGCCAGGATGGAGACATCTCAGTAGCCTGTGGCACCTCTTTGTAAAAAACAGTTGTTCCCATTTTTCCTAACCTTAGCCTTGGACAACAGCTGTATAGATTTCATTTGTGCATGACTGCTTTTCAGTTGGCATTGATGTGCATAATTATTCTATTATATTTGACTTTCTTACTTCTTTCTCCTTCTGCTCTGGTGAATTCTGTGAAACTAGATGTTCCATGATGTAATGATTCTTAAACAATTAAAAATTGAGGCATAGGGCACAGCACATCACAGTCCTAATGGCCCAGGTGCATGCTGTGTGTTCTCATCTTGGAAACAATGTAATAACTGCACAATGGTAGTTCCAGATTAATGCTTGACTTGCAAAGAAAGTTTGACGAAATTATTAGAAAATGAAATAGAGCCAACACTGAGACTCCAAGAAAGCAAAAATCTATTGAAGTTATGAAGTAAGTTTTGCACAATATTTAAGAGTGGTTCCTAGATAAGGAAATATAGAATATATAAAACTTTATACTAGTAAAACTAAGTCAAAACACTGGGACTCTTAGAAGAGTCATTGTGTGCAATGCACAGAAGTAGAAAGCTAGTGGAACTACTGACTTAAAGGTTAACTTGATTCTTTCTGGCCACTGCCTGGCAGCTTTGCCCGTGTCACTTATCATTAGAGCTTCACAGGAAAATGCAAGTAGCTGACCCCAGAGCTCTGAGCTCTAAAGTGTAATAAGTTAAAAGTTAAAGTTTAAATAATAACAAGTTTGTAATTATTATTATTTTGGCTACAGTCCTGGGAATAGGAAAGCTTGAAACTTTGGGGAACAACTGTAATTCTTAATTCTTTGAGGGATATAGTTATTCTTTTGAATTTGATTTGGCAATGATTATATAATGTCTTTTTTCTACCTTCTTTTGGTGTATCAATAAAAGACTGGGGCAAGAAAACGGCAAAGAAGCATGTGAGGTAAATGTGGTGAGAGAGAGAGTGAGTGAGAGAGCATGAGAAGAGCATGTGAGGAGAGAGTGTGAAAAGTGAGTGAAGAGAGAGTGTGAAGAGTGAGTGAAAAGAGAGTTTGAAGAGTGGGTGAAGAGAGAATGTGAGGTGTGTATGGAGAGTGTATGTGTGAGTGAAAGGAGAGTGCATGTGGTGTGTGTGAGATGTGTGTGAAGAGTGTGTGTGAGAGTGAAAGAGGAACACACAGAGGTGTATATGAGTGTGGAAGTTCAAGAAAAGTGCACAGGAGAAAAGCAGAGTGCGCAGGAAAAATGCAGCATTTGTGCAGCCTTAAGCTGTGAGTGAATGAGCAAGAGAGAAAGAAAGCAGAGAGTGATAGAGGAGAGAGAAACTTTAAGCCTTGAAAAATTGCCTGTCAGCTTGTACCAAAAAAGTAGTCTGTATATATTTATTATGTGCCTTCCAGATATCTTTGCTTCCAGTTGAGAACTCAAATCCTGTGTCGAGGCTGGACTCCGACAGTAAAAACTGGTGAATCCCTGGAACTCACTGATAAGCCTAGCCTTATGGTGATTGCAGTCACTGGGAGACCCTGTTCAAAGGGAAAACACAGGTGGATCACACCTGAGGTTTTGCTTTGGCCTTCTCTAGCCTCCACATGCACGCACACACACACACACACACACACACACACACACACAGACACACACACTCTTACACATATACATAAGTGAATGTACTCATGCATACAAATAAAGTCTGAGAAAAAGGAATTAAATTACCTTGTGAATAGTGGTGGTCAATTTACAATATTTAATTTACAATATTTGATATAGATTACTTTCCCACTTTTAGGGAATTTTTGTATTTCTAAAAAATGAAACAATAGAAAGCAATGCTTTATAAATTTTATTTTTATTTGTACTCTGCTTTACTTGCATATATGTTTTTCTGCACCACTTTCATGCCTGGTTCTCATGGAGGCCAGGCAAAAGCATTGGGTGTCTGAATCTACCAAGTGGATTCTGTAAATCAAATCCAGGTCCTCTGGGAATCAAACCTGGGTTCCCTGAGAGAGCAGCCTATGCTCTTATCCACTGAGCTGTCTCTCCAGGCCCCAGAACAATACAACTCAGAGAATAGCAATCGTAGAATATTTAAAATGATTATAATTTATAATGATTATAAAGGTTTTTCTTTCTAGATATATTTGTTTTCTCTTATGGTTTTATATGTCCAAATCCTTTAATTTAGGACAGACCACATTTATTTAAAAGTTGCTCTAAAATGGAAAATCATGACATTCTTGGTTATTAAATGATGTAATATCAGTATCATATCTTCCCTAATTATAGCAAAATGTTAGTTTGGTTTTTGTGATCTACTCCCTGAACTTCAGGTTTTCCCTCCCTGGCCTTTCCTATAGTCCTAATAAATCTTCAAAGACAATTATTAAAATATCATACATTAAAGTGTACACTTTAATATTAAGAATAGTAAAAGAAATAATTAATCAGTATAACATAATTTCAACTTTATTCCATTTTATCGGTATTAAATCTGGGTCTTGTCTGTTCAGTTTGGCATTTAATATGATATAACTAGTAGGTAGAAAGTCTAATATTTAAATTCCTTGTGATTCCAGATATCTTTTTCCCTTGCAGGCCCTGCTGCCTCTAATTCACGGGGCTTACAAGCTGGATTTAAAAGATGAATTCTACTTAGAGTTTTCTCATATTTGCAAAAGTTATATTGAACCTATAAATATGCTTGAACTGCTACAGTATATTGATAAGTGTAAATGAATGGAACAGAACATAAACTGTGTGTTCACCTTCTTTAATGAGGAAACTCTCTGTCTTCAAGATATATACGCCAAAGCTACAGCCAGTAAACTGAGGAAAAGCTCTGTTTCATATCTATTTCCACCTCACCTATATTAAAGGATGGCTGAATCCAAGCAAGGCCTCTGTGCTCTTCCAGTGCACACCCACCACCAACAACAACAATAACAAACAACAAAGCCATGAATTTTGAAGAAAGCTGGCAGGGGTATATAGGAAATCATGGAGGAAAGAAAGGAAGGAGTAGAAATGATGTAATTATATCTCATCCTCAGAAAATAGAAGACATAATTTAAAAAATGAAGAAAACTCATCTCTATTGAAACTACTTTGAAAATGCTATGTCAGAAACATAAATGGATAGATTTGTATTTTTGTACAATGTCAGACTGTATTGAATAACAACAAATTTATATGCCAGGCCAATTTTGTTCCTGTAATGGACCACGTAATACTAATTTTCTTCAAAATCATGGTGATGGACAGTCACAGTCTCTTTAACTTCAATATTAATTACTGATGTTTATTCTCAGATTATGTGTTATCATTCAGATACATACCTTTAGAGAGGCAAAGAGTGCCAATCAGTCACTGTAGCTCCTAAAGGCGGCAGACATTTTGCAGAAGCAGAGCTGGTTGCAATCTGAAGGATACTCAGGGTGAAGAGTGGGGGCAGTCAGTTACTTGAGTGGGTCACTTTAAGCAGTGGGTACCTTGTTGAACTGAAATCATGGACAGTCAAGAGTTTAGAACCTGCCTGTAAATCCCATAATACATGTGGTATCAGTAGGACTGCCATGCTTTACCAAAAGTTCTCCTTCATCATGTATGATCTTGATGGGAGATTTTTGTTTGTTTGTTCTATTTAATCATTTAGTGGTTTGATGTGTTCAATAATTTTTTGCCTAATATTTCTGATATGGCTTTGAGATGCCCATGTATCCACATGTTCTTGACTTAAGCTGGCAAGTCTGTAAGTGATGATTGTTTTATGTATAGCAGTTACTATCAGTCTGAGTCTCATGCTTAGTGCTGGTTGGAGGTGACTGCTTGCTTCACAGATAGGATGCAGATTTATCCTGCCTCAAATCTGTACTCAATATGAAACACACTGCTGCTTTGGAAGATGAACTCACCTGAAGCAAGGCACAACCTGACAGGCAGGACAGGAGTCTTATGTAAAGTGCAGTAATTTACAACAATGCAGTGCAGGACCTGTCCACATACCCACCCCTATTGACACTGCTGCTCACTACTTGTACACATACTGCTTTCTGTCCTCTATTTCCCTCTCCCTTTTTCTTCTCCTTCCTTAAAAATTCAGAGTTCTTTGTTGCTATTGTTG
The DNA here is from genome assembly GCA_021653895.1 of Mastomys natalensis. Classification (NCBI taxonomy): domain Eukaryota; kingdom Metazoa; phylum Chordata; class Mammalia; order Rodentia; family Muridae; genus Mastomys; species Mastomys natalensis. Next base: position 124,566 of record JAJTUV010002197.1, on the reverse strand, counting down.
CTCTTTTATGATGCTTGCCATGGAACTTACTCAGGGCCTCATGCATCCCTTGCAAGCCCTACTGGGGAGCTGTCATCCATCCCACTTCTCTTTTTAATTTTTATCTTAAGATAATGTCTCACTACAATACCACAGTCTGCCTGACCTAAATGTCAACCTGTACATGACACAGTGTAGACTTAAAGTGTTTATCCTCCTGTAATGCATGTGGTATCATGCTTTTGCTTTAGCTCTTGGAGTAGCCAAGACTACAGTCATCTGCTACCCAAGCCTTGCTATTGCTAATGAGTCCTTTTCAGAAAAGCATTACCTATGTTAAAGACACTCCCTACTTTTCCATGGACCCATGTGTAGCACTGAGCATCTAGAGCATGGGGGTTTTAAAGGCAAAAAATACATCCTGGCTCTCTAGCAACTATAGCTTTGCAGAAGGGAAGATAAGTAGTTAGCTGTAGGGTGTTCTGCATAAGCAAGTAGTTTAACAAAAACTAAGATAAGCTAGCTGGGGGATCTTGACCTTGGGTTTCTAGAGTAGAATTGTATAATGTTCCCTGGTACTTCTCAAGAAAGAGATCAAATTCTAGTCAGCAAATTCTAGTCTAGTTTGATCTCAGTAAAAACAAAAAAATAGAACAACCTCTGTACTGTCTTGCCCTGTCACACATGTTACAAAGTATTTTAAAGTAACTTCCAAGGAAGATTTTGGTTGGATTCTTATAATATACATTGAAGGCCATTGATGAGTTGACCCAACTCACTGTGTATCATCTGTATATAGAAGCTTGTAGCAATAGTGTTTTCCCTGAAAGGAAGAAATCTAAAATATAATGTACACACTAACTATAGGGTATCCATTCAAAGTGACTTACTGCTTATCGTGATACTTATTAAGTTTTAAATTTTTGAAAAATAAGCCCTGGATTACATTATTATACCAAGCAAGTGTTATATTCTCATTATGAAAATAAGAACTGATGCTATCTCCCATCCTTCAGTTTTTAGAAGAGGCATTTGGAGTACAATGCTTTGAATTAAAATGAAAATAATTTTTAAAAGCAGATGCCTGTGGAGCCTAGAGGTATTAGATCTTCTGGAGATGGAGACATGGGTGCAGGGAATCAAACTTGTGTCTTCTACAAAAGCAGTGTGTACTCTGGATGGTCAAATCATCTATACAGCCTGAGTGAAATATTTTTAATGAAGAATTAAAGAGCTCACATTCAGTGTCCCCTGATCTTCAGAAAGCACAACCAAGAGAAGGCCAATGAAAGTGATCTGAATAATTAACATGCAGTGTGGGACTGTGTAAGGGTATCTTGGTTCTTGACTGGGCATGGGCCTGGAACCCCGAGACTCTAAGGGAGAAACAGCAGGTGTTTGGCCACGTCCCCAGAACCCAGATTCCTGACACACAGTCTAGTCTCCGTGGACCTACATTGTTCAGTCATGTAGGCAATTGCAGCCCCACCCAAAAGTACACAGATAGAAGGCGTGACTACAGGCCTCAGGCCCTAGAGCGATTTACATATTAATGAAGGGCAGAGGGCGGAGCCAATTAAGCATTCTTCCCAAGACCCTCTCCCCTTTCTCCCTCCCTATTTAATTCTGGTCTGCCTTGCATTTCAGGGGGGTACATCCAGATCCATCTACCATCTTCCATGAAAATAAATCCTTTTGGAACCAAGGACTTCCTCGTGTCATTGGGGACTGCCACCGCCAAAGCCTCCAGCCTTTAGAACTCCGGACCTTTATCCTGTTTGTGGGAACCACTGAAGTGGAAAGTCTCTGGGGCACCAGAGCGGCCTTTTTCCCACAATGCAGCTCTTCCAGTCAGTTTTACTTTAGAGTGTACAAAGAACTAGTAAATCAAGATGTGTATGCCTCACTGCTGAGGCTTACACGGAGTTCCACTGAGGTAATCTAGGGTTGAAAGCATACTGTGTTGATTTTAATGATCACAGTGGTGGTACACAATGTCAAGTACTAATTCCACTGGTAAACCTTCTCAGAACTTTGCCCTAAGAAGTGTCAGCCTTCTGTGTGTGCCATTCAGAAGACTCACACTCTATTTGAATACCTTTGTAATCTTAATTCCAGGTATTCTGTACCATGTGATATGTCTTTGCTACTATTTCTATAGAATCTCCCCTGTCTCACAGATTTACCATTTTCTGAATGGTCTAGAAGTTTCATAAAAGCTCAATTCTTTATAAAACAATAATGTGGACAAAGGTTACAGATAAGCTATCCATTGTTCAAATTTTACTTATTCCTGAAAGGTAGATGAACCAGAAAGCTTAACCAGGCTTGTCAACAGTTAATTTGATGTGATCTTAACATCTCAAGAACTATTAACTCTATCTAGGGACATGTCATCTTATTGAGTTATAAATCATTATCATAAGGAAAATAAGCATGGAGAGGATACTGTCTGCACTGGTTGGTTTTGTGTGTCAACTAGACATAAGCTAGAGTCAGCAGAGAGGCAGTATCCTCATTTGAGGAAATGTATCCATGAGATCCACCTGTAAGGCATTTTTCAATTAGTGATCAAGGGGGGAGGGGCCAGTGAACTGTACCATCCCTGGATTCTGTAAGTCCTGGTTCTATAAGAAAGCAGGTTGAGCAAACCAGTAAACACACCCTTCCTTGGCCTCTGCTTCTAGGATCCTTGTCCTGTTTGAGATCCTGTCCTGACTTCCTTTAGTAATGAACAGCAACGTGGAAGTGTAAGCTGAGCAAATCCTTTCCTCCCCGACTTGCTTTTGGTCATAGTGTTTTGTCACAATAGTAGAAAAGCTAAGACACCGCCTGCTACTACTTCTCAATATTAAAAGAATAAATGATTATTATACAACTTCTCTCTTTGTCTTCTGAAACCCATCTGATTTCATTCATTAGATTTCTTAAAAGGAACTCTTAAGAGAGCCCACTACAACAGCATTCAACCTATGAAATACCCAGCCTTCTAAGGATTCTGTAATTCCTTTTTTGTTGTAAGACACTGCAGGACCAGGAAGAAATAACTTACTCAGAACACCTCCAGAAAATGTGTTTTGGCAGAAAAGCAGGTAGAAGAGTTACAGTTAGGAGTGCTAGTTATTACTTTGTCATCTATGTATGAATTAAAGTGTTTTTTTTTTTTTTTTTTTTGGTTTTTTTTTTTTTTTTTTTTTTCTGTTCTCTTCCAGTCTGGGCTCCTTATCCTCTAGGATTTTGGCAGCTAAACAGAACAGCTTAGTGTTGATTTCCCAACAGCCTTCTCTATTGGCCCTTAAAGGAGCACTCAAAATTTATTTTCTGTCTATCCCAGTATGTAAGATTTTAAAAGGAAAAACTGCTCCTCTATTAGAGCCAGAGTTAGTCTATGTATCTGAACTGCCATCTGACTGGTGACTGAGTCAAGGGGACAGGAGAGGTACTACTGCAAGCACAGAAGTGTGATGTTTCTGTTCTTTCTGCAGATTATCTGCCAGATGCTTTTGAATCTGTTTCTAGAAGGTGTTTTCCTTTTCTTTGATCTCAGTTTAGTTTGTAGATTGAAGTCTGCCTTTCTATTGTACATTACTTCAACAATTTGTTACTGTCTATTTACTTAAGGGTTCGTTTTAGTTGTTTTCATTTTGATCTTGTGGGTATCTTTTATCTTTAAAAAGAAATTATTTCCTTTAATTTATTTATTTTGTGTGTAGAGATGAAATAGGCATTCACATGGAAGTCAGAGAACAACTTCTGGGAGTCAGGTGTGTTCTTTCACCAAGCTCCAACTCAGGTTGTCAGGCAGGGTAGCAAGTATCTTCCTTGGCTACATCAAGCCTCTAGTCTCTCTTTTATCTTTTTACAATGTGGCCATGGGCTCTGTAGATGAATGAGCCTCAGACAACTTCAAGCAGCTCTCAAGGCCTTTTCATAACATTGAATATCTAGAAATTGAAAGGTAGGTGGCTTAGATTTGTAAACACAGCAAACTCTCTACCACAGTGTATCTTTTCTCTTGTAAGAAGCAAACATCTTCTCTACTGTATGTTAGTCTTTCAATTGTAGCCCATCCTATTGTAGTAATATCCCTGAGGTAGAACTACACACCAGGACAGTGCTCAGTCCGAGAGCTCCATCCTCAACTGCTCTGTCTAGAAGGATGATCCTCTGCAGTCATTACTTAATATGTTTTTGGAAATCACCAAGGGAATGGATTTTAAGTGTCATTATAAAATTATCATAATTGAGTAATACCATAATGGATTAATTAGCTCATTGAATTCATGAATGAGAGACCTTTCAAAATACATATATTATAGACATTTACAATCTTTATAAATATAAAACTTTTTTATTTCAATGAAACTAAGAAAGGGGATGACATCCATTCATTTGAAAGAATCTGTTGAGGGATAGACTGATCCCAGGCTTCTTCTGAAGCCCTCATATATGGGGAAGAATATAGTTCATTATCTAAAACTAGGTACATGCTTGACAGAGTTTAGTAATTGTCTGGGGCCATGACCTTGGGGGAGTTGTGGCTTCAGATTCAGAGAACCCAACTCTTTCTGCCCTAAGGGCTGTGGTTAACAGACCCCAAGCATGCTGTGTGCTCATTCTGTGATGTTTCTTTAGGCAACACTGTTCAATTACATACCTGCAGTTGCAGGACAGAAATCTCACAAGAAATTTACCAATCAGTAATGTCCTAGAGAACATACTGTTATTATGATCTAATAATCAGTAGTTAATAGTAAGCTGATATTGAATAACCTATCTTACACCAACAGATACTTACACCTCTCATCTGAGAAGCTTCTATTTGCAGAAGACAGCGATTAGTTCAAAGACCCACAACTAGCTGAAGAGAAGCAGCAGAATGCTCATCCCTAAGAGGAACACAGATATCACCCACACCCTCCCCAGGTTCAGGGATCATTGCAGAAGAGAGATGTGGTGGAGGACTACTAGGAAACATCATCTGGACACAGCAGAGCAGCTGCACATATGGACTCATAGCGACTGTGACAACAGGCACAAAACATGTACACACTCAACCTAGACCAAATTCCATCATGGAGAGGAGTTGCCTGCAAAGTCCTATTCCTAGAGGAGAAGCAAAAAGTAATTGTTAGCTGCTGAGAATTGGAGAGATGGTTTTCTCTAAGAGTGTGTCTGTCCTCTGCTAAGATGACCATGCTGCAAGCCTGAACAAATTGTTCTTGAGGCTCTCCCCTCCCAGCCCAATCTCTTTAAGATACAATGTTGAGTGGATAGAGAAGGAAGATTACATCTGAAAATGTTGGGTAAGGATGATGAATATGATCAAAACATGTAGGAAATTCAAAAGTCTCAAAGAATAAAATAATATATTGATATAAAGTTATTTGTGCTCCTACTAATGGTGACCTAGTTGATTAGAAGAGGACAAAAGCCCCATGAGAGTTACTTGAGATGAGTGACTGAAGGACTGACAAACATGATCAGTGTACTGTTCCCAGAGCTGTTGTTCTCTTCCTTGTGTTCAGGTTGGTGTGTGTGTGCATGCGCACACTTGCCTCTGTGTGTGTGTATGTTTGTATGATGAATGTCTGTCTGTGTGTGAGACCGTGTAATGACTGAGTGAGTTTGTACATGGGTGAGCGGTGACTGTGTGAGTACCTGCTTTTGGGTGTGTCTGTATGTGTGTGCATTTGAGTGTGTGTGTATGAGTGTGTGAATGTGTATATGTTATCTATGAGTGCATGTGTGTAAGTGTATGAGTGAATCTGTTTATGTGTGTATGTATGTCTGTGACTATGAGTACATGTGACTGTGCATGTGTGTGTGCATGTTTGTCTGTGCATTTGTGTGTGTGCATGTGTGTCTGTGTATCTGTGTCTGCATTTGTGTGTGTGCTTGTAAATGTTTGTGCATGTTTGTCTGTGTATCTGTGAGTGTGTGAACAAGTTTATGTGTGAGTATGTATATGATTGAGTGTACAAATGAGTATGTGAACATGTGTGTTACTTCTGCAATCTGTCTATAGTCTTCCAACAAATTCCCTGGTTTTATGTTGTATGTAATCTTAAAAAGATGTAGACCCCCCCATCTGAATTAAGGTTAGCAAGTTCACAGGCCTAGGTTCCAAGAACTAGCCGGCCACCCAAAGAAAACTAGCCAGGCCAGCTATGCTCCAGAAACTTAGCTGATCACAAAAGGGCAGAACCAAGAATGCAGGTCATCTGGGTCATCTGGTTCACAGGCTCTGGGCTCTGTGTTCCAAAGACTGGCTGACCACGTAATAGATGATATACAAGGTTAAATTCTTGAGAAGCATATGTGCAAGGTGTTTTCTACCCCGCCCTGGTTTATGACTGACTAAATAATAGGTCGAGACTTTCCACTATTTTTATGATATGGGCTAGAACTTCCTACTGTTTTCATGGCAATTCTTCCTTGATTTCCCCCTCACCCCCTGTCCCGCCCCGATTTGTGGCTTTCTCCTTTAAAAACCCTTCACTCCTGAGCCTCGAGATGGAAACTCCTGCCCCTGCGTGGGCTCCGAGTTTCCACCTCAGCGCTGATTAAAGTATACCTCTTGCTAATTGCAACAAGATTGGTGTCTTGTGAGTCATTGGGTGGTCGTAATCTCTTGAGTGCGGGTCTCCTTTATTTGGGGGCCTTTCAATCTAAAGTTGTTCTCAAAGATCTGCTCTAAAAAAACGCATGTTCCTAGAATTGAGATTATCTGAAGTTAAGATCACCTTTTGAGGTGGTTACATGGCTGGGCCAGCACACTCTGGTTTGAGTAAACAGCAGAATCAGTATTTACTCACTGCTCCATCAGAGGACTTGTCTCACTCTTGAATCTCTCACTACATTATAAGCTTCATAAAAAGCAGAATATTTCCAAATTATGCTCACCAAGCTCAAGCCTGGCATTTTGCAAGCTAATCAGTTGTGATAGTTACTCTCAATTGTGAAATGGATGTGATGTAGATTCACCTGTGGGAGGCACCTCTGGGCATATCTCTGTGGGCTTATGGTCATTAAGTTAATCAAAGTGGATGACCCACATACTGCAAGTTGCAACATTCAGTGGGCTGGAGTCCTACACTGGGTACAAAGAAGACAGAGTGGAGCACAAGAATTTATTGTTCTCTGCTTCCTGACGTAAATTCCTGGGACTAGGACTTCCTTAAAAGACTAATGAACTTGACCCTAAATAAACCCATTTGTTCTTCAAACTACTTTGTCCAAGCATGTTATTACAGACACAGGGAAAGTAACTAAGATACAGGAAAGGGGGGCCACTGTGTAATCATAAACTGCTTCAAGGGTGTGAAGGAGAAAGGCTAACTATAAATACGAAAGTGCCAGAGGTATTAGTGCTAGTGAAAAGCTGCCTTGGCTATCTCTCAGGGGCTGAAAGAACCACAGGAGAGGAGAAAAGCCTTGCTGGTTATTTTGTTTTGTTTTGAAAGAAAACTGGGTAGCTGCAGGAAGAAGAAACAGATGGGGTGGGGTGGGGTGGGGAACAGGACAGGTAGCAAGCCAGAAGTGCACAATGGCTCTGAGATTAGGAACTCAGATGATGGGAGGTTTCTATAGGACTCAGAATTGTAACCTGATGCCCTAATTTGCAGGCAATAAAAAGAGAGTGAAGTGGGTTCTTGACAGGCTAACCTGTTTCGAAGGTTTCTGCTGGTTCATCTATCTGTCAGGGATTCTTCTATAGTCCAGCCTGGGCTGAGGCCAGATTGTGATCCTAGATAGTGCCAATGATTCTGTCTCCCCCTTCAACCTCACTAGGGGCATTGGGACCAAACAGCAGTATTGTATTATTGGATAAAAAATTGATGACACAGACATATTATGGTACCTTTTGAAAAACAGAATATATTCTTTTATTTTCTACAACAAAACTAATAGTATTTTCTTTTTAATTGGGGATTTTCATTTATATTACCTTACAAGTTTTCTTCTTATACTTCTTGGGTCTGGTTTCATTTATTTGTTTTGAAGAGTAAGTTTATTCAGTACTTCTGATGCAGACCTAAGACCAGAGCTTCATTCAGAAACCGAGAGTCACTTATGAAAACTGAAGATGAAGGGCAGACTGATAAAAACAAAACCAACAAGTGAAGGAGCTTGGAAGGAAACAAAGTACTGAGCCCCCACATTCCTCCTTCTGGGCTTGTCCTCTAACTCAGCATAAGAGAGAAACATGTACCTTGTGAATCCCTGAGTCAGTGGAAAATCAGCTTTCTCTTGGAAACCATTTAGTGTAGCTAATGCAGTTGGCACAGCATGAGAATCTGAAATCTCACATTCTGAACTTGGCATAAAGAATGAGCTGGTGTGGTGGATGATCTGGGTCTGGACTGAGACAACTGCACAGCAGCAGGAGCCTGCCTTGAGTGCCTCGCTGTTTTTAATGATGTAACATCTAAACATCTGACCTAATGGCAGGTCTACCTGATGATGGGTACTTCTGAAGTGTTTCACAACTGGCTTTCTGTGAGAGAAAGGCAAAACAAAACAAAAAACAAAAGTTTAGTGGTAGTATTTGACAGTTTCATGCTCTACATGTTTCTATCAAGGCACAAATGTGATGTTCACAAGTTCACAAAATTCCTGAACATTTTTCATTTGATCCTAATTAAATGGCACGAATAATCTCCAGTACACCATCAGTTCGTCTCACCAAGTGGTTATCATATACCACAGTTCATTTAAAGTTTGGCTTCAATTATTAGTGTCATATATACTCATATTTATTAAAACTTTAATATTTATAAAGTGTCTTGTGAAAGGAGAGGAAGAAATTTTTACCATCAGTTAAAAGTCTCAAAACAATGAAACTTTGGTAAGTTTTATTACTCAGGTTGTCCTGGAAACATGAAAACAAACTTTGCCAACCTATCTAAGAAGGTCAAGAAATGCAACAGTAACTATCTAAGAAGTTCAGAAACACAACAGTAACTATTTGGTTATTTATTCTGAATACTTTTAGTAACTATTATGTAACAAATGCCTAAATATGTGAAAATTCAAAAGCAAATTAGATTCTTCTATTGAGATCTTCATACTGTGACAGAGTAAGACAGGGCAAAGTTTCCTCTATCTTGTATTATTGCTGAGGTTATTTAAATTTATCTAGAATTGAAATTTCTTTATGGAGAAACCCATGGAAAACAACCAAATTCCATTCTAAGAACCCAAGGTCAGAATGTTTTAGCTAATGTAAATTAGCTTCTTTTAAACTGCTTGTTTGTGCAAACCTCCTCCTCCTCCAGCTAGCTGCCTCTGTGTGTGTGTGATCTGTCTTCTATCTATCTATCTATCTATCTATCTATCTATCTATCTATCTATCTATCTATCTATTTATCTATCTCTGTTAAACTGCTTGCTTCTGCAAAGCCCCACCCCGACCCCTAGCTGGTGAGCAAGATGCCAGGGCATGGTTTCTGCCTTTAAAAACCCTGTGTTCAACATCAGGTTCCCAAACACTTGGGTGTGGTCTCAGCTGACTGGAGCAAACATTATCAACTGGCTAAGAACTGTTTGAGTGGTCATCTCTAGTAAACTTCCTGAAACAATACTAATAGAAAAACGATAAATTGGGCTGGAGATGTAGCTCAGTTGTAGGATACTTGCTTGGTCCATGGGAAGTGGCCCTATGAGGAGGTGTGGCCTTGTGTTAGAGAAAGTTCATCAATGTGGGGATAGACTCTGAGGTCCTATGTTCAAGATTCACCCTCTGCAGAAGAGAGACCGTCCTCCTGGCTGCCTGTAGACGAACAGTCTCTCCTGGTTGCCTTCAGATCAAGATGTAGAACTCTCAGCTCCTGGAGCACCATGTCTGCCTGCCCACTGCCATGCTTCCTGCCTGAAACTTCAGGCCAACCACAATTAATTATTGTCCCTTATAAGAATTGCCTTGGTCATGGTGTTTCTTCACAGCAATGAAAACTCTAACAAGACACCCAACATGCATAAGCATGTGGGATGAATCCTCAGCATCACATAAAATTGGGCTTGGTAGCTCACACCTGTAATTCCACCCTTTCAGAAATGGCAGCAGCAGAATCAGAAGTTCAAGATCATTGGTTTGAATGAAAATGGTTTCCATAGTTGTGGCACTATCAGGAGGTGTGACCTTGTTGGAGGAAGTGCGTCACTGAGGGCAGGCTTGAGGTTTCAGATGCTCAAGCCAGGCCCAGTCTCTCTTCCTGCTGCCTGCAGATCCGATGTAGAGCTCTCAGTACCTCTCCAGCATCACGTCTGCCTGCATGCTGCTGCTACACTTCCCTCCAGATGATAATGGACCGTACCTCTGAACTGTAAGCCAGCCCCAATTAAATGTTGAATAAATAAGAGTGGCTGTGGTCATAGTGTCTCTTCACAGCAATGAAACACTCATCCTCAGCTATATGCAAATTTGAAAGCAGCTTAGGTGACACGAAACCAAGAACAGTAAAAGAAAAGTAAGTTAAAGATCACAGTTGAATGTAGGTGCATCACAGGCTGGATATCAGGAACAGAGAAAGCACACAGAATCCATAAAATCTACATGCTTAGCACTGTCAAACTCCAAATCAGAGAACTCCTCCTGTCTCCATTCTCTTTTCAGTTGTGCTGTTCATGTTTACCCCAACTGTGTATCTGAGCTCCCCTAAATTCCCTTCTGTTGTAATCAGGTAATTTTAAATATATCCATATAAATAGTTTTAGACTTATTTATTTTGTTCTATGTGGAGGTATGGATATGCACCATATGCATGCTGATGTCCATGGAGGTCAGAAGAGAACATTGGGTATCCCAAACTGGAGATATATGATGGTTGTGAGCCACAGTGCAGGGCCTCTACAATTGTAACAGATGCTCTTAACCACTAAGCAATCTCTCCAGCTTCTATTCTATATATTTTGAAAAGAGATACAAATAGTAGCCTTATCTGTCAGATATTCCTTAAACTAAGAATATTAGATATTATTTTGACAAATTACTCATGGCATTATTTAAATGGCTTTGGAACTTGGAGTTGAATAATCCTGAACTTCACTGCTAGGCCTGACTAGCTATACAACTGCTGCACATATCTTTTACTTGTCTACTTGCAATTTTTTTCACAGACACAATAAGAACAATACAAAAACCTACATTTTTAAAATTCTTTAGAGCTGGTATGTTGTTTGCATGCTACATTACATGAAGTGGTAAGTAGATGACAGAAACATGGCACCATTACTATTTTTTCTGAGCATTGGTGCCTGAATGCAGAACAAGAAAGCAATTGCTGCCATTTTCCAAGTATCATGCTCTTTGCTTTGAAGTAATGAATAGCATGTCACAAAATGGAAATTTGCATTTGTCTTATCTTCATTCTGCCTTTTCTATTTTATAGTGTTTTATTCAATACTTAGAGAGTTTCAGCTATTTTCATGCAGTGGACAAAACATGTATTATAAACTCTAATTAAAATGTTAGTCTTGAGTTTAATTACATCAACAATAATGGTTAGTTCAGTTGGGCCCTTGAATTGCTGTTTCTAAAGCCAACATCCACCTGGGCATACAAAGCTGCTCAGACACTTGCAGTTTCACTCTTCAGTGGCTTCTGATAGAACTGTGATATGTTTTGTCTTTCCAGGGTACTGTCTTAGTTAGGGTTTCTATTACTGTGATAAAACATCATGACCACAGGCCACATGGGGAGTAAAGCCTCTCAGTGACTGGGCCCATTTCCTAAAGGGTCTACCATCTCCCAACGGTAACATCCTTGAAACCAAGTTTTACACACATTGACCATGGCAGGGGCAGGGTCTTTTGAGATCAAAACTGGAGCAACAAATACTTATTAAAGGTCTAAGATATCCAGATTTGTAGTGTAGTTTTTGAAATTTAATAATATAATAAAAGACAATCTCAAAGTAGTACAGGTTTAGATCATACAAATTAAGATACCTAGGGGTGAGGCTTAGTTCAGTCAGTATAGTGTTCACCTGGTATGGGCAAAGTGCAGGGTTCAGCCTCCAGCACCACATACATATTAGACAAGTCAAGTGACGATTCTAAAGCTACAGCTGATGTAATGTATGGAGCTGGAGAGTTCATTTCTGAGCATATATCAAGCAAAACATCATTTGTAACTGTACTTTGTGGGCAGATATGGCATCTTATTTCATTATGAGAAATGGGAGGCTTCTTGGGATAGAAGCTCAGGAACCCTATCTGAGCTATCACAAACGCAGCAAGGAGAAGGGAATGGAGACACAGGGCAATACAACGATAGGGGAGGCCAGCTCTCAGCCCAAACCATAACTATGCCCCAGAGCTAGATTAACATTGCTCCTGAAATTTCAGAATAACACTTCTGAGTAATAACCAAGGAAGGGATTCTATTTAGTTAGTTTTCAGTAGAGGGGAAACTGCAATCCTGGTTTGTCTTGCTGTATTCTGTGTTACCTCATAAACACTTGCTGGCTGGTGCTAAGATGGCTTAGACATGTTTTCCTTATACATACAGTTTCTTCCCTATTGAAAGTTCCTTCTTTCCTGAAACCTAGCTTCCAATAATGTCAAAGGAGCATATCTAAAATATAAATATTGATGACAGGAAAGGAAGATGTCTTTGTTTATTGATTATTGAGCTAATATGTCTGTCTTAATGTGATGTACCTGTGAAGTTAGAGCCCTTCTCACTGGTGTCAGTGAGCTTTCTACTCTTGTAATGAGTATTTGAAATAAATCAACTTATAGCGAAGAAAATTTATTCTGGTACTGGTTTACTCCTGGTTCTGGATATTGCAGTCCATGACCAGTTAGTCCTATTCCCTCTTGAATAAAGAATAGTACAGAAGGGCAGAGTATATGAATGGAGCAAGCTGCTCACCTCCTGATGGTTGGAAGTAATCAGAGACAGAAGACTCCCACAGTTCTCTCTGAGAGCACAAACTCTGATTAAGGCCCCCAGTAGGCCTCACCAACTAACGGATTACACTACCACCCAATAACAATCTGGGGAACAAATGTCAAAACATTGCCTTTGGGAACATTTCAGATTCAAGCTATAGCATTTGATGTGTAATTTATTTTATTTAATTATTTTTATATAGCACCCCTTCAATGAAGATTTCTGGCCATTCAAAAATAACATTCCAATGTGTGGACTATGATACTATTGTAGAAAGGAAGAGTTCTCATCTTTCTAAAAAGATTTTTTTTTTTTTAGTAGAAATGCTATATTCAATATAGAGACAGTTTGAAGGTTTAATTTACTTCAGTGTATAAACAAATATGGTTGATTCATGTTCTTATATGAATCATCCCCTGGATATAAAAGGCTTGGTATTATTATAGTAAGAGTAGAAGCTAGACAGTTTTTACCTCATCTATTGCACAGAAGGAGTCATAGCTGTTGCTATGGGTGTATGTTGTTATTGGGTGGTAGTGTACCTGCATCTATTGCACAGAAGGAGTCACCGCAGTTTTCAATGTGCTTCACTTGGAACTGCAGTCTCCTTCAGGCAGAAACAAGAAAGACAGGACAAGCAGAAGGAGTGAGTAGGGGAACAAACGGGTGTCCAGAAGCCTGGGATGTCAAACTATGAGAAAAAGTATTGCATACTTTATGAAAACAAATGTGTTTCAATATTACATACTGCAAACATGAGTTGATGCTTTTAAAATTACAGAATATATGCCCAGAAGTGCAATTATAGGAGTAAAGAAATTAGAATCATAACTTTATAGAAAACAAGCTAGAAACAAATACCAAAAGACATTAAAACTTATTCAAGAACTCTGACTCTTTAAACTGTATATTTATACAATCAAAATAGTAATTTTTTGTTTTTTTTGTTTTGTTTGAGACAGGATTTCTTTGTGGGGCCATGGCTGTTCTGGAACTATCTCTGTAAATCAGGCTGATCTTGAGCCTCATGAATTCTGGGATTAAAGACATGAGCCACCACCACCTAGCTAAATAAAGATTTTTTTTTTAATAGATGATGCTAGTTCTCTTCACAGCAATCTTCATAAGAGTTAGAATTAACTCTGTTATGAAAGAATAGATAAATCAACTGCTTCATTTCTACACTACAAAATATTATGGATTCAATAACTGGGTTATTAAGACTTTCATTATTTAGAGGTTTATGATTATTCCAAATTTTTTATGAGTAAAATGTTGCCCTAAGGACATGAAGTGCTCCTTGTGTGAGAGTGAAAACCAAAGTTCAGAGTCTCGGTCCCTAACACTAAGTACACAGAATGTAGCATGACATACTTCAGAGTCTCGGTCCCTAACACATAAGTAGGCTGGATGTAGCATGACATACTTCAGAGTCTCGGTCCCTAACTCATAAGTAGGCAGGATGTAGCATGACATACTTCAGAGCCTCAGTCCCTAACACGTAAGTAGGCAGGATGTAGCATGGCATCCCTGCAGTCTCAGTACTGGAGGGGTGGAGACAGGAGGATCCCTCTGCTCACGGGCCAGACATCTTGCCAACTCAATGAACTCCAAGGTGAACTCTGTCTCATAAAGATAATGTGGAAAGCAATTGGGGGTAGCATCTGATATTGACTTATGGCCTATACCCCACTCTCTACACAAGAATACGAGTAAAATTTTATATAAATCAATGTTTTGGGGCAAGAACATCAGATGAGACTGTAGCTTTTAATTTTCCCATTTCCAGTAAATAATGGCTGTTATAGTTAATGTTGGACTGACTTTAATCCTTAATTAACTTATGTAAGGCAAATTCATTGCAAGTGATTCAATTATAAATTACTTGAGAATGGTAAACAGTGTTCAAATACACATAGATATGAAAATTAAACAATATAAGTAGTAGAAAGTAAAATAATCATTGAATTTATATGCTGGATGTGGTTTCAACAACATGTGATACATAGATTATAAGAGAAATAATTGAGCTACGAAAACACATCATATCATGCAGAGATGTGTGTTTGTATAGGTGTGTGTGTATAGGTGCATGTGTGTACAGGTATGTGTGTCACATGTGTGTATATCTGTGTTGTGTGTGTGTGCATGTTTGTGTGTGTGTGCACATTTGTGCTTGTGTATGGTATGTGTGTGTTTGTGAAAGTCCATGTGCTATGTGCGTGTACAAGTGAGTGTGTGTGTGTTTGTGTATGTGTGTGTGGTATGTGTATATATGTATGCTTGTATATGTGTTGTGTGTGATGTGTGTGTGTGTGTGAGTATGCATGTATGTGCATGTGTTTTTTGGTTGAATGAGCCTATAGTAGAAGAGTTTCTTCAGTTTATGAAGATTATGAAGGAGATGAGGAGCGGGAAGGAAGAGAAGGATGGGAAGAGGAGGAAGAACAAACCAGGTTAAAATATTCTCAAAGACCTGTGACTTCCTCCAGCTCTGTCCCATTGCTAGAAGTTCTGAAAACCTCCTCAAATAGTGTCACATGCTGAAGACCAAGCTTCTAATAACAAACTTGTGAGGGGCATCTCATACTCAAATCACAAAGTTTTATCTGAGCATGGCAGCATATGCCTATAATCTCAGAATGTGGAAGATGGAGGCAGGAAAATCAGGAGTTCAATGTTAATATCAAGAATTTAAAATCCATAAAAATGAAATATATGCCCTTTAGGGTTCATAAAGTAAAAATATTCTTAAAATACATTATCAAATACATGAGAAAAGAGTTTTATATATATGATACCTAATGTGATATCTTCATACATGTATAGTTATATACAATTTGAAATTTTCAAAATCCTAGTTCAGTTCATTATGAACCTGAAAAACTGGCTTGTAAATGGTTAGGCAGGCAAGAAAAATCAAGAATTTGGAAATAACAAGACAGAGGAGATTGCCCAATTATGTAGCAATACTTCTTACAAATCAATCACAGCTGAAATGTTACATTGTCTCAGAGCAGACAAAACATACAACAATCAAATAGCAAGCCTAGGAATGATTATATAAATACAACTTTATATATAACAAGTGGCCTAGGTAATCAGTATCAAAAAGTTTAACTATTTCAATAAAAAGTGCTAATAATTTATACATATAAAAAGTATCCATATGTCATAGCATACTTGAAAATCATCATTTAAAGTAATAAATACAATAACCTGTAAAATTCAGGAGTAGATAAGATACTGCTTTATTACATTAAGCAATAAAAATGCAAGTCATTTTGTTTGTGGTTTTTTCTACTTTTTTTAGTAACATAATTACATCCTTTCTCCCTTCCCCTTCCTGCCTCCAAATCCTCCCATGAATTACTCCTTGCACTCTTCTAAATTCATGGCTTCTTTTTTTATTACTTGATGTTAAATGCATACATGTATATACATATACAACTTGCTCCATCTATAATGGTACTTGTATGTATGTTTTCAGGGCTGACCATTTGGTATTATAAACCAACTGGTGTGCTCTTCCCTGGGTGAGCTGTTATCTTTTTCTTAGTTGCCTCTAGTATTTATGTAGGGTTGAGGCCTTGGAACACCCCAGCCCCCTTACACATAGGTCATGTCTACTGTGGAAAACACAGTAGACATAGAGCCAGAGGTCCTTGAGCAGCTCGAGCAGACCTGAATGCCTCCTTCCTGAGGTCTAGCTTCAATGGTGCCCAAAAGAATAATGCAATCTTCCAACGGTTTCAAAGTAATCAGTAGTTCTACCCAGCTATTCTCCTATGAAATACAACAATGGCCAGCATGGTACAGAAACCTCCATCCATGCCATACACATGCATACCTCAGGATACTCTAATCAGATTTAAGATCTGCTTAACAAGGGGGTAAATCATACCTAGACCTGGAAACCTAGGTCATACCTAGGGCTCATGGATCTTGGAGGAGAATCTACAATCACCACTTTACTAAACCAGGTTAATTCCCAACTATATTCTAAATATTAGTCCTTATCCATCCAGATAAATGTAATCTTTACCTTTCATCGAGGAAACTTCTTTTTGAAACAGACAAGAACCATTACAGGAAACCACAACCAATCATAATGCAGACTTGTGGCACTCAGTCAGTGGATACATCTACAATACAATTCCTGTACCTAAGGCACAGGGAACACTGCAGAAGAGGAAGCGGAGAGACTGGAAGATCCAGAGGATCTGTGGGTTTGCTGTGATATTTTATCTCTTAGCAATTGCAGAAGCAATTCCCGAAGTCTTGCCAACATGGCTGTCTAAACATGAACTGAACAAGAAAGCATAAGGTTTTAACCTGGTGAAGGGGCTGAAGACGGGGCTGTGGTGGAGAACCCTTCTGTTCTTGTTAAGGAATAGGTTCAGTTACTAGCATTTACACTGCAGCTCACTACTTCCTGTCACCGTCTCCTGACCTCTGCAGGTACTCTGCACTTTCATGGTACACATTTTTAGCTTCATGGAGGCAAAATATTCATCCAAAAAAAGTTTTAACCTATTTAAGCAGTTTAAAATAAAATGCATACAGGGAGAAGACATTTGCAATATGTATGAAGAATTCAACTTCTGTGGTCAAGTAAATTGAGTTTCAAAGACTAATATTAGTATAGAATATTTTCTCATCTTAAGGTAAGATTTCAGGCTATTCATGATTACTTGAATCACCACACAATCCATTTCTATTATAAAAAACACATGTTGTGGACTATGTGTGTTTAAAGTACACAATGTATACGGGAGGTCTGACAATCAGAGCCTTATTTTCTGGACTCCAAATAATCAAGTGCTAGCTCCAACTGCTTTAACCCCAGGCTTATGGCTTACCCAGTACCTCTGAATTCCCTTGAACTCCACACACATACTGTTTGTACAGCAGCTACAAGGCTTGCTACACAGCCAAGAGTATATAAAAGGCATGCACATCATTAAAATGAAGCCAAGCTCCCCGCCTCACAATTTGCTGGTAAGCCAAAGGTGCCAAAGTAAACCCAAGCCAAGCCTGTCACCCTCCCCAGAAGAAGATCAAGTCATGGGTTTCATAAAATGGAAATTAACCTTTCAGGAGTACATTAGAAAGCACTGTCTAAATATTTCAGATAAAAATTTGAAAAGTTTCCCCTGGCCTCACTTAAAATGCTTGCTATATCCCTTTTAATTTCTGCCTTCAAGGACTACTATATAAACCTGCCAGGGTTATTAATGCATCTCACTATGATTCCTTGGTGTTACTAAATATGGAAAAGCAGAGGAGAGGATCCTTAAAAGAAGAAAAGATCATTGCTGCTGAGAGAGGAAAAGCACTGCCCTTCCCTTTTCTTCTTTATATTTTGGATCTTCATATAGGGGTCTTTGCAAACATAGAAGTAAAAAGAGCTATTGGATGTCACACACACACACACACACACACCACACACAACACCACCCCACTCAGACCAACCCCCACCACCCCACACCATGGAATAAATGCACTTTACTTAAGTCTTAGGATATAATTTTTTCTTTAGAAAGAAATCACAGTTCATGTGTAGAGTAAAATTTTCAGTGTGTAAGTATATTATTTTGTTCGAAGTTGGTGCTTAATGATAGTTTAGTTATTATTTTTGTTGTATTATATGCTTCCTGGTCTGTGTGATGATTAACATGATTTCAGTTTAAATCACTGTGCTTATGATTTTATATATATATATAAAACCTGTAAACCCCATTTCCCCAAGCACAGACAACTTCCTGGAATGCTGGGGGCTGTTGTTCAGGTAAGATAACAAACATGCCTGTTTTTTGCTTCTGTAAACAAGCTTGCTTGCCCTGAGTACACAGAATTTATGTTCCATGACAAGCAGGCAAGAAGTACATAGTCTTGTGAGTTTTATCTTTATGTCTCTCTGTGGAACAGAGACAAAAGATGAGGGAAAATTAAACTTTAAGGTCTCTTTGAAAGAAACAAAAAACAAATTAAAATGTTGAAACTAAACTGATTACATAAAGGCAGAAAGTACATAACCTTGACTTTTGCCTTTATAAGTCCCTCATGAATGTAATTCCAGGTCATACTCTGAGTGTGAGTGTCAGGTATGGAGCTGACCAGTATCCATTCTTCTCGCCAATAAGCCTGTTATTAAAATTGCTTCATGATCAGACTGGTCAATCGCTAAATGTTTGAAATGAAGTGTGGGAGAATTTAAGCCAAGGGTGGCCTTAAAACAATACAGGTGTTTGTAGGCAGTGAAAGACATCAAGTTAGTGCTTACAGCAATTCAGCCAAAGAGCACAAGATAGGTATAAGAGAAGTACTTCTGGATCAGGGCAATCTTCCAACTACTTCTAAAACAAAGTTCACCTCCATTGGGTAAACTCCTACCTCTGGCTCTTTTTAGGCTCTCCCCAAGTGACTTCTTTTCATCTCACCTTTCGAACTCATGTATGGATGTCCAGTCCTAACTCTTGTTCTTTCAGCTAAATGCTCTCCTCTCCTGGAACTTTGATGACCACTATCTACCAAGGCCACACACTGTCCCTTAGTCACTGCCTGTCAACATTGGAGACCAAGTTCTTCTATCCCCTCTAGACCATCGGCCCTTGCTTCTCTCTCTTAAATGGCAGAGCCCTTTCAATGTAATTCTCATGACTCCTACAGCTGCTAGCCTCAAGGGACTCTCTCATTGGGCCCACCTGTCTCACCTCAAACCTTTCACCCTTCCACCTAAAAATGATTCTTTTCCCTACACATCAATCCTAACAGGATCCTTTTCTCTTAAGCTCCAGAAGATGCTGAGACCACCTACCTTGTCCCCAACCCCAGGAAAATGAGACTGCACTCCAGCAGCTGCACTAGACCCCACTGGGTTAGATAGGGGTTTCTCATCCAGGATAGTCCTTATATCTAGAGATTCGAGGTTCAAGAAACCCCCCAGTGATAATACCTTTTCAAACAGCGTCAATAAACTGCTCCATAGCTGGATGCCAGGAGCTGATCTAAATTGTTCTCATCCCTATATCCACCATTCCATCTAAATATATGACCTCTTCGTTTGCTTCCTCTTTGACCAGATTAAAGATGATTGTTAAAAATGGCCAGATGAATATGGGGGCTGGCAATATTGGTCTTGCCAGATACATATGTTAGGATCACAGACCAATCGTTTCTTCTTTCAACAATGTCATCTTCTATATTCAAGACCCACGGAATCCCAGGTGAGAAATAGGCATCATTGGTAAGCTCTATCATAAAGACCAATCTGGGTTCTCGGTAAATACTGTTCACATCCAGGGGTCTTCAGGAGCTGATCCAAACCATGTTCTTCCTCTAAAGACAGATAGATTCCTAGGCAGCAGTGGTGCTTCAGAACCAATGGGGACTAGATGGTCTTACAGGAAAAGAAAGTAGTCTGCCTTTTTCTCCAAAAAGAATGCTGCTTCTACGTTAATGGGCCTGTAATAGTGAGACACAAAATCCAGCACCTACAGACATCCAAGAACATATCGAACAGTGTGAAGGCTCTAACGCCTGGGTTTTTGAAAACTCTATATGGAAGTGGATACTGCCTTTCCTAACCTCACTTCTTGTTTTTCTGGCTTTACTATTTGCCCACTGCCTCATTAATCTTGTTCCTCCTCATCCACATTCCCCCAACAACAAATTCAAAAAATTCCTAACCAAACAATTAGTTCCTTTTACAGGGTTACCAAGCACTGTCCACAGAGAAACCTGATGTCAATGGCTATCAAATGAGCCCCGATGGTAAGGGTCAGCTACACTCCCAATTGATGATGCCCCTAGACAGCAGGAAGAAGTTTAAGAGATCCTCCAATGCCCCTATTCCTGCCTCACCAATGCCCCTCTCTTTATAATAAGAAAAAGAGGAATGTTAGAATTAGGTACATCTGTGGACAGCTAGAAGCTCTTTATAGTCGTTTCCCTGACCTAGCGATGAGAAGCCACTCGTGTTTCCATTGCCATGACACTCGCCACACATCCTTTTGCACAAGCATCATGGCCTAGATAAAAGACTCATCTTCCGACCCACAGCCCCTCCTCCTCCTTCTCCTTCTTCTTCCCTCTCACACCCCTCAGAAACTGCCTCTGCCAATAAAACCTCCCATGTGAGACCTGCCACCTGGTGTGATTTTTTCCAGGATTGCACTGCATATTCTAACAGAGACTTCTGAAATGCAAGGTAACAACTACTTCTACTTTCTTCTCTTCTTTATTCTCCTCCTTCTTTTGTTGAGAAAGGATTTCTATACATAGCCCTGGCTGTCCTGGAAGTCATTATGTAGACCAGACTAAGGGAGAGTGCAACAACACCTGGAGCATGTTCTTTGAGAATTCTATCGCAGGCATTATGTCTCAGCCCATTTTATTAGAAATTAGAGGTCATGCATGATAAATTTTGGCAAAGAATTGTTTGCATTTTCTTCATGCCATGAGAACTGTTGAACAATTAAAGATACCAAACTCATCAACCCAGTGAAGGAAATTTCAAGGGATCCCATAATATGTAGTGCCAGGGAAATGTTAGTGATCCCCAAGAAAACAGACAGGAGCCAATCTGATGCAACTCACAGCAGGGCCTTTATTCTATTCAAGCTTGCTTGCCCCCCTCTACCCCCAATGCACCACCACCACACAGGATGGTTTTGGTGGTGGGAGGAGTCCTGAATGTCCAGGGCAAGGCTTTATAGTAAGCAGCAAGCAGGGAGTGCTTGTGCCAACATCTAATTGGAAAGCTGCTACGGCTGGTGCTGGGAGTCATATAATAAACTTAACTTCTTTGCCCCTCTGCATTTGTGGTCTTTAGGCAGGGGGTGGGCTTGTAACCTGGGACTGCAGGTTTGTTGGGGGAAGAGACACTGGTCTTGTTGAGGGTGTAACCTAGAGACTCTGGTCTTGTTGGGGATTAGCGTAGAGACTGGAGCTACGCTCAGGTTTTGTTGGGGGGACAACTTGGAAGCTAATGCTAAGTACCAGCCTGTTAGTTTGCCTGAGTTTGAACTTAGGTCAGATTTTCTAAAATGGAGTCTGAACTGAAAAGATCTGGCATCTCAAATACAGGCTGGGATAATGATTTTATCACTTGACTGCCTTTAGTCATATTTACAGGGGGAGCATGAGCAAAAAGCAAAGCAGAAAGATTAGAGAAACTGAACTTTGTGTAGAAAATAGTTGTATATAAAGCTGTAGTCATATTATTACTGTTGTAATTATCCTCCATTCCTCTCTTCCTCCTTTGCTGTCCTGCAGAAAGTAGATACTCCCAACATACTCTCTAAATGCTGCATCGAGTTCTGCTTCACTACAAGTCCAGAAAAAACACTCAAGTGATAATGGACTAACAACTCTAACAGCTCAAGACAAAAATAAACATTTCCTCTTTTTACCCCATGTGTTTAGCGAATGATACAGAACTCTGATAGCACACAAGTTAGCTACTCTGAAGAGCACTAACAGACTTTGCACAGAATCTTTGATAACCAAACAAATAAGCAAGTAAACAATAGCAAGCACCATAGCATAGAGACTCATTATTTGCAGTTGTATTTTTTTTCTTTTTTTAATTAGATATTTTATTTATTTACATTTCAGATGTCATCCCCTTTCCCCCTTTCCCCTCCCTAAAACCCCCATCCCATCCCCCTCCTTCTTTTTGCTTTTATACCATTTTGTAGTTGCTTTTTATAGCAAAAAAAAAAATGGTTTAATATTTTAAAAATTGTATTTACTGTTGTTGTAGTAGAGTGTGTGTATGGGAGAGAGAGAGAGTACAATGTATGAGGGAGGAAAAGAGAGTGGGGGTACATGAGAAAGGGGGAGAGGTGCATATTATGAAAGGTGCACAGAAGTTGAAGAACCTCTTTCGGAATTAGCTCTCTCAATCCATCATTGGTTTCAGGGATTGAATTCAGGTCACTGGTTTTTTTGTGGCAAGTGCTTTTACTCTTGGAATATATCATGGTCTCAAAGGTATTTTCATTTTTTAATCATATATATATATATATATATGTGTGTGTGTGTGTGTGTGTTTGTGTGTGTGTGTGTGTTGTGTGTATACATATATGCACAATATACCTATATAAAACATATATAACATTAAGTTATATATCTGCCATGGAACTTATCCGCAAATATGAAAATATTTCAAACTTTAAAGTCCTAATCTAATTTTTAATGGAAAATATTTGGATAGTTTAAAAATGTAATAGAATATCTGCAAATAGCTAATTTGAAAATAAAACTTTAATTTTCATATATCATATTAAGTAATTTCATAATCAAGTCAAAACAACTGATTATCTTTTTTTGAGTGGCTTTTCGGTCATATAAAGATACAATTTTCAGTTTATCTTGTGTATCACAATCAAGTAGCACATATTAATTCTCTTGAGCATGGACATTCAATTGTTCTTTATTGAAATGACTGTTATTTTAAATGGCTCCATTAAAACTGGATATGGTAGCGTACCTCTGTAACCCCAGCACACAAGAATCAGAGGCAAGATTATTTCATCGTCATTCTGAATACATAGCAAGTCTCAGTATTAAAATCATACATTAAAATTATTACAACCTTTTTTTAGGTATTGATCCTGCATTGGACATTCAGAAATAATCCTGCCACTCATTCTTAACCCTCCTTCTAACCTCCAAAATTTTCCCTTTCAGTTTCATGTCTGTGTCTCCTCTAGCAAATAAAGAAAACTTTCCTCTGGGGTGTGTGTGAATTATTTTACATACTATGATATATAGTTGGTTTTTTTTCTTCAAAGAACACAATTTCACTCATTATAGGTAAATACGACTTCATTGTGTATCATTGTGTATTCATTTTATTTATCTGCTGACAAACCTCTTGGCTAATTCTATAATTTAGCTATTATGACTAGTACCATACTATATTTTAAATGGAAAAAGTAAAGCAGCAGAGAATCATATGCTTCTTATAATAGTTAAAGAAACTAGCAAGGACCTTTTATTATAGAAAGGAAGAGATGGTCAAATGGAAGATAAGTTAAGGAAAAGCACAAGAAAGTAAATAAGCACACTGTAATAAATTTCATGCCACATGATTCAACACTGTTTGAGTCAGATGCTTAAGAAAAGTAGACATTGAAAAACTGCAGGGGGCTGATAAAATGCCTCAGGGGGCTGGTGAGATGGCTCAGTGGTTAAAAGCACTGACTGCTCTTCTGGAGGTCATGAGTTCAAATCCCAGCAACCATCCACAATGAGATGATGCCCTCATATGGGTGTCTGAAGACAGCTACACTATACTTACATATAATAAATAAATAAATAAATAAATAAATAAATAAATAAATCCTTTGGACTGGAGTGAGTGGGCCAGAGCAAGTGGGACCAGGAGCCAGAGGGAGAAAGGGAAGGGGAAAAAATAAAAAAGAAAGAAAAACTGCATATATGATTAGAAATGTAGCTTAGTGATACAATCTTTATAGAGCATATGTGAAACCCTAGCATGAAATGCAAGGAACACAAGCACATGGAGGCCAGAGGACACCCTCGGATGTCATTCTCAGGAACTCTTCCTTCTCCTTTGAAATGGGGTGACTCAGTAAGATGGGCTGGCTGGCTAGCAAACCTGTTTCTTCAGTGATGAGATTATAAGCACACAACAGCATGCTCAGTATTTTTATGTGATTTCTGATTTTTACGTGATTTAGGTTGTCATGCTTGTGAGGTAAGCACTTTGACTAACTGCAGTGTCTCCCATGCCCTCCCTAGTATTTGCTTGCTTAGCACAAAAGTTACTACAATAGAAGCTCTCTTCACCCTAAGATATACACCTACAATGACATGAGGCACATAGAGATAAGCAGGTCACAACAGAACAAGAAAGAAAGAAAGAAAGAAAGAAAGAAAGAAAGAAAGAAAGAAGAAAGAAAGAAAGAAAGAAGAAAGAAAGAAAGAAAGAAAGAAAGAAAGAAAGAAAACTAGGTGGTTCAGGAGTATTAGTAACAAGCTTTCTGGCTTTCTACAAGGTTGCAGCGAGTACAAACTAATTATTTTGGGTCAACCTACATATCTCTGTCACCTTCCTGTCTTCTCAAAGCACTTGAAAATTTATTTTATATAGTTTAGTCTAAAAGTTTATTGCAATTTATTCAAGATAATCCTGTGATAGTTATACTTGGTTGTCAACATGACTAAACCTGGAATAAACTACAATACAGAAAAGGAGGGCACATCTGTGAGAAATAGTCTGCTTGGTTTGAAGTGGGTCAATCCTTTCAAGTAGAAAGGTACAACCTTTTGATCCAGATCTTGAGGCAGGACAACACATCTTTTATCTGGGTCACACCTTCTGCTGGAAGCCTATATAAGGACACGGAAGATGGAAACTTTTTGTCTTTGCCTGCTTGCCCTCGCCTTGCTAGTGTATCTATTTCTTCAGTGGTACTGAAGCTTTCTTCTTGGGATTCCAACATATACAAGAGATCAGCTGAGATAGACAGCCTCGTGGGACTGAAAAGCTATTAGATTCTTGGACTTTCTATTCACACCTGGCCATTGTTGGGTTAGCTGGACTCCAGCCTGTAAGTCATTCCAATAAATTCCCTTTATATATATTCCCATATATGTATGTGTGTGTTTGTACCATATATGTGTGTGTGTCACATATATGTGCATTCATATATATATATATATATATATGAATGCTCATATATGTTACATATTATATATACATATATGTGTGTATTTGGACATATATGTGTATATATTTATATATATTCATTTCATAAGTTCTGTGACTCCAGAGAACCCTGATTAATATAATGATTAAATCATACATATGCATACAGAGGGGACTGTATATGAAATATAAACAATGATTTGGTTACTTCAGTTCACCAAGTGTTCAGTTTTTTCTCTATCCCAAATACCTAAGATGCTTTTAAATTCTTAACTTTTTTCCTCCCTTTTACCCATTTCATTTCAACTTGCTGATAAATTCTTTGAGAACTAGCAACTCATGAAATACTTAGAAAACTGACAAAAGACAGGGTAGTATAATATCTAAATTACATAGGAGTCTACTCAGTAAAGATAGTATCAGACAGTTACACAAGAAGCACAAAGGCTTTCAATCTTGGACAGCTGCCTGGGACACAATAAACACATCCAGTCAAAGAGAAAAGTAACAAATGTGTTCTGTCGAGTCACTATTGTCAAGAGGTTTTCTGTTCAACACTCTAACAGCATATATTGCTTACCACATAAGAAAGAAGATCAGGCTGGCCAAAAGAAACACTGAAAGGAAAAGTCAGGATATCATTTTAAATACTCTAAATATAAAAATCATCCATAGAACACAAATAACCATACACACAGGAGAAAACAGTCAATCTAGTTTTAAAAGAATAATTTTGATTGGTTACATTTTCTGTTCCCCTCTTCTGCTGCCTTCACCTTGCTAGGCCAGTGTTTCGATTAATTTTAGGGACTACTCCTATTATATTACATTATACAAATACAGAGAAAAAGATAAACCAGATCTAAATCATAATGTCCAGTAGATCCTGACAAGAAGATTTTGGAGTTTTGCCTTAGTGGCTTTACTAGATACTCTTTTCTCCTAAAGACTGATATCCTGGTTATTACTCAACCCATTTACATCAGATTCTAGAAATGAGCCTTTCTAGTAACAAACAAAAATTAGTATATGGTTTCTCCATTGAGGATGTTCAACCAGGGGAACGATGACAGAAGTCTCTGGAAAGAACCACAGGGAACACTGACTCTTTTGCAAAGCCAATTACCTGATTAAAGCCTTCAACATTTGGGGAGAGGCTGAAATCTTACAGGTCCAGGGTCCAATGACAATTTATCTTTGGTCACCTTTAGCTTAGTGATTTGCTACCACCTCTCTCTCTACATGACCTAACAATTTTGTGGTCATTGGGTGAGTCTTTTGGAATAGACAAACTGATAGTGTCCATCAGTAGAACTGCTAAGGTTGCTGTCAGCTATCATCTGAGGCCTAAGATCTGAGACTTAAAATCTCCCTGCTCCTTTTACCCCTCTGATCTCATATTCCCATCAATGTATTTGGAAAATAACTTTTTTTTAGTATGTTACTCTAACACCTTCATAAAATTGCTACCATATTGGAACAAAGAACTGGGGGTAACCCAAACCTCACTTATATTTGGCTTTAGAATAAATTCTCTGCCTTTTGAAAAAATACTAGAATTAAATACTCCTAGTAATGACTTCTTCCTACCAGTTCAGCTAACCTAGACTTATGACTCTTCCTTATTAGGCAAACCTTTGTATTATAAACTGGTCATCATTTCTGCCCCACTACTTTGCTATATTATATCCATCTCACCAGAAATACATGTTTTTATTTCTTTGATCATTATCTACGATAACTGCAGAAGTCTATGAATACCAGAGTGCCATCCAAACCAGGGCACAGAGCTGACAAAGCTGACCCCCAAGAGATGACCTCTGGACACCCTTCTTTTCTCCCCTTTCCTTCCTTTTTTTTTTTAAACAAACAAACAAAACAACAACAACAAAACAGAATTTCAAGTAGCCCAGGCTGGCCGTCAACTCTACATAGCTGAAGGTATCCTTGAAAGCGCTGGGATAAAAGTGTATATCATTAAGCTTAGAGTTCTTTACCTTAACAGTCACCAGAAATCAAACTTTATGAGTGTAAATCTCTCTCATACACAGTTCTGGACACTTCCAAGGACACAAGAAGCACCCAAGAATCTTTTGCCCTTCAGTTCCTGTAGGTTAGATTTCTGTAGTAAACAAACTCAAAAATTTGGCTGGGCTAGCGCCTCTACACTGACCATCAGGTTGTACCCTTCAGTTCTCTGCATATTGAACTCTGAAGTTCTTTTAAAATGCTCAAACTATGTCTGCCCAACAAGGAGCAGATACCTTCCTCTTCCTACTGTTGGCAGTTACTGATTAAAATGTTTCAACCACATTATCTTTGATATCATCTACCTAAAACTTAATCTGAGGCCTTTCTCTGTGATAAAATGATTTCCATGAAGGATTGTTTTCTTTTGCTTCGTGTCTTTGAAGAGCTCATGACATAGCCATGTCACAAAAATCTGCTAAATATTCTTTGATAGATGACAAAAATACTGCCCACAGCAACTCTTAAATCCAAGAAGGCTCCGTGATCTTTACCTTTCTCTCCCCTCTCTTATCTTTCCCTTCTTTCGTTTGCAGCCAAACCGGGTAGGAAGTATTTGGGTGGCCTCCTTTCCCTTGTCTGAACCCTAAATCAAGGAAATGTCAACCATGGAAAAAAAGCTGAGCTCCCTCCTCTAGCTTGCAACATTTGGGGAAAAAGTTCCAGAAATGAAGAATCAGATGGGATGGGCGGGACTTCCGGGCCGCCAGAGTTCCTTCGGATAAGCCGAGGGCTCTGGCGAGGGAAGGACCTCGGGGAGCGAGCGTACCAGGAGCGGAAACGGGCCCGGGAGCGTGTGGAAGCCGGAAGAGGGTCGCGCGCAGCGGAAGGTGGGGTGCGGGAAGAGGAAGAGGGTCTCAGAACACGGAAAGGGAAATCAGAGGCAGGGGCTGCAGGCCGGCCGTAAGGCTGCACCGAGTGTCAGGCCGCGGAGACACCCCCTCTCCCAAGCACTCTGGCCTACATGCTGTGGCGTGATGGGGGAGGAGCGCCTTTTCGGGCGAATCCCGAGCGAAGGGGCGCGCGGCTGCGCACAGGCTCCCTGCGCAGGCGCACTGCCCTCTGCTGGCTCTGGCGCCGCCGTGCAGGCGGGCTCGTGAGGGTCGGGGCTTCTCTGGGAAGTCCTGAGGCGTTACAGAGAACGTGGGAGAACCGCGGCGTTGGCAAGTGCAAAAAGCATGAGGAGGGTTGAGGTCACCTCTAAGCTAATTTCTGAATACTCTGGAATCCCTTGTGAGAACTGAGGTAATGTTCCATGCGATCTCTAGAATATCTGCTTGTGAGGAAATGATCTTGCTTATTTAAAACGTTTCTTACATCTTTGTTTCGTGAAGCCAACTTTTCAACAAGAGGAGCAACTCAACTTTGATGGAGTTACTAAAGGTATCCTACCCCGTCCCCACTTTTATCAGATCCCAAGGAGTTATGAATTGGAAAGGCAAGGACATCACACTTTAGCATTTCTTAGTTTCCTAACTTTCACATCGGATTCTCTAGCGTGTTATTGTTTCTTGTTCTCGGTGCTACACGCTTAGAGATATGACCAAGACTGATCAAAGACTTAGTTTAAAGAAATAGCACCCTTACAGGGGCCTGACAGGTAGAAGAATTATGAGTTCTTGGGAAGATGACAGATTTCTTTTGTTTGTTTCTTGGATACCTTATTGGACTGTGGCTTGAAACCCAATTAGTTAACAGCTAGCTGAGGCGGTACAGAGAATGATCATCATTCCACTAAGGCAAATAGAGTTGCAACAAGGTGAATTAGAAGAATGAACCGGCTGGATGGTGAGTTACCCTTGTGGTCATTCAGGGCCTTAATCCTACCAAATTGTTTTAAGAAAATTCTTGGAAATTCCTGTTTGCCAGGCACAATTCTCAGCACTTCTTGATGCCTTCTCAGCAACTGAATTTAGTAGGACGACTTGTCAAAAGAAGAAGTTAACGATAGTGTTTGAGGTGACCACAGCTGTTGGGTAGTGGAGATGGATTTTTATGTAGTCTAGGAACTTAAAGAAAATGACTTGAAATTACTCTCTGAAAAAAAAACCCAAAAATCTGTAACAGTATATGTGCTGAAATTTGGGATGACAAAAATCAAGATTTGAGGAAATGAAAGTTGTTTTCTTTGGTGTGTGTGGGTGAGAGGTGTGGGTGGTGTGTAATGTGAAAACTTGAAAAACAGGTTTCATTCTAAAGTACCTTCTGATATTTCTTTGTTTACTTCCTTATGCTAATTGTTTTAAGTATGGAATTATGTTAGTTTTCTAGTACAAGTTAAGGACTTTTAATAGAAGAACTAACATATAGAAATTGGAGAGGGAAACCTTTGGTCCCAGATGGCCAGAGGCAGTGAGCATGTTTACCTGCAATGATGTGTTTCCTGATAGGACAGCTGCTTTACTGACCTAATTTATTTTTTTTTTCCTCCTGAAGAAAATTTTATAACATTGTAAATCAAACATTTTCATTGCCTTGTGTTTCCAGGAGTAAAGCAAATATAAGCAGTTGATGTGTGTCTACTCTAAGACAGCCCTAGAATCTTAAATTCTATTTACTTATATTTTCAGATACTATACTAATTCACCAATGTCTAACATCTTATCATCTTAGCACCAGAGCCATTATGTATCTTTAACAAAAAGTTATTTTTAATAATGTATATGGGGGTGTGGTGGGCAGGCACGAGAATGGGAAGTCAGAAGAGGCCTGGGTCTCCTGGAGCTGGAGTTACCAGCTGGAAACCAAACTCGGGTTCTCTGGATCAGTGGTAAATGATTTTAACCATTGAGTTTGTGTATTTAAAATTGGGATGAAAGTATGCACAACAAGCTCCTAGCACAGTATTACAATTGAATTTCCAACATTTGGGTCAGTGAGTCTAGCAGGCTTGAGCTGTTCTTTGAATTACACTGGTATAGACAAGGAATCTGAAAGAAGTAGAGAAACGATGGCTCAGTGTTGAAAGACACAGAACGAAGGAGGAAGAGAAAAATGGGGAATTAATAGAAGAATGGGCACATGTTATAATAGAAGGCTTTCTTGGAAAAGTGTTTAATTCTAATGAGGCAAAGCAATGCATTACATAAATATTTAAGTGTTCAGTGGTTTGAGGGTGAAGGGGTATGATCCGATACCATACTAACCATGCCCGATGTTGGAGGGTTAGACAGTATATCTAGATAAAGGGCAGACCCCTTACCAAATGTGTGTGTGTATGTACATACATATGTATATAGATTCTACTAACCTATAACAATTAAAAGTCCAATGATTTCTAAGCCTTAACTCTATATTTTATACTTTAATTTCTTGTTCTTTTCATAAACAAAGCATTGTAAAAATACAGACAAATTAATCTTCTTTAAATGCCCATCTAAATCATAATCAAATTTTCTTAGCATTTGCATTTGATGTTATAATCAATTTGTGGAAGATCAGAACTTTTGCTTCAAATTAATTTCCTAGTTGAGTTATCTCTATACCGAAACATACTCAAGAGCAAACCAAACAATTTACAGAGTGTGAGAGCATGTATACCACACACCACACACACAAAGACAGACACAGAGAGAGAGAGAGAGAGAGAGAGAGAGAGAGAGAGAGAGATTGATTGATGATTGATTGATTGATTATTGGTAAGAGTACTAAACTCATTAGGCTTACTTCTAGAAATGTAGGCGACTCAACTTTTCAATTTGAATCTTCGATCTTGAGAACTTAATGTTTTTCTAGACCAGAAGCAGATCCAGCAGAACCATGACACCTACTCTGTGTGCCCTTCTTTTGGTGAGGGGGTAAAAGTAGCTTCAAATGTCTCTTCCCAAAATGTGAAGAGTGTCTTGGAGGGAATAAGAATGGCCAGTAGAGAGGAATGAAGGATAACAGAATTGAGTAAGTTAAAATATCAGCACCAGTAGAAGCAGACACTTTGTGTTTCCACCTACAGGGAGTTCACATTTCAGTCTTTCTCTGGAAATGTGTAGGATGACACCAGTCAAACTGGGTTTTCTCAATTATGTTTGCTAATTTTTTTTTTTTTTTTTTGGTATTTACTGGTAAAGTACTTCTCAATCTGAAAGAATATATTAGTTCTAACCCATAACATCCATTAGCCTTGTGAGAGGAAAAGAAAATTACTGATATGTGTAACATACTAACATTGAATAATATTAATAGTCACTTCTGGATGGAAACTTAGAAATAAGAATGGGTCTCTTTATTGCAACAACTGTATACTTGTTTTCTTTTCTAGAAATGGCAAAAAGTCTTTTGGCTTCATCGCTGTCTGTAAGAACAAAACTCTTACAAACAGGAGTGTCGCTTTATAATACAACTCATGGCTTCCATGAGGAGGAAGTAAAGAAGATACTGGAGCAGTTTCCTGGTGGATCCATTGACCTTCAGAAGAAGCAGAATGGCATTGGCATTCTCACTCTAAACAACCCTAATAAAATGAATGCCTTCTCAGGTATGAGAGGTCTGCCTTCTCCAGACAGAGAATGACACTAAGTCATAGCCTTCTGTCATGGTTTTTCTGGTCTTTCCCCGATGAAAAAAAAAAAAGGAAGTCTTGGTATTCTTTGTAGGTTATATGCACATAGATATCATTTTCTATAATGAGAACCAGAAATATTTTTGTAACTATGCATATGATAATTTTTAAGTCATGAATACAAATCTTGATAAAAATGGACACTGTTAAGTCAATATATTTTACCATTGGACTGTGTTAGCCATATTAAACTTTGATATGTTTATTGTTAGCTAATACTACTAGGAAACAAGGCGGAAAAGATTTCAGAGATATTCTGTACACTGTTATAACTGTCATTGTTAGTTTCTACCATTGCCTACTAATATGTTTTAATTTCTAAGATTTTTACTTTTTGAGATTATAATATAACTACATCATTTCCCTCTTCTCTGTCCTCTTTTTATGCTCCCCCCATATACACCCTGCCTTGTTTTTTTGTTTGTTTGTTTGTTTTTGTTTTTTTTTCGAGACAGGGTTTCTCTGTATAGTTCTAGCTGTCCTGGAACTCACTCTGTAGACCAGGCTGGCCTCGAACTCAGAAATCCTCCTGCCTCTGCCTCCCAAGTGCTGGGATTAAAGGCGTGCGCCACCACTGCCCAGCACCCTGCCTTGCTTTAAGTTTATGTTCATGAACCCTTTTTCATTAATTGTTTATCTCTGCCCCTCTGTCTCTCTCTCTCTCTCTCTCTCTCTCTCTCTCTTGTGTGTGTGTGTGTGTGTGTGTGTGGTGTGTTTGTATCCCTGAATGCATAAGTGTAATCTGCTCAGTCTGTATAATGTTACTTGTCTGTATATGTTTTCAAAAACTGACCATTTGGTTTTGGATAACCAAGTGCTCTTTCTTCCCTGGGAAGATATTTCTCTCATTTCCAACATTCCTTAACTACCTGTAATTCTTTGTATAGGGTTGAGTCCTCATGAAGACTGAGTTTAAAATGAACGAGTGGTATCATTTTTATATTCATGGTCACCATTATTGTTTAGGCACTTAAATATCATTTGTGATTGAAGATACAGATTTGTCTATATAGATTTATTCTTACCCTAAATGTATGGATTGTTGTCTCCCAAACTGTAAATATTTTGCATGCAAAAATATTTTTAAGCACACAGGACATTCTTGAGAAGTTTCTATTTTAAGTAGGTAGTGCTTAGAAAGGATGACTTTGTTAGTGATTTGTGAATTCATAACATTGATCTAACATTTACTGTAGCCCCTGCCACTATTGGTTATGGCAGAATAGTGATTATTGACCTTATGGGATATTTTTTCAAAAGCAAGTCCCATGAGAAATGTTTTCAAATCCCAATAATCATATTGCAGATACTATGACCCACGATGTGCATAGATGTAGGTTATTTATTAGAACTTGAAATGACTCTTTCTGCTATTTCCATATGATAACAATCTCAGGTGTAATCCATTGACTTTACTGCTGGTAGATCTGTAAAGCAATTTTATACTGTGCCTCAGGTGTGTCGGGTTTTCAGCCATGGCCTTCAGTTATTCTGTGTTCATTAGCTCTTTCCAGACCTAACTGAACACTCACTCATGCTGCTGAGAAGACGGTTCGAATCTCACTTTGTGCTAGATTTTTGTACCTGGTGAATCATAAAGTCTTACAGTTTTATTGTGCTCATAGAGCTCACAGAGCCTGTTCAGAGACCACATGTAGCTGCCCTCTTTACCATAAGAAGGTTTTCCTTGTTACTGTCTCCACTATAATATATTCTGAGTTTTCTATTCCTAGGACATGTATCATTTATTATCATTCTTATTTTTCTACTAAATATATTTGTCTGGTTTCTTAAGATACATAGAGTAATGAATTTGAAATTTTAAGGCAGGGTTTGTTTTTTATGCTTTGTTTATATATTCCATTGTATCAGAACAATACACATTTGGTAAATCTACTGTAATTATTTATGAAGTATCTGTCCTAGCAGTCTTTTCTTAGCACTTTACTGTTTTTATCAGCTCTCAGATGTGCTTGTGTTTTTCATCTCTCATCTGATAGGTATCATGATGCTACAACTTTTGGAAAGGGTAATTGAATTAGAAAATTGGACAGAAGGGAAGGGCCTCATTGTCCATGGAACAAAAAATACTTTTTGCTCAGGATCTGATCTGAATGCTGTGAAGGCACTCTCTACTCCAGAAGTAAGTACGTAGGCTGGGAGAGGCTGCTCTCATCAGACATGGCTGAGACAGTCATGTTTCACCTGTGTGGTTATTGTTATAACTCTTCCAACAGTAGTTTTTGTTTGATTTGGTTTATTTTGTTTTGTGATCAAGTATAAAGATTTATAAGGGGAATAATAAGGGAAATTTGTAAGGAAAACAAGGAAATGTTAGGGTCTTCCCTATGGGTTATCTATAAAGACATTTTGGTTGACACGCTGAGATGACTCATCTCTGTGGTCCAGGCAGAGCACTTGTGGATGTGCCTGTGTTTTGGAGAATGAATGTCTCATGCTTTCAGTATTGTTCTTTCCCTCCAACAGTGCCTCCTACACATCTTCTTTTGTAATTTGATTGAATATTTTTAAAGAAAAATTTAAATTTTAAAAATTTTGGCATTGTGAAAAAGTTGCAAGAATAGTACTGAGCCCCCAGTACCTGTACTCTCTGCCCTTTGTTTTAGCATATTCCTTCAGTGTCAACAACTTATGCACCAACATTGGTGTTTTACTGTTGATGAAACTCAGCTCTATGATCTAGGATGCGTACTCTCAAATAGTGAAGCTCATTGAAGCACAGAGTAGAATGGTGATGTCGCAGGTACTCAGGGTAAAATATGGGAAATTTAGTTTCCATTACACATGACAAATTAGTGCTGTAGCATATTGTCTGTAACGAGCAATGCTAGAGTCCATCCATCAATGTTCTTATACATACACCCTACACTGATGATAAAACAAATGGCAGAAAAAACTTGGTGGGTATACCTACAGCCCAAATGGATGGTGATACTTGAATTGGAGATGTCTACTAACTCAAGTTGCGCACATTAGATATGTATTTATTTTTACATGTCAGAGTGGTGTAAGAGAAGAGAGAAAAGAAAGTCCATCAATTACTAGTATGGGTGACTCCATTGTGCTCTTTTCTGCTTTGGAATCTGATTCAGGCCATCATGATTCCTTAGGTCTCTCATCCGTGAAAGTTCCTCGAGCCCTGTGTGTATCGTGTGTATGAGCATGCACATGTGTGTGATCTTACTCTGTAGCTCAGACTATCCTGGAACTCCTTTATGCACTTTATGTATCATTGACTGGATTCAAAGTCCGTGAAATCCTCCTGTCTCCGTCTTCTGAGAGCTAAGATTATAGACATGAGCCATTATATCCAACTTTTTTTAAGGTAATATTCAGAGTTAAAATAATATTTGTAAAGTATTGAATATTTTTGTCATATGATAATTTCAAAATTGTCAAATAGTGAATTAGTGTGTATAGAATTTCTGAACCAGTTTTTCAAATAGACTGTATTCTTTAAGAATGCACTTGAGAAGTAATGTAAATATGAACCTTAAAGTCTTGGAGCTGAGGAGCTCACACACTTAACATGAGTTGCAGCTGTATAATGTATAAATCATCTAACACTTGCAGCTGAGACCATGAGACTCTTACTGAGATTTCACATTGTAATTGGTTTTTCTCAGTGAGGCTCTTCCAGATCCAGCATATTGATGCTTTGTGTTACAGATGTATCAGTGGTGTCTGTATGTTTGGTGAATATTTCTCGGAATATTCACCAAACATATTCAATATTCAATATCAAACATATTGGTATGTTTGGTGAATATTTCTCAGAATGCTGAAGTAACTGAAATATGTGTCAATTTAGTAAGTGGATTATGATTGTCCTCTAAATAAGATAAAATGCTTTAAAAGATTTTTAAATGACTTGTCTTTTAAATATCATTATGTTGTTGTTTTGCCACTGCAATTTTTCAACTAAATTTTTTAAAGAAAATTTCCAGATGTCCACAGAAAGAGAAAATCCAGTGAAACTTTCATATCCCCATGATTGTCATCACTGGCAATATTCTGTTCCTAAGCTCTTTCCCTGTATGGTCACAGGTCACTTATGAAGCTGGTTTCGTTTGGGCTCTTTTGTGTAATGATGAGGAAAAGAACTACAGTTGTCCCTATTCCACAGTTGCATCTTACTTACCCGAAGCTGTGGTAGGCAGGAGAAGAACTAACGCAACACAAGAGTTAGCCCTGAAGAGTCATGGAAAGGAGTAAAGCAAACCATAAGAAATGTGTACATAGTATTCATTTGTAAGGTTGTGGTTTTATGCCACAGATGTTCTAGAGACTTGGAGAAATCTCTTTAGACGTCTGAAGAAATTAAAATCCACAGTTGGAAACTTAAGTGTGTAGGAAAACATAAAATTGCTTACTTTGCAGCAAGAGGGTGTAATGTGTCAAAGAAAGACTTAATACTTAGAAAGCTTTACAGTCTTACCCTAGTGTGAAAAGAATGTCCTTCTCTCTCCCTGACCTCCTCTGTTACTCTTCTGCCAAATTACTATTTAGGTCTTTGTTGCTTAAATGTCTACAGCATCCCCCAACTTCTGTCTAAATGCTTTGGGTTTGTTGCTACTCTGGTACAATTTCATTTTAGCTGTAGTAATTATATAGACAAGTTACTTATTTTCCAAATATCTCTCAGTGTATTTGAAAGGAGTTCACTATTCCATAAAACAGGTACATATGGTCATCGAATAAGATACTTTGCAAGATGGGAGTTTTTATACTCAAGATGCATGCAAGAGTGGAGATTGATGCTCCTGGTTTCTTTACACACACTGAGGATTGTACATGTTTTGCCATGGCTCTCAGGATCCAGACAGATGAAAACCACATCTGTGGTAGCTCTCCAGTCCTCTGTCCAGTGCTTCCCAGCTGCCTATACCTGAGCTCTGCACTGCTTTCTTTTCTGTGGCTATTCCATGGTACTGTCCTCTACTTGCCTGGTAGTGTTTGTTGTTGTTGTTGTTGACTTCTTTCTTTAACTTTTTAAAAATGTTTATGTGTGCCTGTGTATCACATTCATGCTCAGGGAGAACACAACAGGACATTCTATCCCCTGGAATGGGAGTTACACATACTGTGAGCTAGAGTGTGGGTACTGAAAATTGAACCCCAGTCTCTGGAGGAATAGCTAGTGCTCTTTACCTGCTGGGCCATATCTGTAGACCCCTGACTTCTTTTCTTCTTTCAACTCTGGGAAATAAATGAGTATTTGACCCTGTAGCTTTGGGTGAAGAATTAATATTTCTTCCTCTTCCTGTTCTGCTTCTTTATTTTCTCAGTGTAGTCCAAGCTGGCCTGGACCTCACAGAGATTCTCCTGTCTCTGCCTCCCAAGTGTTGGGGCTTAAGGTGTGTGCCACCATGCCTAACCAAATTAAATCTCACTCCTAGGTATTTGGGCCAGAGTTAATTACCTGTTTTACAATATATTTATAGTCAAAACACATTTTACATTATGGAATTTTTATTAGTATTGTTACATACTGTCTGCCTCAAGTAACTTGTTGCATAAGCCTAGCATTTTCCATTGCCTCTTCTCCTATGTAAAGTCACCCCGAATCTCCGTGCCTCAGTTGAATTTAATTGTTTCTTCATTGGCACTCTTTTTGGTTACTTCAAGCTTGAAAGAAACTGGGAGGTGGGGGGTGGAGAGCATAATACCTTAATGGTTGTTCCATTAAGGTTATTGAGGGCTTGTTATATTCCTTAGCTCCTATCTAGTAGAAACAAATGATGGACTGGTGTGAGCAAAACAGGGAAAGTGTGTGTGTGTGAGTGTGAGTATTCATGGACGTGTATGCATGTTTGTTATATGATGGGCTAGTGTGAGCAGAACACAGAAAGTGGGTGCATATGTATGTGCATGCTTGTGTGTGTATTATATGATGGGCTGATGTAAGCAAAACAGTATGTGTGCACAGCTATGTGTGCATGCTTTTGTGTGTGTTTGTGTGTATGTGTGATATGGGCTAGTATGAGCAAAATAGAGTGTGTGTACATGTTTGTCTGTGTTATGTGTTGTTATATATGATATAGTATGCTATGCATATGGTATTTAGAAGATTGCCAGATATTTGAAGTTAAGATTCTTGCTTGAAAGGTATAGGAGTTAATAATGATGTTGGTAATGGACTTTAGGATAATGTGCAATTTGGTCTTTTCAGGATCTTAGAGTTTATACTGCTGGTGACTGGAAACCATTATCCTACAGGAAGGGTTACCAAGGCAGCAGGATGGAAATTATATCTAAGAAGAAGAAACCAAATACAGAAAAATTGGTTAGGAAGTAAAGTTTTGGGTTTTGTTTTTGTTTTTTTTTTAATTTTTTTTTTTTTAACTTTTAAGCCTATGAGCTGATGAACAGGTCCAGACTAGTTTAGTTGGAACAGAAATAAAAAAAGAAAGTAAATATTGGCAATAATTCAAAGGCGGAGCAGAGGAGGCCCAGCTTGGTCCTGATGATGAGGATTTTGTGAGCTAGAGGAACTGGCAATACCATCACCATTCTCAGCCTGCTGACCATGGCTAACGTTCCTAGAAACTAAGCAGCCTGGGTGTGTACAGCTACAGAATGGGCAGATGCTTGTCTTTCCCGCTGTACTGTAAGTCAGTTTCTGCATCTATTCCTCACTCCTGTGGATGAGGAAATGAGCTCCTTGTCACGATTTGCTCATGTGCATACTATTACTACGTGGTAGAACTAAAACCCAGCCTCTGCTCTTACTGCTGGTCAGTTTAGCAATGCTGAGTCTGAGGAACTACTGGCTAAAAGTGGAACTGTCTAGTAGAGTCTTCTGCTTCACATACAACCAGCAGTGGGAGTGGACGAAGCTTTCGAAGAAAAGAAAACGAATGAATAAAAGAGAGAAGGAGTTATGGCCTGGGTTTGGGAGAATCCAGACATTTAGGGGATTGGCTGAGTGGGAGGAGACAAGGGGGAAGACTGCAAAGAAGCAGTCATACAGCAGGTAAACAGTCAGGAGTAAACCTATTCCCAGAGAGAGAGGACCAGAGTCAAGATACTAGTGTTAATTTGAAGAGAAGATGTTACGGAGTAAGGAAAACTCATTTATTTTGACAAATGGAGTATTAAAATGTTTGGGACAAGGTTCAAAGCCAGATTATACTGGGTTGAAAAAAGTATGGCTTTTATGAAAAATCCAGGAGTCAGAGCCTTAGAATGCAAAATCCCAAAGCTCATTCTGACTTCTGTATTTTACATACACTTTCCTAGCAGTAGCAGGTGGGAGAGTCTTACGTTTCCCCAAGCTACTGTGCATGGAACTCTGTCCTAGGGAGCTGTAATTGTCATGCTTGGTTGTCAACTTGATGGATTTAGAGTCACCTTGGCAATAAAGCTCTGAACATTCTTGTGAGGAATTATGTGGATTGAGTTAACTGTGATGGGAAGTACACCATAAATGTGGTGACACTTTGCACAGGCTGGGTCCTGATCTGAGTGAAAGCAAGCAGGCTGAACATAGCCATTCACCTCTGCCTCCTGACTGAGGATGCCGCACTCCCAGCTGCCACGCCTTCCTTGCCACTCTTACTGCTTGCCTCACACTGTTACACCAAATCCTCCTTCCTTCCGTAAACTTCTTTAGAACTTTTGCCACTTAAGTGAGAAAAATAAATAATCCGGGTTACAGTCTGCCTCACCTTGTGCTGTCCTGCGCTCAAGATCTGGGAAAACTCATAGCACCATTTACACTTCAGCCTTAGAGAACTGTAAATGAAAACTTTGATTTTCAAAACGTTTGACCTTGTTCCTTTCAAAAATCTGAATTTTAACTAGTACCTCTTATGTAATATAATCATATATTTTGTTTATTTTTATTTAAAGAATGGAGTGGCCTTATCTATGTTCATGCAAAACACCTTAACAAGATTTATGAGGTAATGTATCTTTCCTTTAAAAATAAGATTTTTACAGACTAGGAGTCATAATTTATTACTGAATTATTTGTACATTTAAAATGTTAGCTGAGCTTCATATTGTGGCTGTTGTAATGCTGGATGACTATTACACCACAGAAAACAGTCATTAGAGTGAAATGGTCTTGAGGTGGAAATAGTTTTGCAAATAACAAGGAAAAGAGGAAAACAGTTTAAGAAACAGTGCTCATATAACTGGCTAGTGCAGGACCAGCTTTGCGGAAAGGGAAGTTCTGATGCCAGGGGAGAGGCAGGGTGCTGATCAGGAGGTGACATGCAAAGACTCCCCCAGGATGGAGAGAAATCAAAGGGAGCAGACTGAATCCACAAGACAGAAGACTGAATAGGGAAATACTTGGAAAAGCTTTCTGTCAAAAGTGGGTTTACTTTGCATCTAGATGGGAGAAAACAATCTGTGCATTTGAGGTTACAAACTCAGTATGCTTTGAATCTCTTTCTGATTTTGTCTTTAAGATTTATTCTATGTATGTGAGTACACTGTCGCTCTCCTCAGACACACCAGATCTCTATCAGATCCCATTACAGATGGTTGTGAACCACCATGTTGTTGCTAGGAATTGAACTCAGAACCTTGGAAGAATAGTCAATGCTTTTAACTGCTGAGCCATCTCTCCAACACTTTTTCTGATTATTTTTATTCTTAATATAAAGCAGTTAAAAATTATGAAAACTAAGAAAATTCATATTTAAGCATGCTTATTCAACATTTCTGTATTCCTAGTACTCATTTGGGAGTCTAGAAAAACATAGACTCTTAACATTATTGTTTTAAATAGCATCGCCTTAACTCCTGTTTACTCCCACCACACTGCAATTTACTTTTTTTTTCTAGTTTAAAACTCTTTTTTAAAAGATTATTTTATATGTATGAGTGTTGCCTGGGTATCTAGAGCCTTCAGAGACCAGAGGAAGGCATCAGATTCCCTGGAACTGGAGTTACAGATAATTATTAGCTACCATGTTAAAGACTGGAGATTGAACTTGGGTCCTCTGCAAGAAAACAAGTACTCTAAGTCACTAAACTGTCAATCCTTTCTTCAAGATAGGTTTATTTCTTCATTCTTTAATTATCTATCTATCTATCTATCTATCTATCTATCTATCTATCTATCTAATCATCTATCTATCTATCAGCACAGTATTGTGTATCTCAGTTTGATCACAAACTTATTATTAGTTGAGGCTGGCCTCAAACTTCTGATTTCCTTGCTTTTCTCTTATAAGTGCCTAGATTACAGGTAACACCACATCTGGCTAAGTTATTTTTCTTTAAGTAATCCTTTCTATGTGAAATAGGGTGTATTAAGAAAATATTTACTCAGGTTAGACCAATAGGTTTCCATTTTGGTTAGAATCTATTAAAAAAAATGCATACTTTGAAAACACGTTTGTATCTACCTAATAGTATTCTCACACTGTTCTGACATGATATGTTTTTATTTCTTAAGACAAGGTTTCAGCTCTGTAGCCCTAACTCTGCAGAAAGCCACTAGACCAGGCTGACCGTGTACCCTTAGAAATCCACTTGTATCTGCCTCTCCAGGGCTGGGATTGAAGGTGTTCACCAATGTCCCCGCTTCTGACATCTTCCTCTGCTTTCTGAAGACTGTAGACACATACATAGAGTACATAATATAGACACCTAGGCCAAACACTCAGACATATGAAATAATCTTTTAAAAAGAGTTTTAACCTAGAAAACAAACATAAATTCTGGTGTGGTAGAAACAAACAGGAGTTAGAGCAAGATATTTATATATCTAGCTATATCTATATCTATCCATATATATATTTATATATGTGGTTCTTTATAAAAAGAAACAGTAAGGTTTAGTTTAAACGATAAGTAATGCTAAGATTATAGGAGCAGCATATGGTATGGCCATTTAGTCTTTTGATGGAAATCTTAAATACTCGATTTTGTAGCTTTGTGTTTTAGACCAGATTATACCTCAGATATGAGCATAATAGCCCCACCCTGGCTGTAGAGCCATAAAATAGAGCAAATAGTTTCACAGTGACTGTGCTGATCGCTGCAGAGCCCAAGGTTCTATCCTAGATTCCTTATTTAGAAGACAGTTACCGTCTGCTTCCCTGTAAGCCAGGCAGTGACTCCGGCAGGTCCGGCTGACCTGCTGCAGCACTAGAGTTTTAACCTAAAACTCTAGAGTGTAGCCCCTAACAGGGCTAGTTTTTGGCATCATGCCATTTTTTTCTTCTGCTTGTGCCCTTGATGGTTCCTGTTATTAACATGGCAAAATGTTAAACATTTTAAGATGCTGTATACAAATGAACACTAAAGTTAGACTTATTCACATCTATTTTTCCTTCAATATACAGACTACCATTAATAAGTGTGGCTCTGGTTCAAGGCTGGGCAATGGGTGGAGGAGCAGAACTTACTACAGCATGTGATTTCAGGTAAGATAAAAATTACATTGCTGTGGACATAAACATAATTAGCACATGATTGGATTTAGTTTTACCATAATTTCAATATTTCATATATTCTTAAACAAGATAATCAATTAATGAATGTTTTCTTTTTATCAGTCATTTAAAGTAGATCATTTTTAGTTTTGTACAGCTGCTATTACTCAATTATAATGAATTTTTTTAAAAACACCAACAAAACACAGTGACTATCAATAAATCAAATCCATATTAGCAAAGATCCTAATAAGGAAAGTTATGGAAGTCATAATAAGAAACCTCTAAACCCAAGAGAATTATTCAGAAGAAGTTAGCAACTCAAGAACACAGTAAGAGAAGAGACTGGACAGAGTCCATGGTGCTGTGGTTCTCATCAAGACGGTTCTGAGATCCATGTTTTCACTATCTGTGGTTCACGGCCACTTTGCAGATGGAGAACAGAGTTGCAGGGCACTCTGGGAACTGATCGTTCTTCTTGCTTAGAATGATTCTCAGCTTGTAGGTACAGAAGCCAGAAAAAAGATACATTTGATCCTTTTCCTGTTCAAAAAAATGGTATGTGTATTATAAGGAGCTAAACTGGGAGCACAGCAAGGAGCCTGAGCCTGGCACCAGATATACTGTCCATGCCTCTGTCTGCTGCTTCTACCTGTCTGACTTGTGTGTTTGTGTGTGTGGTTGTGTGTGTGTGTGTGTGTGTGTGTGTGTATTAGCATAATGTTGTATCTTTGGTTTTTCCACCCATGCCCCAGTTCCCGAATAACAACTCATAACAACTCAGAGAATTATTATTTATTAATTAAATGCCTAGGCTATAAGCAAGGCCTGTTCTCAGAGGCTCGTACCTTATATTTACCCTTTTTTATTATTCTGTGTCTGCCACATGGCTAGGTACCTCTCCTCAGGTTTACTCATACAACTTCCTCTGAGTCTAAGCAGGGAATCTCCCAGGCTTTTCTCTTTCCCAGAGTTTCTCTTTCTGCTAGTTGTCCCACCTTCCAGTCCTGCCTTTTGCTATAAGTCATAGGCTTTTTATTTTAACAAATCAGAAGGTGCCTTAGGCAGGCAAGGAAGGACACAGACACACCGTCACACAGTGTGCAAAAACATCACTTCAACATAATGCTTTCCCTTAATGTACAGAAAATTTTAATATTTTACTAAAATATTAAAATT
The DNA here is from genome assembly GCA_021653895.1 of Mastomys natalensis. Classification (NCBI taxonomy): domain Eukaryota; kingdom Metazoa; phylum Chordata; class Mammalia; order Rodentia; family Muridae; genus Mastomys; species Mastomys natalensis. Next base: position 80,821 of record JAJTUV010002197.1, on the reverse strand, counting down.
TATTTCTTAAACCTCTTATCAGTATAGTTTTTAGTAGAAAAGTCAATAAATAATTATCTGTCATATTTTAAGACTACTCTCTTTGTTTGACATACTTTCACCCATAATCTTGGCTTTATTTTAGGTTTTTTTAAAGTATTTTATTTTTATGTTTTTAAAAGTACTTTATAGCAATACAGTTGATACATTAAATAACTCTTATACAATGATTTGACATAATTTTAAACAACACAATTTCAGATCCTAAAATCCTCCCCACAGAGTACACATTTTTGAAAATCACTTTTTAAAAGGATTTATTTTATCTTTTTTTGTATGAATATTTTTCTTCTTTTTATGTGTGCTCATAGAAACCAGAAGAGTGTATCAGATCCCCTGGAACTGGACTCAAGAGGGTTTTGAACTGTGATATAGATGCTGGGACTTAAACTCTTGCTCTTGACAACAAGAATAAAGTTCTTAACTGCTGAACCATCTCTCCAGAAGTCACTTTGTCTCAGTGTGTTTGATTCTTTGTTTTCTACACATTGTGTAGACTTCATCGTTTTTGTTTTTTTTTTTTTTTTTTGGTTTTTCCAGACAGGGTTTCTCTGTATAGCCCTGACTGTCCTGGAACTCACTCTGTAGACCAGGTTGGCCTCGAACTCAGAAATCTGCCTGCCTCTGCCTTCCAAGTGCTGGGATTAAAGGCGTGCGACACCGCCACCACTCGGCTTTTTTTTTTACTTCATCTTTTAAGATGTTGGCACATAAACTAAGAGACGAGCTTAAGTCAATTTTTGACCCAGTTTCTAAAGCTAAGGACATGACCCTTATGCTCTAGTAAATAGCATGCTGGACGTTCAGTAGGTTATGTTGATTAGAGTTGCTTTTAAATAATCTTATATTGAGACCTAAATTACATATAGTCGAATGCATCCATTTTAATTGTGTATTATAAAGGAATCTTGATGACTGCATATACCCATGTAACCACTACAGTTAAGATATAGAACATTTTTATTTCTCTTATGTGCTTGTCAATAACGCTACAATAAACAGGGGTATGCAGGTGTCTGTACTGTATGTTGACTTAGATTTCAAAAGGTCTATCCACTGAACTTATACATATAACTAGATGATATGGTAGATCTTTCTGTGTAGGCAAGTGCATCTGAATGTAATTCCTTCCACCTCCTCCCAAATGACTTGATTATAGGCTTGTACCTCTCTACACTTGCCTTTTTCAAAGATTTATTTTTATATATTTGAATACATTATAGCTGTTTTCAGACACACCGGAAGAGAACATCAGATACCATTACAGATGGTTATGAGTCACCAAGTGGTTGCTAGGAATTGAACTCAGGACCTCTGGAAGAGCAGCCATGTCTCCAGCCCCCCACACTTGCTTTCTCAAAGAGCAAAACATTTTAGTTTTTAAAGTATGCTTAGGTTTTCATTTTAAAATATTTACAAATGTTTAAAAACTTTTACTCAGTCTCCTCAAATGCTAGTTAACAGCCAGGGTCCAATTACAAATCAAGACAGTCAAAAGAAGCAATACTTTTAACTAATCTGTAAATGTGATTCAGTTTTTTTCTGTTACCGTTTTAATATCCTTTTTTTCTGGTATGGGATCCGATCAAGAATCTATTTTGCTTGATACAGACACAGACATCCTCACACTTTTGTCTTTAGCCTTCCTGTCCTTTTACATATACATGCTATATAACTTGAGCGTAGATTTTAGTAGACCACATGGATTAGGATCATACTTCTCTCCTTTTTTGGTGGTACTGGGTACTGAATTCATGGATATGTTGGCAGTCCGCCTACTACTGAGCTACATCCCCTGACATTTTGTTACTGTAATTTTGAGATGGGTTCTCACCAAGTCACTAGGAGAGAACTTTAAGAAGTGTTGATCCTACTTCTGCCTCAGGTTTTCAGGAAACTAGGATTAGTGATCTGCATACCAGGCCAGGCTAGGGGTGTAATCTTTTTATTCAGTATTGCAACCTCTGTCTTTTAATTGGTGAATGTGTACTGTTTTATACTCATTGTTGCTATTGATATGATTTTATTTAAGTCTACCATCTTCTTAAAAATTATTTTTATATGCATGAGTGTTTTGGCTATATGTATATATGTGTACCATATGGTGCTCTCAAGGTGCAGAATAAGGCGTTGGATCCCTGGCACTGGAGCCATTGTGAGCCACCATGAGTCAATGCTAGGACCTGAGCCTGGTCCAAAAGCAGCAACTGCTCTTAATCACTAAGCTAACTCTCCTGCCCCATCAATCTACCATCTTAATATTTTTTTCTAATGACATGATTCTGTCTCCTCTTTCTTACTCTTACTTTTTTCTTGCCTCATTGTAGATTATGTAATTCCATTAACTTTTATTAACTACATAAACACACACACACACACAGAGAAGAGAGAGTTTTGAATTAACAGTATGTATCTTAAAGTGGTCATAGCCCTCCACAAAATCTTAAACTAATTGAAGTAATACTATATTATACTATACATTTATTTCTTGTGTCCTGCCCTTTGGGTAATATCTTTATTTTGCTTCTATGCATTGTAATGACACAATTGCTACATTTTTGCTTTAGTCAATCATTTAAATAAATATACACAATGAAAGTAAATTAGCAAGCCAATTGTTTATATTTCCATCAGGATGAATATTTGGGTTCAGTATATTGGTTTACGTTGATTGCCAGCCTGACAGAATCTAGAGTATTTCAAAGACATTGGACACATCCATGAGGAATACCTAAAATAGGTGAATTGAGGTGGGAATATTCTCCCTTACTGTGAGTGGCACCATTTTATGGTCTGAGGCTCTGGTCTGTATACATGCAGACCAGGAATGCATGCAGAGCACCAGGACTTAGAGCTTTCTGTTTCCTGAGTGTCCCTGAGTGTGCTGAGCAGCTCCCCATTACCGATGTTATACCTTCCTTGTCATAAGAAAGTACACCCTCAGAAACTGAGCCAGAATAAACCCTTACCTCCCTTCCTTCCTCCCTCCCTCCGTCTTTCCTTCCTTCCTTCTTTTCTTGTTAGACATTGTGATATCTCAGGGAGAAGCATAACTATCACAGACTCCACATAGTCACTCTATGGATTTTTGTCACATACTTTTTTTAAAAGTCATAAATATAGATGAAAGTTTCCCTAACAAGAAATTCCTTTGGCTCAGATTTATCTATCTATCTATCTATCTATCTATCTATCTATCTATCTATCTATCTATCTATCTATCTATTGGTTTTTTTGAGACAGGGTTTCTCTGTGTAGCCCTGGCTGTCCTGGAACTCACTCTGTAGACCAGGCTGGCCTCGAACTCAGAAATCCGCCTGCCTCTGCCTCCCAAGTTCTGGGATTAAAGGCATGCGCCACCACCGCCCGGCTTGGCTCAGATTTATTTATTTTGTTGAATGTTATTCACTAGTTTAAAAACTAAGTTTTGATAGGCCAGTCTAACATTTTAGTATGTATATTGATGTATATCAAGCACAAAAGTTCTGTTTCATGAGTTGTTACAAAATGAGAACCTAGGAACTCCTGACTCGGTCAACACTGGCTACAGTGGGCACCTGACAACACTGCTGGAGCCCCAACTTAACCATCTTCGTCACAGCCTCTCACTTCCACACAGCGTTAAAAAGTGCTTTCTCATTTCACCTTCTTATCACAGAGGATAATAGACAGAAGCAAACTAATGAATAAGAAAAATTTTGTTTTTTATTTGATAATTAAGGATTTGTTTCAGTTAATAGTTTAAAATTGTTTTGATGTAGGAGACAATTTATTAAGATCTCAACCTTTTTGAAAACCAGTATAAGGGAATGGATTCATAGATGCAATGGGAAAAAGAGAAAAGGTTATTTCACGTTACAGCACTCTGCTGTCCTGACTTCAGACAGCATTAGGGAACTCTGTTTTATTCTTTGAGGAAGCAGTCATGGTTTTATGGGTGATGTGAAACTAAATAGGAAATTCTTTATGTATAATTTGGTTAAATGCTTCCCTTGTTTCACCCAGAGGTACGAGTACTTAGAGAGTATATAATTCAAATATGTAATTGTATAAACATAAAACATCTTTAAAGAGTTCTAAGCTATATACAAACAGGTACTAATATACTTAATGTTCTTCCATAGGACAACAAGAATTTTTAGATGCTCATTGATAAAAATAAAAATTCTTTGATGTTGTATCTGGTGCTCTTCTTCAAGGGTTTACTGGATCTTTGTATCATCTTTCATTTTAATTTTCCTCTTCATAATTTAGAATACTTAGGATTTAGGATAAGAGAAAAAAATACCAGAGAAGACAATCAGAGACTACTTAATCACTGATATACTGTGTCATTCTAGAGTTTTATGCATATTAGGATCTTACTGGATATTTGTTATGATATGCATGATTATGTCTCTATTATCTGATACATGAAGTAACATACCTGGTACATGTTTAAAACAGCTTTTCAGTGAAAGCATAGTCACCTTTATGGAAATAATGCCAGAATTAGCTCAACATTTTTTCACACCTTTATAAATGCCATCTACAAAACATGCATGTCTTTGGTTCCTAAAATTTTTTCTAGTAGTATGTATTTATTTATTTGCTAAAGAATGTATCAACAGATAATTATAGTATCCCTCTTATCAGGATTTTGCATTTTTTGTTACAAATTACCTGTAGTCAAACTACAATCTAAAAATTTTAAATATAAAGGTACGGCAGTAAATACTTTCTCAGTTTCAGATTGCATGGTCCTCTGAGTGGACTGGTGACATCTCATGCCATTCTACTTTGTCTGCTTAGAGGTGAACTATCCCTTTGAACTGTGCAATGCTGATACCTGCCCATTAGTCATTAGTAGCTATCTAGGTTATCAAAGCCTCTGCCATGGTATCACATGGGCTTATACTCAATACAATTTTTATTTTACTTAATAATTGCTATAGAGTAGTGATATTGGGAATCTTATTTTGGTATACAGTTAAAATTGATATATTTATTACTGGTCTTAACTTTTCATTAAGTCAGCTTTCTTGTTGGTATATATGTTTAGGCAAATTATATATAGGATCTGTTGCTAGGTGTGTTACCTTCTGTAGAGAAAGAGAAGATAATAGAAACAATTTTTGTTTAAGTGAAGAAAAAAATTGATTCTTACCATAGAAGTTTGAAAATCATCATCCTGGATTTCTGAACCCTTTTAAATCCACAACCCAAGAGCAGCCATGGTATTAAAAGTAAGGGCTCCAGAAAGGACTGCCTGCTGGATACACTTTATTACTAGCTCCAGTCACACGAAGTGCTCCCTCAGTACAAGTCACACGGGCTGATATTTTCCCCAGTGCCTTCCTAGTTAACTCTGTGCTCAGTGATTTCCATGAATATCTGCAAACATCCGAAGCTTTCCTAGCACTGCACTCACAAGGGAAGTTCCTATTTAAAGTATGCACTTTGGCTCCTTTAACGTTAACTTTCTTAGCCTCCAGAATTGTTTGGAATTCATTCAGCTGACAGTTTCACCCCAGCAGCTCTTCTCTTTCCAGGGAAAAAGTATTTTGACAGATGGAATAACTTAGTATGAATAATAACCCTTTCCCCAAACCCCTCAGTCACCAGCTGGTAATAGACTTAGTGTATGTAATTGTCAGAAACATTGTCCTGAATCAGACATTTCAAGTGAATCTTCCTAAGAGAATAAAGGCTGAGAGCTAGACAAATAACCCAGATAAGTGAATAGCAAGTTAATACTAGTTTTTTAACAAACTTTACTTCACGGAAATATAGTAGTTCTGCATTGTCTGTCCTGTTCCACTTAACCTTCCTAATACCAATGCAATACATTTTTTAAAATGTTTATGTTATTACTTATATTTCCTAGTTTCCCATAAGAAACCTTAAAGGCATAAATGGCTGGTTTTTTTCTTTCATAATCAGTTTGAATCTCCTACTTCAATCACATGTCTAGATAAACAAAATGTTATTTTTCATTATTTGGAAAGACAAAACCATATGTCTGTCTTATGGTCTCCATTCGTGTAATCATCACTGAAAGATGGCCCACTACCATTCTGGGTTTCACAGTGTAAAGATAGTTGTTGTAATTTTAAATGAATTAAAAATTATATAATACTAGACAAGGAAACAATTTAAAATTCCTACAGACAGCGTTTCTGTGCTAATTTGTTTAACAGTTCTACTAAATTATAATAAAAGCTAATACACAAAGCTTATTATGTGTGAGGCTTTAATATTTCTAAGTAAACATACATTATAGTAGAGTATCATAGATTTTTAAAATATTATTTATAAAGGAATTGGAAACTGCATGCTCTAAATATTTATTATATAGGAACACACTTGATAACTAATGTTCTGTGGCACAAGATCTGCTTTATAGACAAGCAAACTTAGGCCAAGAGAGAGCAAGTAACTGCTTAGTTTCTACATAATGATATTCCTCTTCCTCTGTCTATGTGTGCTGTTCCTTGGCTGCACTCTGTGGGGTGCAGTGTGCAGCCAGAGAGACTGTGTTAGGACGTCCAGCTCCAGAGTCTGGCTGTGGTTCCCTGCACTGCACAGGAAAGCTCTGCAGTCTTCTAGTTCAATACATATCCTGCCTTTTATCACAGGTCACAATACCTTTCTTCATCAATGAACACTTTAAATACTGGTTTTCTTGTATATATTTTATAAAACATGTCCTGTTGAGTAGTTTGATAAATTCATTTAAAAATGTTCTTGGATATGATTAACCCTGAAACTTGGGGTTAACTCATCAGAAAGTAGTATAAGCACACAGAGTAGTCTTTCCTTAGGTCAGCATTAGATCTTCATCCCTGTCAAAATTACGTCAGGCCACAGAGATGGCTCAGCAGGTAAAGACACATGGGTTCAATTTCTGGGTCTCACATGGCAAAAGTGGAGAACCATTTCCTTTACATTGTCTTGAGACCTGCATGGTGTGCTGTGGTGTATGTGTGCCTATACACACACAAAATAATGGTCTGCCCCGTATGGGTAATTTTTGCTGTAACTCTTCCATCCATACAGCTGTAAGAAATGTACTAACATCTGATGGATTTCATCTCTTCCTTGCCATATGTCAATGGCACATAGAATTTTTATGTCAAAGGGAGTTTAATGGCTTTATAAATGGAATATTATGTCTTTATAATTATAAGGGTTAAGTCTTCTTTATGGGTAAATAGACTCTCCCTGGCAATAAGCATTTCAGTTACTACTAGGTAACTGCATGTGAACTCTAGAATTACTCTTTAATCCTGGAAGATGATGAAGCAGTTTCTATTTTGAGATAGATCTTATTTGATTCCATGATTTTCTGTTGAATTATATTTTCCAAGACTTGAAATTTTTAAAGTTTAACTTTGTGAGGCTAATTAAAGAATCTTGTAAAAGGTTTTCTGCTAAGTGCTATGTATCTGTCACTCTTGAGACACCTGTAGATTTTCAAAATTATGTTTAATGTATACTAAAGGGTATGTCAACACAAGCATACTAGCTGTGTAATTTATAAAGAACATATGTCAGATTATTGTGCATGCTTTTATAAGAATTTTTTGAGGATTTGTTAGTTATAAAATAGGATTCAAAAGAGGCAAACTTGGGGCCATGAGTTTGGCTCGGTGACTGAAAGCACTTCCCGCCAAGCCTGACAACCCAACCAGGTGCCACCCGCAAGATTCACGTGGTGAAAAGAGAGAAGCAACTGGTGCCCACACACATATGAAAAATGTGATAAAACTTTAAAAACCGACAAAAGTGACCTTCTAAAATGAAGAAACAAAACATATGTAAGGATGATTGCCTAGGTTTCTTAGAAGCAGTGCAGTGTTATCTACATTGTACCAACATGCAGTCTTACTAATTTTTATGTGCAGTTACAAATAAGATTATTCCTTACATCATCATTTTCTCAGTTGTCATAGCTAAGCCAACACATGTCAATTCCAAAATTTGGTTTAAAAACCAGAATACTTAAGTAGTTATGCTACTTAAGAGGAGCAAATATTTCTGCTTCCACAACTGTTAGACATTATATTTTGCAAATTTAATTCCTTCCCAAATTTTTGGCAAATTGCCATTATGGGATTAGATTCAGGTCCTTTTGGTAAAGATTGCTCTGCTTGATACCCATTTAAAAGTATTTATTGAAGCCATTTACATATACTTGATTGTAGACGCAATTGCTCATCATGGTGACACATTTCTGGTGGCCATCCATCTTCTGAGGACAGAAGTTCCCAGTGGGTCACTAGGCTTTTGCAGGAATTCTCCACTGTAGTGTTTCATGCTTTAAGGTCAGGCTGCAGTGTAAGACACTTGGTACTCTGAGAACTAAGCCATCACAGTTGGATGTACCATGTGCTGGAAGGCAAGTCACTTCAGCTCTTCTTTTTTACTGAGTAGTTTTCAAAATGACTAATATTAGGAAAATGCTAAAATTTCAGTTTGACAGTTAGTTCAAGCCTTCCATTGTTGCATACAACAAAAACACTGCACAGATATCCTAGATATAATGTACACACGAGAACTTTACAGGACCCTGGCTCCACAAGTAACTAGATGTGAAGCTTCTTTCTACATCCACTACTTATTCTCTTTATGAATTGCACTATCCATAAAAATACTAGTTAAGTATAACTCCTATGGGAACCTACTGCCAATCCAAGCTACTGCCATCTTCCTTATGGTCATTCCTGCTTCTGCTTTGGTCTAGCTTTGATATGAGATATGCATCCAGACACTGAAGCCAACTATCTAGGGGTCAAATCCTGGTGTTAACTAAAGCTGTATGACATTGGATGAGCTTTTAAGCTTGCCTTGCAAGTTTTTTCAACCATAAAAACAAAAGTATTTATGTCACAGCTACTTTGAGAATTTGGCGACATAAAGTTCCTTAAATGAGAGGCTGGGTTCTTATCAGAGTTTAGAAAAGTTGAAACTTTAAAAGCAAGTGTTTGTTGAATAGTAAATGCTAAGTTAAATTCTAGCTGGGACATTTTTCTAACATTTTTATGTCTGCCAGAAAGATGAGTGATTTCCTGTTAGACCAGGAGCATTGACTACTCTATGGTTCTAGTATATACATGTAGTTAGTTTTTCCTTTTTGTTTTTACAGGTTAATGACTGAAGAAAGTGTGATCAGATTTGTCCACAAGGAGATGGGTATAGTTCCAAGCTGGGGTGGTGCCAGCCGGCTGGTTGAAATCATTGGCAGCAGACAAACTCTCAAAGTGTTAAGTGGGACTCTCAAACTGGATTCCAAGGAAGCTTTAAATATAGGCCTGGCTGACGAAGTCTTACAGTCCTCAGATGAAGCTACGGCTCTAGAACAGGCACAGAAGTGGCTGGAGCAATTTGTCAGTGGACCTCCACAAGTCATTAGGGGTTTAAAAAAATCTGTCTGTTCTGGCCGAGAATTGTATTTAGAGGAGGCGTTACAGAATGAACGAGATGTCTTGGAAACACTGTGGGGTGGACCTGCAAATTTAGAGGCTATTGCTAAGAAAGGAAAACATACTAAATAGTTTTGAAATGTGAGTGTCCTACAAGTGAAGCTGCAGTGAGAACATGCATGGAGGTGAGGGGATACTAGAAATAAGCAGCAGAAACCATCCGAAGGGGACTGCTTAGATGCTTATTTGGTTTGGGTGGCGTTCTCCATATTTCAACATAGTGCTCTGTTGTCTTTCTTATCGTTTAACACTTCTACCAATTTCTACATTCCTGTAGTAATTCTTAGCCTGGGCTTATATTTTGTGACATAATAAGTTAACCTTTAAGAGAGGGTCTTAAACTTGCTATGTAGCCAAGGGTAGTCTTGAACTCCTGATCCTCCTGCGACCGCCTCCCAAATGCTGTTTCTGGCCGTTTCAGTCTTTCTTAAGTTGAAATAATTTACAAAAGCAAAGTTAAAAACAAACTTAAAGGACCTTAGTAAATCTTTCATATGAAGCAAAAAGCTGAGAGAAATTAGAGAGGCATGTAGGAAATATTAGGGTTTGTGTGTGTGCGCGCTCTGTACATCTAGGATTCTGATGGGAAATGGGTCTTAATTTAAAGAAAAAAAAAAGGTGCATCTTTGCCTCTGGTTTTGGAGCTTTTGTTGGTCTTTTCAACCATCTTCTATTTTAAAAGACCTACAGAACAGTGAAAGCCACTCTACTGAGCACTGACTGGCTATACGGAGTAGCATTGCATTGGTCCCTGGAATTTTCAAGTTAATAGTAAAACAGTAATGTTGATAGATTTGTGAAGCATCCTTTTCATTTTCACCAGATTTATTTTGAGTAGTACCTATCTTTAATTTTTGTGTGGCTATCTTTTAATAACTAAATTTAGTATAAATACATAACCCAAACTTTATGCCTATTTCAGAATTCACTTATTAAAAACTGTGTAAGAATTAACTTCTAACCAGAGGTAACAACAAGAGGTAAAAGACACTCAAAATAATGACATTTTTTGTTGTTTTAGCACTCCATTAACTTGATAATCCTAATACAAGGAATTTAGAAGTATGTAAACACATGATCCCACTTTTTAAAGGAAACATTGAGAGACATGTTTTCTCCAAGACAAACTGACAATTCTGTGTTCATCAGTGCCAAGCCATATCAAGTGGGCTTATTGGGTCTCTAACACTATGCTTGTAAGTTCTCTGTGTAGCCCAGACAAGAACACAACTGATAGAGACTGGTAAAGGAAATGGAAATTAATGTTATTAGCGCTTGAGAAATTTAAATCTCACAGCCTTTGGATCTTTTTCCACATCTGTTTATTCCAAACACAGTACCCATTGATAGCTTCTCTTTCCATATTCTCTTCTGAAGGAATCAGACTTACTTCTGAGTAAGGGACAGTTTGAATAGAATTCAAATCTTTTAAAAAGCTCTTTAGCCACAAATAGTAAAATGCCCCCATCCCTTTTCCAAACTCAAACAAGAAACAAATTATTTCTGATAAACTCTAGTATTTATTAAATTATAAAGTTTTTTTTTAATCAAAAAGAAAAATGCAGACTAAGAGAAACCTCAAAGTACAAGGACAAGACAGCAAATCTTATGGAAAGGAACGCCATGAAGTGTGTTACAGATTCTGAAACTTATTAGCTGCAGCTTTACATTTCTATCTCAATAAGACCAACTATAAAGTAGTTGTTAGTCACCTATTTTTAAATCCCAAATTCACTTCTATTTTTGACATTAAGCTTCCTGTTCATGATATCAAATATCTCACAGGTGCCAAGGTTTAGTGAAGATTTTATACCAATCCATGCAGAAAAATAAGGTAGTGCAAGAGTCAGATGAGGACCATTAATGCACAGGGACACACTAGCCAAAAGAACTAAAGACTTAAAAAAATACACTATAAAGTAAACAGATGTCAAGAAAACTGTGTTATACGTAACAGCTCTCAACTATCAACACCCCAGTTCCTCACATTAAATAAATTTCAGCAGAGGCATGTTAGACATTTTAATTTCAGGTCTGTCCTTCCCATATCCCTTCCCACCCCAACTCCCACAATGCACTACTAAGGATAAGTATAATGTTATGTGGGCAGAAATTTACAGGTATCCATTTTACCCTTGAATGTGGTGCTGAAGACATTTGTTTAAACCTCTGTCACTGTGCACTGTCCATCAGGCCTTCTGGATCTGACATTGACACTCATGGTCCCCCTGCAACTGATCGGTCAGACCGGTCAGCTACTGTCTGGTTTGCACTTGAAACCAAAAGTCTCTGTTGGGTCAAGGAGTGCTGTGCAACCACCACAGGGCATCCTCACTATCACTACTGGCATCTGATTCTGTTTCTTCAACGGAGGTATCTGGTACTCTTCCAGAAGATGGTGATTCATGATCTTCTTCTCCTTCACCTCTATGACTCCTTTCAGCTATGCTGTCTCCACTGAGCTGTAAGTGAGCAAAAGAGTCTTCCAAAGAAGCGCCTGCATCAGGGACGGTGTCACAGGGCTGGTTAACTGGCCATCAACGGATGTTAGGGGCCTTGTAGAAGACGGCACTGGAAGCTGAGCAGAAGCTCCAGTCTGTGCTGGTCCACTGTCCGCACCATCAGCAGAACTCTCTCTTGCTAGATTGACAGTATTGGTATCACAGTCCAGCCTAAGTCCAGCTACTCCCTTCTTTGGTATATCTATTATATCTCGCTTAATCTTCCTGCGCCGACCATGTTCATTTCTCCTATATTGAACCATGTTTTCGAGATCGGCAACATACAGAAATCCAGCAATTAACATTTCCGTGTTCTTTTTACCTTTGGAAAAAGCATCTTCTAGCTCCCGACTAGTACGCTCATCATACTGCCACCACCCATTCCTTCCTTCATAATACCACGCATATTCACCATTTCCTCTGCTTGCAGCCTTAAGTTCTTCGGGTGACAACAAGGTTGGCTTGTCAAGAAAATCCTCAGGGATCTCTTGTCGACAAAGAGCACATCGCTTCCCAAGCCATGAGGCGCCCTTTACACACAGATAACAGAAAACATGCTTACAGGGCAGACTGACTGGATGAACACATGTTTGAAGACAAATGGCACACTCAGGAACTGTTAGAGAAGGTGCAGTATTAGAACAGGACTCATTCGCCTTCTTATTTGTAGGAAGCATATTTATTGAGTGATCAATTTCACCACAGCCAGCCATCCTATGGAAATGAGAAGAAAAAAAAATTGAAATCAGATTTAAACTTTTCTTATATTTTAATTCACTAGTTCAGAAAATTCTCAGTAAGCCCTATTCCATGCAAACCACATGCTATAAAAAATGAAGAGACCACCAAATTCAAAGTTGGCCTAGGCTATATAATGCTCTTACTGCAAAAAAACCAAAGGTAGTAAAGTGAAAAAAACCAAAAACTTAATATACATAAAACAACTTTTTTTTCATTTGTAGTTGTATGTTGATTTAGGAACCAATGAAAAGTATAGTTATTAGGCAAAACAGCAAAAAGAAACTAAAGAATATATACCATATCTTAACTACTAAGACAGAATTAAATGCAAACATTTGAAAACATGAAATCTACTCCAAGTTCGCTTCAGAATCAGTATGAAGAGTAGTAGGAAAACAGCTAGCTAGGTTCTTCAAATTATAACTCCAGACAACAATGATTTGCTGCCCTCGTTTAGCAATCAGGTGACATTTCTAGATGTTAATTCAAGCCAGTAATTTAGCTCCTAAACTGTACTTATACCTCAACACACTCAAGACATCAGTCATATTAATTTCATCCTCTATCTACTCAAACCATGTAACACCCATTCTACCTTTCACAAATCATCACACACATTACTACATCACCACATATGCCTTTTACTTCAGCCACATTCCTTCCTCAAAAGGCTGATGTTAGGATAACCCAGACGCTCTCAGGATCCTTAAATGGTCTGGCTGCCATATCATCTATCAAGATTTCCTCTTGTCAGGCATCAAGCCATCCTGTGGACTCCCTCCAGTATGATCTATGTATTCCCACATGACCTTGCAAATGTTTGCTAAAACAAAACACTTTTTAAAAAAGCAAACCCATGAGCATACATATTGTAAAACAAATTTTTTTTATTTTCATTAAGTTCCCATATCTAGATGTAAGTTAGGAAGTTTGAGAGAGATGAGCAGGTGGGGGCCTGGATGGTGGACATTTCAGGCAAACAAAGTCCTGAATCAAAAGATCGAGGAGATGAAAGTCAAGACTGAAAACAAATCATAAAAGCCTTATTTTTACTGGGCTAAAGAAGTACAACTTAATTCTTATTCCATAGATATAAAACCAGAGATAAAAAGAAAACAGCTGACTAGAGACAGGAACAAAGACTGAAGAATGGAGGTGACAATCCCAGAGATTAGAAATCACGAATCAACTGCTATTTAAATGAGTGATGCTTTTACTATTTCATTCTGCCATGCTACTCCCAGACCATTCCAAACTTAACTATGCTAAGAACTTGTACTTTTTGTCCAAGACCACTCCAGACTAGGTCCAGTGGCTCTAAAGGGAGAGCCAATAAATTGCTTACACTTTACAAAACTGAGGAAGAGTATCTTTTGCCTTTCAATCTTAGATACTGTTATTCTGCCTTTTCCTATAGCACTGGTTTTTCAAAAGACACATGTCCAAAATTATACTAATTTGTAAATTAGACTGAACTCAAAGAAGGAAAGGACACACACAGTACCTATGCAAAGTAATGACAGAAATATTTAATGTAATATATTATTTTTCAACCCTTAATGACATTATCAAGCCCCTTTCCAGAAATTTTATGTTATAGAAATCAGGAAAGTGTAACTTCTTCATTCAAAATAAATTAAGTGAATACAACTTAATGTATTTCTCACTCCAGGAGCTTCACATTACTTTGTCATACTTTCAAAGATCTATGTTGAAACAAGAATTTATAAGTATAAGCATATGCTTGTTAACTCCTCTATAATCAACACCATGTATCTCTCCTTGCCTAACCGAAATGAACTGACATGTACACCTTTTGTTAGGGTCTCAAAAAAACTTCATTCCTTGAAATTTAAATCAAAGAAATTAAGTCTAATGAAATTCCTTTTTTTCTTGTGTGTGTGCATGGTGTGCACACATATGAACTCTTGCATGTGATCTTGTGTACATACAGACCCAAGGTTGACTTCAGGAGTCTTTTTCAATTGCTTTCCATCTTTTCATTGAGGCAGTATCTGTGAACAAAACTACAGGTCACCATTATGGCTAGTCTGCCTAACCTAGCTTGCTCTGGGGATGTAGTCTCTGCCTTCCAGGTGCTGAAATTACAATCTTACCCACCCAGCATTTTTGTGGGTGCTAAGGATCGGAACTATGGTCCTTACATTTGTACAGCAAACACTTTATGAGCTGAGCACAAGAACACCACGGAGTACAAGGAAGGAAGTGCTTACCTGTAGGGAGGGGGCACATTAAATGTATAACATGTACTTTATAAGAAGTATGCAAAAATGTATCCTCTCTTAATGAGTTCAGACACTTATTCTCACTGCTAATAGGTCTTAAATAGATTTTTAGGTCACAGTCTTATTAAGAATCTGATGAAACCTTATTTAAAAGGTTAAAATTGGTCCACATATATAACCATCTGGTTACAAGTCAGCAAACACATACATGGTTCTTAAAAACATGGAAATAAGTGGCAAGAGCGGGAAAAACAGGTACAAAACCCCTGGTTACCCAACATTTCAAATCATAAGCAGCTTGTACGAGATTAAAAAATGCCCACAGGAAGACAGGAAACAGACATCCCCATAAAAGGCAGGAGGGATGTCAGCCAAAGCAAACTAAAAGAGCAACCCCTACGTTAGGCTGCAAAGCTCCTCACTGATTCTGCTTTCACTGTCAGAGATACGAGTTTGTTCCCAGCAACTTAGTTCCTACTGTGCCAAAGAGGGTTATGAGATTCCCTCACCCCTCCTAGTTATGAAACACTCTTGATTCCTGTTATCACTGATCAACTATATAGCCAAAGAATCATTGGCAAAACAGCTGTGCATGCACTCTGCCTTACTGTCTTACTGCCTTACTCCTGGTTCAGGATGGGTTCTGCCAGCCATTTGCAAAACTAACCCCTTAGGCTTGTTATCAATACCATGCTGCAACTCCTCTAGAACTCTTGACCAGCAACTCAAAATTAATGACCTTCTTTACCTTAATAACTTGAACCCATTCTTCTAAAACCTCTTTTCATTTGGACTTTAGCACATTCTCAATTCATCTCTTAAGTTTCTTTTTCCTTTTCTTTAGAACCCCTTCAATATCAGTACTCCTTCAAGACTCTACAGGTATTCCCTGTTGCATTCTTTATATGCTTGGTCAGTATTCTGAGTAGCTCATGGGTATGGGTCTGACTTGACACACCTCACATCTGGAAATGCTCCACCTCAGACCTGTATTTCTGATTCGGTACTCCAAAATTTCACTTCAAAATTCTCTAGGCACTTGGACTTTAATGCGATGGAAGACAAACTTATCTGCTCCCTAAATCCTGTATATTGGGGTTTGTTTGCTCTCCACCTTGGATAAATCACCTTTCTTAGTGCTCACCTAACCCTGCCCACAACTCACTTAAGAGTCTGTCTCTTATCCAAAACCTGTGAACTTAATTCCTGATCATTAGCTACCCCTTGTAGAAAATATAAACCTTCCAACAGACTTTAGTCTTCTCTCTCCCTGGCTTCTCATCTGCTCAGTCATGCTTATTAGTCATCTCTTAACCTTTAAGAGTTTCCTCCTGTATACATAATCCAATAGAAGTTCCCAAGCATAAAACTGCACTGAAACAGTTAAAATCTTAGTTATACTGTTTTTCTTTATGTTAACACTTGCTAAAGTTGCCTAACAATAGGAATTAACTAATGTGCTCTTTCTGAACCCAGGGTCTCGATTTGGGTTCATTGATTGATGCTGGTATAGATGCCACAGTATAAAGAGAAGCTCACCAAAATGCTAACACTTTATTTCTCAAAGAAGCAGAGAGGTTCAGCCTTCTTGGAAAAGACTGACCCCAGCCAGCTCACTCCCAGTCATTTTATTCAAACCTTATACAATGTTTATCAGTGCTGGGAAAAGTTCCAACTACCAAAGTTATCTTGCCCTTGCCGCCCAAGAGAGCAGACAACCCACACAAACCTTAGTCTCTTTTGATCATGGCTAGCCATGATCAAAAGTAAGAACTCCAGGTTTGCCAGACCAAGATTTGTGCAGCTATAAGCTCTCACATAGTATCAAGTACAGATTTTCCAGGGTGACAACATTTCTTCAAGGTTCAAACAGTCTCAAAACAATTTCTCAGCCTACTGATTAGGGCAAACATAGCAAAGGCTTTGCTGAAACATTTCACTCAAAGCCAAACACAAAGGATGTATGATACATTTCACTCCAAGTCAGATACAAAAGCATTACTATACATATAACTACATGTGTCCCAAACAATTATACTTAGAAAAATTTGGTAAACACTGTTGTAGGGAAATGACTTAAATTTCTCTAATTCTGCTTCTTCAACATAGGTAGGGTTACTCTTAACATTTAATGATTAAATTCAGCAACCCAAGGAAAATACACACCAGGCACCTGGTAATATAATAAGCATTAAATAAACATTCACTGCTTTAACTGATGGCTCTTTCTTCCACTCTACTCTTACATATACTATCAGTTCTTGATATTCTAAAGCACCAGAATGTTAGGCATCTGTACCCCTTTCTTGTTCTCTTCTCTCTCAGTCCTTTACATGATATTAATTTCTTCTTCTCGGCTCCAAAAGCATCTTATTGTTATCTCAAATTGGCACCTGTGCTACCATTTAATTGGTAACATAAACATATTTGTCTCATCTCATTTACTAGGCTATCGTATGTTCTCTGGTGACCATGGTCTACAGACATACAAGATTAATCCCACCCGTACACCATACACATGGGTGGGAAGGAGGTATCTGCCTCAGCTGTAGGGAGTTTGCCTAGCAAGCACAAGGCCAAGGTCCTGAATGTGATCTCCAGTCGTGTATGTATTGGGTGTAGAGTATACAATATACAAGATTCACTGGTTCCAATTTAAAACAAAGTGACTTATGGGAACATTTTTCTCTTATTTGACTCAATACTGACTTAGAATGATACAGTCACACGTTTAATGGCAGAGTTATTATACTGAAAATGGGGGTAACAAACTAGTTTCTGTGTCCAACTTTGAGACTGTGAAATAGTATCTTCAAAAGTCCCTCTGGTCCAGGAATCTGAACACTGAAATGATCAAGACTGAAAATCAACAAAGTTTCATTTCCTATGATCTAAAACTAGGGTGTTGATTGTAGGAAATATTTCATGAATATAATGAACTTTAATATGATCAGGTTTAAGGTTGTCAAACCCCTGAAGGCATATTACACAAAGCCTAAATGACATGACAACACAACTAATGAAAATACAAATTAGACCAATTGATATGAATAAAAATGTACTAATTTCTAAATCTAAACACAAGTATAGCAGTATAAAAAATTTTTAAATTTCATGAAACACACTTTTAGTAATTAATTCCAAACTCCAGAAATCTTAATAAAAGCTTTTCATTTTAATAAAATGAAATCTCTTACCTTGGTTATTTAAGTAAATTACTATGTAAAGCAAAGGTAGAAAACAAAAGCCTCCAGCTTTTTAGGCTTAACTTATCATAGCATTCCTATGTGGAAACTTAGAAATCTATATTGTAATCACTTAGTATGCATAGGACTACTCTCTATATAAAGAACTGGTAAGTCAATAAAATTTCATTTTACACAATTAAAAGTAAACACAAGCATTTTCTCTGTATTTATCTTACTCCATTGGAGCTTCGGCAAAACTATGATGCTCTGGAGGCTATACTTACATTTCCATCACAGATCCCACAGGCACCGACTACAAAAATAAAGCATCTTCTTTACCAGCTGTCAGCTAATTTGTAGTGTTTTCTCTTGCACTGCTGGTTCATTCTCTGTGCTGCAAAAGAAAAACAGTATCAAAAGCAATCCCTATACAAACTAAGATCAATAGAATTAGTTAAGTATGATGCTTTAAATAAATATACTGGCAATTTTTGTTTTAAAATTAAAATAAAATTGAAGGCAAGGAACAAGGATGCTCTCCCGGCACTGCTGTTAACACAATGGAAGATCTAGCAGAGGAGTTAGACTGAAGACACAATAAGGCCGTACAAGTAACAGAATAAGATTTTACAATACATTTTTCACTTTTGCTGATAGAAAATAAACCATTTTCTCTATAACGAGAAGCTGAATAACCAAGTCCAGTAATGCTGTAGATTGTAAGTCACACACACACACACACCACACACTTCAAGCAATCAACCAACAACAACAACAAAAAATCAGTATGTGTTCCTATGTAATAGCAGTCAACAAAATGGAAATTAAAGAAAAAGACAATTGAAAGTAATAAATTAGTTTTGGATTGACTTAATGAAAGCTTGTCTGGAAAATTGTAAAATATTTATGACATAAATAAAATAGGGTTGAGGAAGTAAAAAAGTCAGCCAGTGAATTATAACCTGGAGACCATGAGAAGACAAATGCTCATCAGAGTGGTCTAAAGACTGAATAAATTCCTACTAAAATCTCACCAGTCTTTTTACATAAAGAAAAAAGCTAGTCCTTAAGTTCACATCGAATTAGCTCAAAGAATCTTGAAAAATAAGAGCGAAGTTCAACAACTGCCACCTCTTAATGTCATAACTTACTATAAAACTGAAATACTAAGATACTATGGTATAGAAGTATACACAGATACATTAATAAACTACAATTATGAATCCAGAAAACAGATGGCTCAGCAGTTAAGAACACTTACTGTTTTTTTGCAGAGTTCCCTAGTTTGGGGGGTGGGGGTGGGGGTGGGGTGAGTCTCAGCACACACACAATAGCTCACAACCTATACTGTTAATTATATGAAATCTAATGCCATTTTGGCCTCCATAGGGTTTACATGTATGTGATACACACACTTATATAAGCACATACACATAAAAATATGTAAATACATCTTTTCACCAAATGGAGAAATAAACATATTATACAGCCAAATGATCTTTGGGAAAGTGTATCAAGCCCATTCGATAGGGAAAGAGTATTTCCTCAGTAAATATTGGAACAACCCTATTTAGACAAGCAACCAAATCAAGCCACACTTCACACAACATAGAAAACTTAACTCAAAGTGGATCAGTGGCCAAATTATCATCATCAAATCCTTAAAATGTTAGAAGCCAATAGAATGCAAACTCTTCAAGCACTGGACCCACAGCACCATTGGAACCCACAGCACCATTGGAACCCACAGCACCATTGGAACCCACAGCACCATTGGAACCCACAGCACCATTGAACCCACAGCACATTGGCACTCACAGCACCATTGGAGCCCACAGCACCATTGGAGCCCACAGCACCATTGGAACCCACAGCACCATTGGAACCCACAGCACCATTGGAACCCACAGCACCATTGGAACCACAGCACCATTGCACTCACAGCACCATGGCACCCACAGCACATTGGAACCCACAGCACCAACAGCACAGAGAACAAAGGAATATATAAATTAGCCTTATAAAGAAAAATTGACAACTTACAGAAAGGAAGGACATTTTTGAAAATCAAGAATTTTCAGACTACTTAAAAAACTTTTAAGCTTATTGAAAAAAAACAAAAATAAATAAGAAACAGGCTTGATAAATCATTTTTCAGAAGAAAATGACCAATGAGCACATATAAAGGTATTTATTCAGTCTTGGTAGTCATTAGGAAAATGTAAACCTGCCGGGCCGTGGTGGCACACGCCTTTAATCCCAGCACTTCGGAGGCAGAGGCAGGCGGATTTCTGAGTTCGAGGCAGCCTGGTCTACCGAGCGAGTTCCAGGACAGCCCGGACTACACAGAGAAACCCTGTCTCGAAAAACCAAAAAAAAAAAAAAGTAAACCAGACCCACAGCAAGTTTTACAGAGTGAAAATACACGTGGCTGAGGATGCAGTAAAACTAGACCTTTAGTGACTGCTAGCAGAAGTGTAATATGATGTCACCCCTGTGGATCTCTGATAATTATTATATACCCCAGCAATTCCATACAAAAAAAACAAAACAAAACAAACAAACAAAAAAAACTAGGACTCAGACTTTCATACACTAAAGTTCATAACAGAATTACAGTGGAAAAATGAACACAAGTGTCTCTTTGCAGATGAATGGATAAAGGAAACATGGCATTGCAGTATTCAGAACAAAAGAATGAAGTTAGTCCAATATAGATGCAACCTGAAAATATGTTACTAAAGTCAAAGGAGCCAGACACAAAGGGAGAAATAATATATTTAGCTCTGTATGAATAGATAATTTCATAGAGACTAACTTAAGGGTTATCAGAGACCAAAAAGAAGAGAGAACAGAGAGGCTCCTGCCTCAAAAGTACATAGTGTCTGTCTAGAATATGAAATACTTCCAGAAATACATAGGAAGGATGACTATCCAACATTATTAATAAAATTAGCTATATTGAATGTACATTTACAGATGGTTAAAGAGTATTCTTGTTTCTTACAATTCTACTACAACACGTTTTAAATAAAATAATCAAGTTCTGTATGAACCCAGTCAAAGTGGCAACAATATGTCACTAGCCCATTCTTAATACTGAGTGAGCATCTCTGCCTTCCTACACAGGTGCTATCAGCACATTAACTAATGGATGCTGCTATTTATTTTACTACCTTTAAGGCAATTTTTTCTCAAGCTACCTCCTATCCAGGGAATCAAAAAGCACTATCAGCTTCTAGTTGTTGTCATTTAATATTCCTACTTCAAGAGGCACATCATTCCATGCAAAACTTACTTTAACATCATGCACATGATCACTAAAGAACTGATCAACCGCACAATAAGTAAATCTAAGAGAGGAGAGATGTGGATCCTGTGTCAGTTCCATAAGCCTCTCATGGTTGGCTAACCTATCTAAGTTTCTAATAGCTAAAAGTAAATGTACCCCCTGTGGCCTTTAAATAGAAGCCAGCTTTCCCCACCAAACCCATAAGAGAAGAACAAATCTGTTTCAAGGCCAAAGAATTTTCTATGTAACTGGCTAAACAACATTTCTGAAAGTAAATGTGCTTCAGTTTACTCTGGCTTTAGATAACATGGCTGCCACTATTCTACTTTTCCTAATAGCTTTTACACCCTGCCTTTGTGGTGTGTAAAAAATTGAGTGGTATCACACAGATTATCAATGCAAGTCCCTCCCACAGCCTACTCAAAACATACACTGCCCATTTTCTCACAATGCCATCTGCAGGTCAGAGGGAAACATTCTACTGTCTCAACATGGCTCCCTCTGAGACTCTATCATTGGCTGTGCTGACTTCATCATTTCACTATGTATCATCCTCTTCATGCTATCTGCTAACAGCCCCACAAACCTACTTAATTGTCCTTGAGACTGAACAGCCCAGCTTCTCAGTCCTTAAACCATGCTCCAATATTCATTTATTAGAAACAAGTAAGTAGCTTCTTAAAAGTATGCACTTGGGGGCCCTCCCACTGTAGATTCTAGGCTAGAGATACTGATGAAATGAGTCTAAAAATCATAAAACTGTCCCATTATTTTCAACTTCTGAACTCCTAAGTTCAAATAACTTTACTTCCTCTCAGCAATAAAGTACCATGTGGCATTGTCATCTCAAAGAAATCCCAATCCTATTCTCAGACCACAATTGCTGGCCCTCCCAGATCATTCCTCATCTCCACACCTCCTCTTTAGTTATGGAAACGTCTGGCCACTTCCCCATCTTCTTTCCTTTATACAGTTCCTGATGTCATTTCCTTTCCTGACCAATCTAGAATCATCTGAAAGTTCTTCCCTAACAAAACCTCTGTTTTCATCTCCTCTACATAAACACCTACCTCTGCTGAATCTTGCAGTGTGCCATTTCAGTTTCCATCCCTTAACCACGTAATGGTCAGAGAAAAAGAGAAGAAGCTATCATTACGTTCTCTGGCCCTACATACTGTCACACCAAATCCTGTCATCTTCTATACTCAACAGTCTGGGAATTTCCTATGTACTATTATGTAACCAGCCTTAAATTCATTCATGAAGTCTCTGAGTAATACATTGGAAAAATTGGATCGTGGTCCTTCTAAACTAGAAACCAAATTTTAGTTTTCCGGTCTATTCAACAAAAGCAAACTCCTTCCTTAGGAAAACAAAGGCTTTAGGTCTCTGAACTCTAAATAAATAAGTCCCTCTTATCTAACCTTGGCAACCAGCCTTTCACATTAATACCAAAGTTATACCAAAGTATTCAATTCTCTAAAGAGCTCTTGATAATTCTGTATATCCTCCTGCCTTTAAAAGTCTTCCTCTTTTACAGATTATAAAATGCCCAGTGATGTTCACTGCACTGCACAAGAATGGCCATCCAAACTATTTCTCTCTCTTGCATTTTATATATTTTTCTATTCTATAACTTATCACAAGTATTGACATTATTAATTTATGCACTGACTTTTTCACAGAATCATGAGGACATGACAAATGTTATATCTTTAAATGGTTGGTAAACTGCCAATCAATTTGTGTTGATTTCAACTGGTTTGTTTAAATACCACAATACATAAAGTCACATAAAATACTTCAGTTTTCTTCAATACATAAAGTCACATAAAATACTTCAGTTTTCTCTGAGAAGGCATTCTTCTGGAAACCACCAGATATATAAAGTTACAGAATCCTTTAAACGTAACTGAGCATTACAGCTATAGCTCTGGAATCTGCCATCTTCCTATCTTTTAGCAAGCACAAAATTCACCTGGCTAATGACTATTTAAGGACTGTCCAGAATGCAAATGAAAACCCAAGAATAGGTAATTGGATGATGAAATTTTGCCTGTAAAATTCGGTCACACATTTCTTATAAAAATTTTGGCACATCATTGCTTAGAAGTAAGAAAGGTGCCTTTTTCTTCCCATTGAAATACAGAGAAAAAAATAGTTCCTATTTTTAATTTTCTCCCTCTTCCATGCATTTACTTACATATTGTTCCTGCCTATTCACTTACCTATCTTGTCTATAAATATTTTATCTCTACAACTGGTTTGTACTTAAAAGATCAAAGTAAACAGAAGCAAAAAAAAAAATAATCCATATAAATCTTTAAGAACACCTGCATTTGGACACCTACAGAACTAGCAAAACTCAGTAAACACCAGCGAGAATCTAGTACAACAAGGCCACTTTCTAGCCCCAATCCTATCCTGTCTTTAAGAGAACACATTCACCTTACTATCTACTGTACTTACGGCTAGCAGTTAAAAAAAAAAAAAAGCTTCCTAAGGGACCACAAGGAACATCCCCATATGATTTCTCATGAACTAAAATATCTTTTCAAAACATGGTTAAAATACATTTACTTTGCTTGATACACCTTTTACACTCTGCATTTCTGTCCTTAAAAAAATAGAACTCTTAGAAATTCTTTTCACAAAATTTTAAGCTATTGATTTTATTTCTTCCTCTAAAGAATGTTAATAATACAATAAACTCAAATACTACCATTATTTATTCAGTGCATCCTTACAATTATTTTACTCCAGTTATGCATTCATTTTCAAAGTCTTTGGCTCTTACAAATAAACTTTGTCAGAGTATTCCATCAACAAGCCTGGCTCCAGCTAAATGGGAATAGAATAACTTTACAAATGTAAATAGTACGTCCATAGTATCTCTATGAGGGCATAGTACATATATTTTCTAAAACCTTGCAGGATATGGTGACTTTTCAAATTTCTATAGCTCATAGAATTTTCAAAGTTGAGAAAAAATGGCTAGTATAATTTGGGGGAAGGAGAATGAACTAAAATGCCTACAGAAATCTAGGTCTCAGAGGACCAGCAGCACCACCAGAGGGTTCCTGGAAATGACAATCTGAATCCCAGAATAGAGTGAGATCTCCTAACTACTTATGTGCCCACTAAGTCAGGGAAGCACTGGTGATCAGTTCGGTCGTTGAATCCTAAAAACAGCATTGCAATTGGGACTATACAATTTACAAAGAAGGTACATCAAGTTCAGAAGGTATATGGCTAACTGAAAATCTAGAAGCTAGTGATACTTTAAGATGGGGTTCAAATTCAAGTATACATCTTTAAGAAGAAAAAAATAACCAAACAAAAAGAAAAACAAAACTGTCCTACTACTGGAGAGGCAAAAGCAGGGAGATTGTCAGGAGTTCTAGGCCAGCTTGAGGCTTTACCTCAACATGCACCAACACACACACACACTCACTCATAAAAAAGGAAGGAAGGAAGGAAGGAAGGAAGGAAGGAAGGAGGGAGGGAGGAAGGGAGGGAAGGAGGGAAAGGAGGGAGGGAGGGAGGGAGGGAGGAGGGAGGGAGGGAGGGAAAAAGGAAGGAAGAAAAGAAGGAAGGAAAGAAAAGAAAAGAAAAGAAAAGAAAAGAAAAGAAAAAAAGAAAAGAAAAAAAGAAAGTACCACAAAGAGACAACCTTTTTCTTAGGAAAAACTCACATTATCTTATAACAAGCCAGTATTTAATTTCAAATTTTTTTACTAGTTACATTAAGGCTAATAAAAAAAAAACGGTTAAATTAATTTTAAAGTGTATTTTATATAACTCAGTATATCTACAGTATTATCACTTTAATATGTATCCATTATAAAATTACTAGGATACATTTGTGTGTGTATATTCTGGAATCCATATATACTTTATATTCTACACAACTCAGACCTGCTAAGTTCTAAGTGCTACAAGAGTCTACCATGCCCACCAAAGTGGATCTACAATGTCTTATGTATTAACACACTCCCTTAAAACATGAAGCTGACAAACTGTTACTTGCTAAACAGAAAAACTGAACTACATGCTAAATATAGATCAAACAAACAAACAAATTTGTATACCTTGTGTTGTGATAGGTTTAGGTGCCAAACTGAACCATCAACTACAATCTTGCAAACTACAATATCAAAAGGCAAAAAACCCAGGGTGTACATGATAATACTCAGGGGTCAGATGAAGACGCCTACAAATAATTTTCACATTATTTCAAACAAGATGCATTTCAAGCCAAAAAAGGTGTTTTTACTTTACTGAAAAGAGAATTTTTTAAGGGGGGGCAATGCTAAACTAAGTGCTAGAAATAATTTAGCAAACATATACGATTCAAATATATATAAGTCCTCCTACAATGATTTTTAAATTATAGCAAATTCAATACAAATGAATAAAGTATCATGAAAACAGAAAACAAACAAGGTTCTTTAGCAACTGTGGAGGAAAAAGTGACAGACTGATTTTATATAAATATGTTTAGATCTTTATCTATCCAGCTATATTAAAAAAATGAAGATAGTCATATTTTATTACTTTAAAATTATAACCACTGAAGAAATTCAAATTATAATTATTTGAATACATTGTTAATGCCTAATGTAAATACTTAGGATTAATATTAGGATTAATAAGGTAAATAATTAGGATTAATTTTAAGCCAGCCAAACTTTTAAAAAGTCCATTGTCCCTAGAAAATAAACTTGAATAAAATATTGGCTCTTTTAAAAAAAAGACAAATCAAAGAAAAAGATGAACATATCACAATATAAATAAAAATATAAATGTCAAATTATATACAATTGAGCATTTTCTGCTTTTCTCATTTAAAGTTACCATGTAATGAAATAAGAGTTACTCAAAACAGAATATATTGTATAGGAAATGTATGATAGGGGGACTACTTCAAACCTCATTATGCATATATGTTTACTTACATATTTATCTATTATAAACACAAGAAAAGAGTAGGGGACTGGTGGGATTTAACAAACACATCTTAAAATTTCTTAAGAAAGACTCCCAAATTCACAAGTATGCACCTGCTACAATGTGTCAGTTTTTGTACTTCATCATCAAATCAACTTTCTTTAAGAGTCTAAGTTAACCTTGGGAACAAATATTCTGTCAAAACTCACTTCAGTTAAGTGGGGTTCCATACTTTTGAGGGATCTTTTTGTCTTGTGTATGAGTGCCCTTAACAAGAGTCGTCCTATGACTCTATTTACTTCTGTCTGAGAGTCCTTTAAATTCCTTCTCTCCAAAGTGGGCTTTGTATCTATTTCATTAACTCAGTGTTTCAGGCTGGCAAACATTCTGTAACTAAGAAAGTCATCTTATTAACTGGATGTGTGACCTTTAACTTCACTGTCCCCTCTGTAATTCGACAACTCTAAACGTTTTCATTAACAGGCCTTTAACAACAGGCTTTGTATTAACTAACTAGAAAGGTAAATGAGAGTGTGCAAAAAAAGCAAAGGAAGCTGTAGACTAGTGTAAACATAGTGTCTATGCTCAAAAAGACTGTTTCTAATCTATCCAGCAGTTACCCAAATTCAAACTCTGTGATCAAGAAGGCGACCAGGCAAGGGGGTAGAAAAGATTTGGTATCTTCCATTTCTAATACTGACAGGAAAATTTGTTAAATCCTTCAAACTCATATATGGATAACAGAAAATATGTTTTAAACAGATGGATATGAAAAAGTTCTTCCTATTATTTTCTTCTTCCAAGTCAAGGAATCATCTTGGATTCAAAAAACAAAAACAAAACAAAAACCCAAACAGTTCAAAAGTGGCACTTTACCACCTGACACGTCTCCTACAAAAAAATCATTTATTTTTGCATTCCTCATACCAGTTATTTGGGACATTTGCCCATGACTACAACTCTACGAAGTTCTTAAACAGCATAAAACAGAAACTTTCAAAAAGTGCCAGGATTTTCATTCTGCCCACATTACACAGGCCAATAAATAAATAAATAAATAATGTAATAATATATAATAACAAATAAATAATAAAAAAACCCAAGTGTTTAACTCTATGATATCCAAGACACAAGCAAACACATCCAAAACTCCATCTTTTGTGTAGCAGTTACTCTTGAGTTTTCTCTAAAATGAGATTTACTTGACGTATTTTCATGTGTTTTTACAGCTCCCAGACTCTTTACACGCTATGACTACTAGTCTGTGTGGGTTATTTTCTTCATTTGTTCTTTAATATAATACGTCCTTTAAAAAGTCTAATACAGATCATTTACTGCTGTGTTCTACGCATTCAAATTCTATGACAATACATGCCTTTCAATGTCCAAACTCCAGGTGCACATCCAGTTTGCAAACCAACACACACACACACACACACACACACACACACACACGAGAGAGAGAGAGAGAGAGAGAGAGAGAGAGAGAGAGAGAGAGAGAGAGAGAGAGAGAGAGAGAACACACCCTGGCACCTGAAATGTCAATCAAAGAACGAAGCCTTTTTCTATGTTCTTTTTGCTTGCTTCTTCCCTAAGTTCTCTAGTTATTTCGATGGTGTAAAAAGAAAACAAAACGCTGAAAACTTGTGAAAAACTTAAAAAGCACCTGAGAAAGGACAAAATGTAGTTGTCAGAATGCATATGCTAACTTACAGTGGGGAACATCTTACCTAATTAGAGGACGGTTCCATTTCCACATCCTCAAAAACAATGTCACACAGCCTTTCTCTTAAAAAAAAAAAAAAGTCCAGGAAAATAAGACATCGACAACAATGGGGGATCCCGTGTGCTCTCAGATCGGGTGGAGGATAAGGGACAGAACTCCGCATCTAGCAACCAGAACAAAGCCACAGCCGGGGCTCTCAAGATGCACCCGGCTTGGGAGGCCCAACTCGTATTCCAACACCTCAGGGTGGTTTCGGGTTTTGGGAGCCATCAAAACAAGAACGCTCGGCGGCTTCCGCCAGCGCAAGGAGGGGACGGTTCAGGGCGCTGGGCAAGACCTAGAGGCACGGCAGCAGCGGCGGCGGCGGCAGCAGGGCAGGCGGAAGACAGCATGCAGCCCGTGGCCGACTGAGGCCCGGTCGAGCCCGCTGGCGCGGCCCGCAGCCCGGCCTGCCTGCGCAGTAATGGCCGGGGCCGCGCCCGTCACGGTCCGGGCTGCGCCAGCTCGGCCTCCCTCCGCGCGCTCGTCCGGGCCGCGCTGGCCAAGGGCGTCCCTGTCCTACCGGCCCCCGACCCGCCGCCGCCCGCCGCGGACTCCGAGCGCCGCCCCGCAGCCAACGAAGCCGCAGCGCCCCCGCCGAGGCCCGCAGCCCACGGAACCCCGCGCTCCTCACCGGTCCCACCCGGCGCCCACCTCTCGGCCACCGCCGCAGCCACCTCGCAGTCTTTTCTCCTCCGCTTCGGAGCCCGCAGCGGACGGGGGCGCGCGCGGCCGTCACGTGACCATCCGGCGCTCGAGGGGAGGGGCCGCGCCAGCGAAAGCCACGCCCCCACCGTGAGCGCGCGCGGCGTCCCGGGCCCGCAGTCTAGACGCTCGCTATCTCTAGCTGCGGTCCGGCTTGGTCCCTGTCCCTGTTCCAGTCCTCCCTCTCCCTCTGCGTGGCGCAGCTTGTGGCCTCCTGGTTCTGAACCGGTGGAAGTCCATCTAGGGGGCTGCGGGAGGAAACTAGACCTTCAGGACCCCGAAGAAGAGTCTTCCCAAAACCCAGCCTTGGACCGAGTCCTGAGTTTCCTTTGGCTGTGCCCTTAGAGAGAAACTACCGCTTGTTCCTTATTTAAAAAAAAAAAAAAAAGGCACTCGAAAGGGCACTGCGAGGACTGGGTGATCCCTTGGGATGTTCCAATCTATTCATCTCACAAATGGCTAGATATGTAATAGGGGAGAGGGCGTGCTGGGGTCTCAACAAGTCTTTTGAACCCTAACAGAATTGGAAGCTAGAAGGAAATAATCGTCCTACGAATCTAGGATAAATTTCATGGGTTAGTTTTATGGCAAACATATGGCGTTAAACGTCAAAATCTAGTCTTTGTTCAATTTAACCAGCACATGGTCTTTTTGAGAACCGAGTTTTCTCTACTTGAAGTTGCACAAAGTGGCCCAGTGGACTTTTTCACCTTTAAAAGTATTTCCACATTCTGTAACTGTTGCATTGTGCTTGCAACAATGTTGCATTTTGAGGTTTCATTAACTATTTGAATTCAGCACTGAAAAATGTACCGGGTACTTAGGTATAGGATCTCTACAAAGCGCAGCCTCTGATCCGAAGGAAGAGCTCATCTGGTTAACAACATTTGTAGCTGTAAATCCAGAGCATGGATTCGGGTTACTCAATCAGTTGTTATAGGAAATGTTATGTGAACTTTTATAGCCACAAAAGAAAATGTACATTGATAGGGATAGGACACTGAATAGGTGGGTGGGTGTGAGCAAGCATGTGAGTCTATTTCACAGGCTTCAGATAATAGTCTTAGTTTCAAAGGGATCTAGCAGTAGGGGCTTGATTTATCATGGTTGAGGATCTGGGTTCAATCTCTAGTACCATTGCTGGCAAGGGGTTGTGGGGGAATAAAAATGTTGGTGGAAACTACTGGCTAGTTAGGTTTCAACAATACATTCCCAACAGTCACAAAGATGATAAAGGGATTATTAGCAAATGTTTACCATGTCAACTATTGTTGCCACTATTAGAAAGTTTAGTCAGCCACTCAGTCACCCACCAGGACCTTCCACACTCAAGTGTGGCTTCTTTAGCGAAACACACCACACACACACGCACACAAAATGTGTAAACATCTCTTGGTGTTAGCTATTTCAATAAATTTTCTTCTAAGTAATACATTTTTAATAACTTCAATTATTGTACAGATATTGGAAGACATGCTATATAACTTTAAGCTTAGTTCCCTGTCATATCCTCTTATTTTTAATTCCAGGGGTATATAATACATGTATATAATAATAGCAAAGTAATAACAAAAAGTTGACATTTTCTTCAAGATTCAAACTTGAAGAAACAATAGCAGTATTGCCAATGCACAAGCCTTGTTCTGGATGGGCTCATCTACTTCCTACAAAAAAAAAAAAAAACCAATGTCATCTTTGCTATTCCCATTTTACAGAATTGGCACACAACTGGGGTGTGAATTCAGGTAGAGACTCCATAAAGATGTATGCTCAAATTTATTTCTGGATTAAGAAATGACTTCCATAAAGAAAGTTCTGTTTGTGAGAGCAAAACTCAGACAGATCATAAGTATGTTGTCTGACCCCTACATCTATTAGGAAAAAGCTTTTCTATGGCATCCTTCAGTCTCCCTGGGTGCAAAAGAGGCAGGGACTATCTAAGTGGCTGGAGTCTTATTTTGTCTACTTAGTGAAAAACATTAAATAGAAATGAAGTATCAGAAACCTAACAAAATACTCTCTCAGATTCAGCCCTTTGCCACAACCATCGTCCTGTCAATGCATGCCTCTGTGTGTCTGTGTCCCAGCCATCTTTAGTTTCTTTCTCTTTTGTTGAATATACATTTTGCAAATAATTTCTTGGCTCTTTCTATCTCCAAAATACACCCAGGATCCTACTACTTTTTATGCTGACTTCAATCACAGTATGTGGGAAAAAAAGCCGTGGGGGTGTCCCAGAGACTTTCCATGCAGCAAGTCCCACAAACAGGAGAAAGGTCTGGAGTTTCAAAGACTAGAAGCTTTGGCGACAGCAGGTCCCAAAGACACGAGAACGTCCATAGTTCCAAAAAGGGTTTATCTTCACGGTGGATGGTAGATGGATCTGGATGTACACCCACCCCCCACCCCACCCCCACACCCGTGAAACTCAGGGCGGACCTGAGTTAAATAGGAGGGAGAAAGGGGGAGGGCCTAGGGAAGAATGCTTAATTGGCTCTGCCCACTGGCCTTCATTAGTATGTAAATTCTCTAGGGCCTGAAGTCTGTAGTCACGCCCTCTATCTGTGTACTTTTGGGAGGGGCTGCAATGGCCTATGTGGCTGAACAATGTAGGTCCATGGAGACTAGACTGCATGTCAGGACCCTGAGTTCTGGGGGCATGGCCAAACACCTGCAGTTTCTCCCTTAGAGTCT
Source organism: Mastomys natalensis (assembly GCA_021653895.1). Taxonomy (NCBI): domain Eukaryota; kingdom Metazoa; phylum Chordata; class Mammalia; order Rodentia; family Muridae; genus Mastomys; species Mastomys natalensis. Next base: position 49,236 of record JAJTUV010002197.1, on the reverse strand, counting down.
CTGGATTCTAGGCCCATGCCCAGCCAAGAACCAAGATACCCCTACACAGTCCCACAACAGTATCTCTAAAGCAAACCCATTAAAACTAAGTGAGGTCATACCAGTACTTCTGAATATACAACCCCCTTTGGCTTCCCAACACAAAGACAAATCAAAAGTCCTCCTTTTGTGTGCCCACCCTTCTTTATGACCTCCCAGACCTCTCAATCCACTTCCTGTTCCTACAGCACTCTACACAAACTCTCTGCCACCACATTCTTTGGTGACCCCTTCCCCTCTAGATCACTCCCATAATGCCTCTCTCTTTCTCTCTCTCCCTCTGTCTCTCTTTCTTTCTGTGTGTGTGTGCTCAAATACCTTTGCAGTCCTCTCCCTGCCTCTATTTTAAATTTTTACATCATTCACTATCATTTCTAATTCCCCTTTCCATTTTCTCTCATATGTACAGCAGTATGCATACATCCCTTGTAGTGTGTGTTATATTTAACTCACCCAAATTCATGGCATTCTTCTTTGGGCCTAAGCATAGAACTCAACAGGGTGAGACTTTGTAATCTAATTTGTATGGCATGTTGGTTAATCTTTTCAACTTCCTGGGATTTTGAATCACCATGGAACCAAATAGGCATACCTATTTGGTTTATCTAGTTAGGTTAATTAAAGTGGGAAGATCTGTCCTAATGTGGGTGGTACCTTTTCATGAACAAGGGTTGTTTTTGGTCTGAATAAAAAGAATGAGATCCAAGCAACAGCAGTCACAGTGTCTGCTTCTTGCTTGTGGATACAATGCTATCAGCCACCTCCAGCTCCAGCTGCTCTTTCTAGCCTGGTGAACTAGACCTTAGAACAGTGAGTCAAAACCATCTTTCTTTTAAGTCCTTTTTATCAAGGTATTTTATCATAACAACAGGAGAAATAGGAAATACATATACCAATTGCAGGAATAGTTCCTGCCATTACTTAGACAAGTTCCCCACAAAAGCTCCAAAAGGATGGATGAATACAAATATGCCCACGAGAAAATGTATATGTGTAAGTATGCATACACTCTTTACATGCTGAATAATACATAAAAGAAAAAGGTGAACTTATGCTTTGTCAGTAATTATAGATGAATACAATCACTGAGTTTATGAGATACTATTTACCACAGCCCTCCCCACTTCCTGAAAGATACTTCAGGCATTCAGATGAATGCACATCTTTGCATAATACAAGATGAGAATTTTTCCAACATTATCAGGAGTATTTTTAAAGTACTTACCTCCCAGTCAGTATTAAAGTCTGAAGCATTCAAATTAGTCACATGAAGAATAAAATTAAACCCTAACAGATGGAAGACATTTCTGTGACAATGTTCTTGTACTGGCATTCTCTTTTGTGTCACCAAATTAAAGATAAAGGAATTTCAGCCAGCTTCTAGGAAGTGCCTGTATTGGGAATTCTCCTTCATACCAGTTCATAAAATACTTTCATGGATACCAATATCTTCCAGTTTTCATTTTTTCTGGATATCTCTAAGACTCTAAGGGTCAGATTTTCTTACATTGCTTGTTCAATTTAAGAATAAAATATATTTTATTTTCTGAAAGACATATGAAGTGAGCATGATAAAGTCGTTTTACATTGCAGAGGAGTGCATGTGGAAAGCAGTGGGTTTAGAAGCTTCTGTGAACCCTAGAACCTGTTCTGACACTTGCAGAGATCTACAAAAGGATGTTTTTCTTAAACATACAGAGACTGTAATGCTCTTGTTCAGTCCTGTCAAATATCCAGTGTTTCCCAGAATATAGGATTCTACAAAATATAGGATGGAGCTGAATAATAAATGTATGCAGATAATAATAAACAAATAGATGCAGATGTGAGAATTCAACTGTTTCTATTAAGTGAGGCATGAAAGACTTTGGAAAATGTGAAATAGTGCCACTCTTCTCATTCAATTGTCATTATTTTGGAAATAAACTTATTTTTGTAACATGCTATTTATATACTTATGGCAATGGCATGATTGTAAGTGAATTAATGAATTTTAAGCTATCCTTAGTTTTGATTTTTTAATTTGGTAAATATTGACATACAAATAAAAGTTCTTTAGGGACTTTTGCAATTTTTAAGTATTTAAAGGAGTGCTAATCTGGAGCTATTTCAAGTACCAAGTAATTGTGAACTAGATTCATTTCCACATGAAAGTAATCCTCTGATAGCTGTGGACATGGCTTTCTCATTTGTCTGGAAGGAGAACAAAACAGATTCAGGAATGCACCAGTCATTAGAGCTAGCAGATGAAAAGGAATAAAGCAAAGAGGAAGTTTGGAAAGCCAACTTTTCCATTTTAATTGAAGAATTACTCTCAGACTGATACATAACATGATCCCCATACTATGATGCCTGTCTTCTTACAAATACTTGATGCCTCTTGTCATGAAATAGTGCTTCCTTCTTTAAGTACAGGTGTGTTGTCAGTAACATTTAGCCAGTATTTTTTTTTTCTTTTTCTTTTACCTAACATGATAATGAACATTGCCTTTTGCCTTCTTTTCCCTTTTCAGTCACAGAAATTGTTATGGTAATGATTTCAATGAAGAGTATTTGAAATTCTGCATGGGAACCAGTGCTTGAATAAGAGCTTGTGAAGACTCCAGGGCATCTCAGGGAGCCTGGCTGAGAAGAACATGCATGATTCAACCACAAGGCAGTAAGGACATGGAGAGTCCTGGGACTAGAGCTGTCATTAACAAACACAGCAGGTCATTCATTTATCTAACATATGCAAACTTCACTTCTGCTGTGTGTAACCATAAAGCAGAGGTAAGCTATTACCACTATTCATTAACTTAACAAACTACTTATCCAGATGGACTGTCTTAGCTATTATCATTGTATTGTCACCACCAATGGACTCTGGTTCTCAGACACTTGGGTTGAGACTATGTCAACTTCCTGGGCTTCCAGCTAGCAGATGACAGATTGTTGAATGTCAAAGCCTCCGTACACACATGATCCATTGTTTAGTAATATATCTCTTTCTCTACAGCTATAGATATCCCTCTGGTTCTTTCCTCCAGAGAATCCTGTGACCTCCATATTTCTTATTTCTGTTATGATTTTTGAAATTCTAGGAAACACTGTATTTGTTAGTAGAGCATATAAAATGGATTAAGCCAGTGATTGTACACCAATGTGCTAAAGTCTAAAAAAGATGTGGGCCTTTGAGATAAGGAAGGGCTGTTACTGGAAGTCTAGAACTTTTACTGAGAATGTAGAACACAAATTCTCTGTTGGTATTGGTGTCAAACCTGCAGCTGACTCATTCATGTTTCTACCATGAGGAAAACCGACTGAAAGGTGAAATTCATGCTGACTAAAGGAATTCTCACTAAAGCGGTCTAAAGGCTGATTATTTTCTGTGTCTTATGTGAGATCATGACATCTTTGCTGTAGTTCACTGGAACTATCTAGAATGTTCCTGAAAACAATATGTGCTTAAGCGGAGGCCTTAGGTTGATATGGTTGGAAGGTTGTAGAAATCTGTAAGAAGAGCAAGCTACTGACAGGATTTAGGTCATTTGAGGCTTCTTTCCAAAGAACTGGGAAACATTACTCTCTCTCTCTCTCTCTCTCTCTCTCTCTCTCTCTCTCTCTCTCTCTCTCTCTCTCTCTCTCTTCTTTCTCTCACTCCTGCCCATGAGGAGCATACTCTTCTAGAACAAAGTGTTACTGCTAGCCCAAAGGCAAGGAAGGAAATTACTCATGGACCAAAACTTTCAAATCTGTGAACCAAAATATGCTTTTCTTTGTAAGCTGGTTTTTCCCTCTTGGAGACTGTTACACTAGTGGAAACCCAGCTAATCCATCCTAGGCATTGTTTACATGAGTTTGGGTTCATTTATGCAGAATTTGCTGCAAGGAACATCCTGGTGCATGCCATAAAGTTCCTATACCCAGCTGTAAACAAGCCCATACATGTATTCCAAATTAGCACATCCCTGGCTTTCCTATGTCCTCAATTCCACTAAAATGTTAGAAATATGAATTAAATGGCAGAGGGACCTGCTTAAGACATTGAGGCATTTCTCAGTCTTTGATAATAGAGGAAAGAAAGAGATTTAGAAAAAACTGCATAAGTTAGGATTAAATCTTCAGACTTGTGACTCAAGTTTTGTTCACAATAGAACAATCTATATTTAGATCTTCATGAAATAGTCACCCCAAACAGACAAAAATAGAAGTTATCCAGGGAGGGAGGGAGAGGGGGAAGAAAAGAAAGAGGGAGGGAGGGAGGGGAGGGGGAAGAAGAGAAAGTGGGAGGGAGATAAGGAATTTATGTACAAAGATACTTTTCATATCAAGTTTGTCTGACTGTGTGTTTTGACAGCAATGAATCTTAACTAGTCATTAATCACAAAATATTGAATTAGAAAAAAATGTGATATGTCAAAGTTTAAACTCAAACCCTGAGCCAACAATCAAATCAAGATCATAATTTTGGATGATAATAAGATGAGAATAACAAGAACAAAAGGCATTAGCAGTTTTCAAATGTGGGCAAAAGTTAACCACAAATAAGATGTTACAGTGTTGTAATTTATTACTAAAAACAAGGACCATAAAAAAAATGGGGAAAAATAGAGGAACAAACCCTACTAAATATAGAAGTCAATGTAGAATTGATAACCCAAATACTTTCATGTAGATTTTATAACAAAGAGACAGGCCTGGCGAGACTGCTCAGCAGGTAAACGTGTGTGTGTGTGTGTGTGTGTGTGTGTGTGTGTGTGGTTGGGGTATGTGTTTGCAGGGCTTCCACGCCTTATCCACAGAGTTAAAAATAAGGGCTGAGACAGATTGCAAATGCATCATGATAACTTTATATGGAACTGTGCTATAATTCTGACTTGAGAGGAATATGCAGTAGAGACTGAAAGCAGGATACATGAGTGGAGGCATTCACGACCTCTGGTTATTGTCCAGGGTTCATTGTATTGTGTTCAGGAGGAAGAGTTTGCCAATGGGACATAACTTAGGTAGTTCCTCATATCAATTTATAGATTGAGACCATATACCTCTTCATTTTTTATTTGTCTGCTTCAGATGTCTCATCCCTCACTTTAACCATATGCATGCCCATCAGGCATAGACATAAGACGGTAAATAGAGCATTCTCCCTAAAAGTTCCTTTGAGGACACAGTGTTGCCTTGCTGCAAAAGAACAACAACAACAACAAAAAGCTAATCCAAGCCAGATGGGCTTTCCATTCTTCCTACCAGATTCGTAGGAAATATACGTGACTAGAAAGTGTCTAAATGTGTTTAGGCGGGGAAATCTGTGGCTACATGAAGGTGGGGCCCAGGTTGCTAGGGGAATTGTTTGGGGAGGTTTATGTGCATAGTATGAGCAGGTGAAGGAACTAGGCTGCTGGATGAGTGCATTGTGACTAGAGGGGAGTTAGACTTGGAAGCTGGCTAAATGGCTAAACACTTGTACAAGAGTAAGGACCAAGTTCAGAACCCATTAAAATACTGGGTGGGTGGTAACCTGCTTGTGAGTCCAGCCTCAGAAAAGAGAGACCGAGTTAAGACAAAGCAAGCTGGCTGCAGAAACTAGCATGGTCACAGAGTTGGCTTCAATAAACACATGACTCAGTGATTAATGTACAGGAGAAATCAGAGACAATTCATCACGTCATCCTTAGATCTCCACAGCTATATGTATCTACATGCATGTGAACTCACATATGTGACTACAGACAGGACTCACATACAGCACACACACACACAACACACAAACACACACACATACAACACACACACATAAACATGAACATGAACAAAAAGGGGAGGATGAGGTTATGCACAGCCACAATCAAACAGGGCCTCAGGCTGAGCTGTGTTTTTATCTGCCTTTAAAGAGCTATCTGTGCAAGCCTGAGGCCCAGGGTTCAATCCCCTAAATACACAGCAGAGGGAGAGAAACACTTCCCAAAAGTCTTTCTCTGACCTCCACACCACATAGCATTATGGCACATGTGCACATACATGTCATAATAAAAATATATTTAAAAATAAATGAATGTACAACAGAGCATCTTGGGTAAATTTCATTAGGACAGCAATGTATTCACAAGTATTCATGAGCAACAAGAATTGCTGTGGGGAAGCCTATAGTTTTAGATAGCACTTTACTAATTTCAGTTTATTTTCTGTCTTCCCTCCCAAGAAAGCAGGCTTCTTGAGAATGATTTTTTTGTTTGTTTGTTTGTTTTGTTTTTCGAGACAAGATTTCTCTGTGTAGTCCTGGCTGTCCTGGAACTTGCTCTGTAGACCAGGCTGGCCTCGAACTCAGATATCCACCTGCCTCTGCCTCCCAAGTGCTGGGATTAAAGGTGTGCGCCACCACTGCCCAGTGAGAATGGGGTTTTATGTGTCTGCTTTTCACTGTGAACAAAGCAGATACATACTATACTTTTGGTATCGATAAATGTTTTGGGTTTATTAATTTTTTTTAAGGAACACAAAATTGACTAGAAATTAAAAACACATATCCAATCATCATAGAATTACCTCCAAATAGTTCTATGGCACATTTAAAATTGCCAATGAAGGAAAAGTCTTCATGTGGTGTAAAATGCTTTATAGCTCAAAAAATACTGATTAGATACTAACTTATATAATTATAGAATCTAAAGGAATAAATTTAAAGTTTCTTATAATCAGAAGAGACTTAAATAAAATATTCAGATCAACAACAAATACACAAGAGCATATTTACATATTAGTAATACTGCATAGAAAATAAAATTTCACATCAAAGCATCAAAAATGATTGTTGGAGATTAACAAAATTATTTTAAAATTTACCACAATGTATAGATAGTAATAGGCATGACAACACTGAAAAACAGAATCCAGGGGAAGATGTGGCCTGAGTCAGATGGGCATATCTTGTCTCAGATATTAAACTGTTAAAAATTGATCACAGTAAAAATTATTATTTAGAATTCAGTATTATAAGATTGTCATGAAAATAATAGAGAGGATGTGCTCAACATGGGTCTTGCTCCTAGTACATACATTCAGGCTGTTTAAGGCTGTTTATTTAATTACTACAGGTTTTTCACAGAAAGTTTTGGGAGAAAAATCATAAATACAGAATAAAAATACACATTACATATAGCCATACATTATAAAGCAATGATATGCTGGCAACCCTTGCAGTGTTATTGGACTACAATGCAGTTTGTTCCCTAATATTTTAAATGTCAAAAGTATTTACATCAAAATATAAATGCCTCAAGAATTCTTTGAAGAAACGGGAAATCAGTACAAGTAGCAATCCTGGACTCACATTCCCAGATGGCAATATCAGGTCCAAGCCCAGGAGTGGCAGCTCCCCTGGTGATCTATAATTTGGCACAGTCTTGCCAACCACCTGTTTGGTGTCAGTTTGCCTCATGACTTCATGGAAACAGCTCTTCTCCAGTAGACTTCTGAGATAGAAAGTTCCAGGGAAGTCAAGGGTTTAAAAAAACAAAATGATAAACTGTAAAACAAATTAAAAGACACTAAAGGTAGATATTTAACCAGCCTGAGATCATATGATTTGGTACAATTCTGAGGTTATTCTTGCTGATTAATTTTGAAGAAGTTGAATATTAATGACAATATTTTTTTCATTTGTTTTTAATTTTTTATTTGTTTGTTTGTTTGAGTATTTTGAGACGGAGTTTTTTTCTGTATAGCCCAGGCTGTCCTGGAACTATCTCTGTAGATCAGGCTGGTCTTGAACTCATAGAGATCCACTTGTCTCCACCTTCCATGTGCTGGGATTAAAGGTGTGCCTCATCACTGCCCAGCTCATAGACATCTTTTTCTTTTTTTTTTTGGGGGGGGGAGGGGGTTTGAGACAGGGTTTCTCTGTGTAGCCTTGGCTGTCCTGGAACTCACTCTGTAGACCAGGCTGGCCTCGAACTCAGAAATCCGTTTGCCTCTGCCTCCCAAGTGCTGGGATTAAAGGCGTGTGCCACCACCGCCCGGCTTCATAGACATCTTTTAAATCAAGAGATGGATAACACTTAAATATGAACTTCACTGTTCTGAACTTGCATTGCTTCATATCCCTTTCCAGTAAAGCTGTCAACAGTGTTTAGATTGCAGTTTTATAAACTGGAGGAAAGTCTCATCATATATACTTCTTTACTAAGCTATACAGAGAGCAATTCTTGAACAACTTTAGCTATATGAGAACCACCAGAAAGCAGGCAGGACAATCTTACTAAAAGGTGAACTGGATATAGGACTTACAGGATTCTGGAATACTGCTCATACAAAGACATGAAGTATCCCATAACTCTGAAGGTTTTAAACATATTGTGTGCGTGTGTATACTATATATACTTGTATATATATATTACACATATATAATATACTTGCATATATATATATATATATATATATATATATATATATCCAGTATTACTAATTTCACTATTTTCACTAAGTTTGTTTCACCCAAGGAAAACCCATTTACATTATTCATGTACTAATTTCCAATGTTTCTGTTAGTGAGCAGAGAGTAATTAACTGCACTACTGCAATCTTTATAACGAAGTCTTTCTAACTAAAATACCAACTGATTAGTCTTTGTATGCATAATACTAATGAAGATTAAAGATCCCATATAAACTTGAGGCTAAGTACTCATACAAAATAACGCATCCTCCATATGAGGATTTGGAAAAGTGAATTATAGAACAGGGCACGTTGCTTAGCAGTACAGCATTTGGTTAGCAGGATCCTGGTTTTGATGCTCAGCACTGTAAAAAATTAACAAATAGTAAGATGAAAATGAATCATAGGCTCTTCTGCAGGAAACACTTTCCAAGCATAAAACAATTGAAGCCAGTTACGGAAGAATAAGATAATGTGTTTGACACAAAAAAGTGGTGAGATTTTGCACCCGATAGGCGAGTTAGACTGCTGGAAAATACTAGGAGAAAGTATTCAAGTGAAAATCTATACCAGCTATTACATACTAATAAAACAATGCAAATTAGCACATTTGTTTTCTGTTTTCCTCTTTTGTTTTTATTTATTTGCCATAGAGTCTCAGTCTGTGCACCTAGATAATCCGCATACCCCAGGCTCCAGCATGCTGGAATACTTCCATTGGCTTCACATTCAGCCTTCTGGCTTCTCTCAATCCTTTAGTGCTGATTATTTATCCAAGATTGTCTAAGTGGATTCAGGCGTCAGGCCTGGTGGGGCAAACCCCTGTGATCCCAGCTACTTAGTATGCTGAGGTTGGAAAAGCACAGGTTTCGATGCTTTTGCCTGAACATCACAGTGAATTCAAGGCTAGCTTGGCCAATTTGTGGCACCAGTTGTCTCCAATAGCTAAAGGGCATTGGGATATAGTCAGTTGCAGAGTGCTTGTCTAGAATGCGTAAGCCCTGGTAAACGCCCCATTACTACAAAGCAAACAGGAAAGCTATTTTAAATTGCATGGAGAGGGACCTAGCTGATAAAGTTAGTGTTCTGTGACTTAAAATAACATTCTAGACAATTCTCCATCTTGATTTTGAGTACTTTCCACTCATGGAGCCAAGCCTGAAGGTCCCTCTCACTCTAAGCTTTGCCATCAAGTCTCCTGGCTTTGCTGTTCTTTGCTGTTGATTGCCGTGACAGTTCTTTTGCTGGACACAGACCTTTTGTGCACCCCTAGGAAACCACATGCTTGATTTTGCAGAAGCAATCTCTTTATCTGCAGCCAAATGGACACTTACAATTGCTTTGGCTATTTTTTTTTTCATTTTTAAGTATTTTTTTTCATTTTTAGAGATTTTTCATTATTCTAGACTTCCTTTCTCTTTCCGACCTTCCTGCGCGTACCCCTCCCATCCCGTCCCCTTTCTCTCTCTTCACATGCTTGCTCCACTATTCTTTAATTTATCTTTGATTTTGAACTAGATGTTTTTTGTATGGAGTGTTTCTATGGTATGATCGTTGTCTAGGACTGTGAACCTACTTGAACTACTCCTCATCATCACTGATAGGAGAAGACTGATAAGGTAGCAAGGTACTGAAACTTAGAAGGTCACTGTAACTTAGGACCAGTTACCGATCCACAGGCCCACCACAAACAGGGCCAGCTTTAAAATACACTCTGGTCTCATTAGAACGACTCCAACCACATCCTCATGACGATGTGGGCTGGCTTCATCTTGTGTCCCACCTTTAATGATTTCTCAGAATGTCTCATCTTGACAGAGATTTTTACTTAAAAAATAAATGATCTTTCACCAAGCATGCAATCACAACACTCTGGGTACATTGGCATGTTTCATATAATCTGTATTCTTCAGTCACGCAGTGGACATCTGTTGGTTATGTTTGCCAAAAATCCATTTCCCCTTCCTTTGAAATGGTGCCTCAGACTCACATTGGGAAGGCCGTCCCTTCCCTAGGGTATGCAGGCATGGGATTGTTAAACAGGATGTTTTCATTTTCTGCAGTCGGTGGATGGACATATAGGACAAACTATATGAGTCCCGTGCTTTCTTTTCCTTGAAATCTGGAGCTCCCAAGGAATGTAAAGAATGGTATAAAAAGCAGTTGGCATTAATTATCACTTTCCCCCTCTAAACATGTCAGTTTCTGACTTCAGGAATGACTCTCTAATCATTTACAGGGACCCGAAATCTTCCGTTCTACATACTTCTTGCACTTCATGGGCAAGGTTGGATTCTGTCACTTGCACCCAAGTAATTCTAACTGATCTAAATTATCCCCATCTTTTAATAGAGATATATTCTTGCCCCAAATTTCCTGATACTGAGTTTCATTTCTGTTTCAAGACAGAATCATCCATTACTGTCACGTGACTTTTCCTGGGATGATATGGGTGAATGTCTGGGCACTCCAGGTAGCACAACAAAAATAAACGTAAGAAACAATCCCACCCTAGTCTGCCTTGGTGAATGAGGCTGTTCACTGTGGTTATTTATAGGGGCATTGAGTGATGGATTACTCACTGAAAGACCCAGCTCCACAAAGGTGATGGCTTATAGAATTTGTCTCTCAGGTTCCCTCTCTAGCTTGTAGACAGATCTAAATGAATGGAGTCCCACCTACCCCATCAACCCTTCCCATTGTTGGGAAGGGTTTTTTGGGAGTCATGTAACTTTTCGAGTTTCATGAGTTGTAAGTTTGGTGAGTTTCCTGATCCTTTTAGTGACTTTACTTCCTGGCTTATATGAACTTCCTTCCTCCTTCTGGGAGGAACTATTTCAATTTGGATGAGGTAGAAATACTGAAAATTTATTCTTTGTCCACCTAAAACTCAATTAAAATGGGTATTACATTTATCTTTGTGTGTGTGTGTGTGTGTGTGTGTGTGTGTGTGTGTGTGTGTGTTTGGGGTTTGAGTGGATGGTGACACTGGGCTCCCGTAGAGGTCTATGACAATGTGGGAGAGGTAGTTCTTTCCTTCTTTCATAGGGCTGGATACCAGGGATACTGTCATCATGCTTGTTGGCAAGTGCCTGAAATAGCTAGCCCTGAATCTCACCATCCCTGAAGTTAAACGAACTGATATTTATGTTGGTGTTGTTTGTCTGATTTTCTTTTCTTTCTTTTCCATTGTTTGTATTGGGTTTTTATTGCTTTTTGGTGGGTGTGTGGATTTTTCTGTTTTTTTTTTTGTTGTTGTTGTTGTTGTTTGTTTTTTTGTTTTTTTGGCTTTGAGGGAGAGTTTGCTATGATCCTACTTTTCCCTTATGTGCATAATAAAAACCTCTTACCAACTTCTAGAATTGATGCCAAAGAACAATGACATAATATGCAATTAAAAATGAGGAATATTTGTCTCTGGGAATATAGGATCTATAAAAGTCAAGAGAGTACTTTAGTTGTTGTTGCTGCTGCTGCTGCTGCTGTCAGATAGTAGCTCTATGCACTCCATATCCTTTCTGTACCATTTGAAAGTTTCCAGTTAACATGTTTTTATTTTAACTGAACACAGAGTCATGAGCATATAAAATTATTGATTATTTTTCACAGAAATCTGAAAAATTCTTGTATCAAATAGAAAAGCTATGCTACCTATTTGTTTTGCTGTTGGGATATATACAAAATGTTCATCTTGATTTTGGCTTGACATAATTACAGTTTTATTTGTAATGCTGTTAAGACTTTAAACATTGCATAAATGATGGTTTTCACATTAAAGGCTGGTGCTTAGCTTATTTAAGGATTTATTTTTATTTTACCTTTATATGTATGGATGCTTTGCTTCCAATTCTGTCAGTGCACCATGTGCATGCAGTGCCATGGAAGCAAGAAGAGGGTATTGGATGGATGGTGGCACAACCATATCCAATGGAAAAGGTGAGAGTTATGAAGCCAGCACATGTTTTTGATACAGTCCCAGCACAACGAGCTGAATGCTGTGATTCTGTCATTCTGTCTCTCACTTTTAGGTTTTGGTCTCTGCATGTTGCATTCTTGGGGACTTTCTGCATTATGATTCATTTTCTGTCTTTTCCTGACACCAATTATATCTAAGAATTTTAAGGAAAGTCTTAAACTTACTATCCCTTCTGCTTTCAGGGGAATAACTTTATCTGGCCCTATTTGGAAGTATCCCTTGTGCAACAGAGATTTCGATAAGCACAAGATAAGCACTAAGCTAGGGATTTCTAAATGAGGCCATGGCTCTAGGAATCTTTTTGGGATATCTACTCCTATGCAAACTGAAACAGTATAATTTGCACAGGGTAAACAGAGCTAATTGGCTAACTCTGACTGACCAGAAGAATTAGTAATAGATTCAATGCCTCCTACAATACACTTAGAGTGCTCTGAAAATAGAATTTATAGATAGGGGGATCCTACAGGGTAAACCCCTGGAGAAATAATTCAGTTAATAAGATAAATTAACTAAAATAACCCTTTCCTACTTTATAATGTAGATGATAAAACAATGTAGTAGGAGAAGTTATGTATTAAATTTGCTATTCAGAAAAATACAGGTTCAGATAGTTTTTGTTTGTCTGGAGTGCTTTACAACTGCAAATACTGTTAGCCTAAAAACAGGCTATCATACATTAAATGTTTACTTTGCTGGAGACATTCTTTAAATTCTTTGAATTGGAGGTATCGGGCTAATAATAAAATAAAATGTGTTCTATTCCTATATCCTAATCGTGACTGAACTTGTAACCCTGGACATGTAATGAAAAATAAAACACATGTTCAGAAACAACATGATACAATCTGTACTTCTTGGCTAATCATTAATCTGTTTTTGTTTTATAAAGCCTGTATAAATAAAGAGACAACTTATCACATCAGTTAGTGCTGCAAGATTCCCCTGACCACCATTCCTGACTCACTCCTACCTTGTGGACTACTTATCTCCTCTTGGGCCACCCTGTAAATGACCAGGGAAGTGCCTCCCATCCCTTGCCAGGTAACCTGTAGTAAACACTTACCCATACTTCTGAAAGTTACCCAAATAAAACTCATAAGTTCTCCAAGTTGAGCTTTGGTGGTATCCCCACTTTCGTCTAACGCTGTCTCCCTATTTCAGATAAGTATATTTTTTTCTGAGATCTCCAGGAACAGTGTAACACAACACATGGAGGCAGGAGAATCCCAAGATGCTTGAAAGCTAACTACCTTGGCAGATGCAACATTAAAACCAACCAACCAACCAACCAACCAACCAACCAGCCAGCCAACCAACCAGCCAGCCAACCAACCAACCAGCTAAACAAACAAACAACCAGCCAACCAACCAACAAGCCAAATAAACAGACAAACAAGCAAACAAATAGCCAGCCAGCCAACCAACCAACCAACCAAACAACCAACCAACCAGCCAACCAACCAACCAACCAACCAAAAATCCTGTTTTACAAATAGGATGAGAGGCATGAACTGACACCCAAAGTTGTCTTTTAACCTCCACATGCACAATGCAGCATAGGCATGCCCATATTTACACACACATGCATGAACACACACATATATGAACACGCACATGTACCACAAAGCTCAGAGATCATATTCTTTCTGAAAAGAAAGTAACTTCATCACAGTCATGAGCACTGTCAAGATTCTTCTGGAATTGACGATGATTTCATCTTTTAACCTTAGGAAGTTTCAGTGTTGATGAGGACTGCCCAGCACTACCCACTGTTAACATGTATTAACGAAGGTACATTTACTTGATTTACTATGCAGTGATATTTCTTCTAACATGGGTTTGTGTTCTGTAAATTGAACAAGTCTTCCTAGACATCTACTGTTGTTGGAACCACATACTGTATCAGAAACATATAACAGACAAAGAAAATTGCTTTAACATTTTCTTACTACTCTGTATAAATCTTTGACTTAGTTGATGCCAGAAAAGCCACCTCTCCAGTGCATCATGTCACCAGTGACTCTTAACAAAATGGCAAGTTGGACCACATTTACAGCATAGTGTCAATCATCATCAAAACATAAAATTATCAGATCTAGAGTTTTTTATCATAAAATTATCAGGTAGAGTTTTTCAAATTTTTTCAATTTTCCTAATGGGAGAACTCGATTACAAAAACAAGCAAACAAACAAACAAACAAAACTATAGCAAAACCAAGAACACAATCGCACTTTTTTCAGAGTATAACATATCTGGCCTGTCCCACAAACTCTCTATCAGTAAATACTTGCAGTTGTCTTCTTATTAGATATGCTGACACATACACATGGCACGTTTACAGCAAAATCTGAACTGAAACAATTGAAAATTGTTGAGAAGACAGGCATTTATTCAGTTCAAGTGTTTTGTCTTAACAAATTTGGTAGCATGCATTTTTCTCCGTGTATCACCTTTTCAAATTATAGTCTTTGAAAACTTGTACAAATTCTCTACAAAATAAGCTAAATGTCTTATTGTTTATCTATAAAGCATAGGCAGCCGTTAGGTTTTCACTGGACAGTCTTAATTCATTCATGACTTTTCTCAGGGTCATGCTTGCTCCAGGATCTCTCAGTGGTTCACAAAGGAGCAATGTTGGCTGAACTACATACTCAGCAGAGGTCTTTTAATTTGGATTTTGTCTTGCCATTTGCTCAAGCATAGTGCCGTGAGGAACACATCCTCTCTCCATACGTCTACCTTCCTTTGTTTTGTCTTTTCTCTTAAATGTCAGTGTCTTGGGCTGCCATGTTGTTTTTCTGATGTACTCTGTCATAGTCAACTCTCTAGTCACTCTCTATCATTGGAAGTAGAGAGTCCTTAGATATACTTTTCCTTCCAGGATAGACTGAGCATATATTTCCATTTTTTTAAAAAGCTTCAAATTAAAAAATTATTTTTGGCTATTCCTTACTTCTCAGAGCTGTTAGTCTACCCCTTCCTCAGTTAATTTCTCTGGAGATGCCAGTAGACCATATCTGCCATGCTATTTTCATGTTTGTTCTTTCTCTATTGATGCTTATCACAGGTGACCTTGTTGCACTTACTGACTTATGTATAATCTATTGTCCGCTACACTATTTATATTTTAATTCATTTTAATATTTTGATACACAAAGTAGAGCTTGCAGTACAGAGATGAATGTAGATGCTTTGTCTCATCCTTAATCTGAAAGGAGTATACCTATGATTTCATTCAAGCTTATGTAAGGAAGGTTTATACTTTGCAATATATAGGTATCTTTGATGGGGTTAATGCTTTTCTACTTCTTATTTACTGTGAGTTGAAAATTACTGTCACCAAATAGACATTGCAGTATAAAAGTACTTTTTTTTACTATGGAGATTATAATGTAATTTTTCACTTCTCATTATAATCTTATAATGTATGCAGTAGTATGTCTTCTGATATAGAAATAGTTTTTCATATAGATAGTTCCAATTTGATCATGAATAAACTGCCTATGGACTATTCTCAACAGTCATGCTACACTCTGACAGATAGGCAAGCAGACACAGAGACACACACCAAGTATGAGAGGCACAATTTGCTAACATTTGATTTAGAAAGTTTGTATCCCATATACATCAGCTTATAATTTTTCCTTACTTATAGTACTTCATGTCTGATTCTGGAATCGGTGCTATATAGTCATAAAATGAGACAATGCTAGGGTGATCTATTCTTTAGAACAGTTTGTATAAATTTGAGTTGATATATTCCTTGAAGTAGTAATCCTGAGACTCTAGCATGAATCCTCATGCATATTCATCAGCCCCACACTCAGGGTTTCTAATTTAGTAGGCATAAATTAGACCTTGAGAGTTTTCATTTATAACACACACTCAGCTGACACTGATGCTTCTGTGCTGGGATCAAGACTTTAAGTACCTATTTAAAATTTGGTAAAATTTATTTGTAAATCATGTAAGCATGCTTATTTTGTTTTGATAAATAATACATAGATTTTAAAATATTCATCATCATCATCATAATTTATTTCTTGTTCTGTTATCCTTGGTATCTATTTTGGAATGGGGATGCATGTATATGTATATGTATATGTATATGTATATGTATATGTATATGTATATATATGCATGACTATATGTCTATTTTGTCTCACTTCATTTCAATAGACAATCATTGAGAGTATTCCTTACAATGCTTTAAGTTGTTACTGCACCGTTCCACGTAATTTCAATTTTATTACTATTATGTTTTTTTTCAGCTCTCCCTTGATATGTTGATGATTTTGTCTGGTTCCCACAGCCCAGATACAAGTATCATATGTATGTCACAGGCAATCTATGATCAGTGACACCAAGTGTTATGAAATCAGAGTCAGTAGCAATAGGAAAATCTAAACTATATAAACCAGAGGCCGATATAGGGGCTGACTCAACACCCCTAAGGGAGCTATATTCTCTCTCCAATATAATTCTCTCTCTCTCTCTCTCTCTCTCTCTCTCTCTCTCTCTCTCTCTCTTTCTCTCCATACTTATTCTTATTTCTTCCCCATTAGAACTCTTACAAATATTTCAGTTATAAACTTATAGACATTTAATTAATTATGTTATGGTTTTGTTTCTCCATTAATTTATATTTGATTTTAGTTTTATTATTTTTATTTTTTCTTCCTTTTCAACTCTTGGTGCATATTTAGCTCATCAACTTTTCCTTGTTATTGCTTTGTTATATGACATTCTAAGACTGTGTTATCTTGTAAAATTTTTCTTAATTGTACTTTGTGAATTTTCCCATGAGGGAGTTTAACTGTAGCTAATAATTTAATATTTAGTAATAATCAGTCCACCATAGCTAATCCAGTAATATGCTCTTTACATGCCCAAATACTGATAAGTGTGATCATGGTCTGCTTGTGCATTTTCAAGTTATCTTTTTTTCCCTAATATTAGTTTTTTATCTCATAGCAAAATTATGGAACGTGTAATGTATGGTGTGGTGGTTTGAATAGGTATGCCTCCCCACAGACTCATGTGTTTAGATGCTTGGTTCATAGGGAGTAGCCCTATTAGGAGATATGACATTGTTGGAGTAGATGTGACCTTCTTGGATGAAGTGTGTCACTGTGAGGGGCAGACTTTGAGGTCTCTTAAAGTCAAGCTATGCTCAGTGTGACAGTCTCCTTCTGAAAACTCTCAGCCCCTTCTCCAGTAAATTATCTGCCTGCATGTCACCAAGCTTCCTGCCATGGACTAACCCTCTGAAACCTGAATTAAACGTTTGCCTTCACAAGAGTCTCCTTGATCTTGGAATCTCTTCACGCAATAAAGCCCCTAACTAAAACATATGGTGTCTATTTTGGGCAAGTTTTGGGACTCCTCTTTTTTGGCTCAGAAGTAAGTCAGCTTTTGAAAAGGTCTTACTTGAGGTTGAAGAGTGTGCATTCTTTAGTTCTCTAAACCAACAAAGGTATGTTTAAACTTTCTAATCCTTAAAGACAGTCGGCATTAACTATCACGTTCTGAGTGAAGTGAATTGATATTTTACTATTTCAGTGTCTTTTGGTGAATCCAAACTCAGCTGAGACATAGCTTACTGAACATACTGTGGGCCATGAGCTCACCTTCACCCTGCTCTTTCTTTTAATTACTTTACCTTTGTCTGTGGTCCTAGAGGTTTCTTTCTATCTTTCAAGCTAATAGTCCTATTAGCCATCTTAAAAAGCATTTAAGCCAGCATTTCCCAAAAAAGTATTGAGAATCAGGGACACACCAGCTCTCTCAGTAGTTTCCAGTTCTGTTGCTGCATTCTCTTTACTATACAGAACACCCAACATTTGAGTTTGTTCATTCCTTTCATTTCTGTCTCTTGATTTTTATCATTTGCTATCTATCTATCTATCTATCTATCTATACTATCTATATCTATGTAACTTTGGAACCCTTATTTCCTTTTTATTTTTATTTAATTTTATAAAAGTACTTAACAATTTGATTCTTTGAGGGGATTTTGTGGAAGTCATGGTATATGTTTTAAATGCTTTTTTCATAGTTCTCATCTGTCTTATGCTTCTTCTGTATGTCTCACTTTTGTTTTATAAAATAAATTATTGAGACTTTTGCTTATGTATATCATGTACTTAAACTTTACAATTCATATTATAAGAAAAAAGAAAATTTGATATAATTTCTGTAGAATTTAGTCATTGTGTAGCTATTAAGTAAATGTTATTAGTCAGTATGTTAACAAGATAGTCAAAGTCTTTAATCTAGGTAACTTTTCATAAACTGAAAATGGCATATTTATGTACTCATCTCTATTATATATGTTTCTATAACATATATAATATAGCATTTGGCAAATGGTGACAGATTAAAAAATGAGGAACATTGTTCACTAAAGCAGGATTTCTATATGGCAAGTCAACTTAAAATAATATGTTAAACACAAGTCCTGTAAATCAACTATCCATACATAGTAGAACCATGAACCCAAGAGGAGAACATACTACTATCAAGGTCCTAAACAAGTATAATTCCTAAATGCATTCTAAATAATCATCCTTATATCCACAGATAAATATAGTTCTCAAATCTCATCAAAGATGCTTCTTTGCTCTCTGTATCAGGCAGAGTCCTTTATAGAAAGCCATAACTGATCAAAACTTCAGAGAACAAATAACCATGGGTTTCCCAGTTCCACCTGATACATCTACAGCTAAACTCCTATACCTAAGGCTCAAGGAATGTTAAGAAAGAAGGAGAAGAAAGATCATAAAAGTCTGAGGACCAGGATGTCTACTGTGGGATTATATCTTCTGTGTATGATAAGAAAGCTGTACTCATGGGATCTCAACAGTATGGTGGCCTGAAAAAGACTAAACAAGGACACCAGTTGTCATGTCAATGTCGATGGGATAAACCCCACAGGACCTCTCTACTCCTAGATGAGCTGCAGGCAATTATGACTTTCTAAGAGAGGGAGAATTATCCTGTCTTAGAGATGGTTACCCTAGACCAGTGGTTCTCAACCTGTGGGGCATAACCCCTACTGGGGATCACATATCAGATATTTACATTACAGTTCACAACACTAACAAAATTACAGTTATGAAGTAGTAACAAAATAATTTTATGGTTGGTGATCACCACAACCTGAGGAACTGTATTAAAGGGTCACAGTATTAGAAAGGTTGAGAACCTACTGTCCTAAGTTATCCAATACCAAGAGATCAAACTTAAAATAGATATACATATGAGCAACACTATGTAGACTTGGCAAGTTATATTTATATATTTATTCATTTATATATGTGTAACAATAACAAAGAAAAAGAGACTGTGAATTTTATAGTGGGTGGGACATAGGAGAAGTTGACCAAGAGGGAAATTATGTAAATAGAATAGGCAAATTTACAAAAAGATCCATACATCATCATCATAAGTAAACTATATCGCAGTTTAAAAACATTGAACCTGTGGCTCACATTACTAATGCAAAATAGGAAGAAAATTCAGTACGGTTTTGAAATAGTAGTAGAATAAAACAATATTGGTAAGTACTATTTTTTTTTTCCAAAGATGAGAGAAAAATAATTAGTTTGGGATCATTAAGCTCATATCTTAAATGAAATGGAGATTGAAATATATATATATATATATATATATATATATATATATATATATATATATAAATGATATTGACAAAGTTAGAGCCCCAACTGAGGGAATTTGTCAAGAATAACATACGGATTTTGCCAAAAATAACAGAGCCAGGTGAAAATGACAGATTCCAAGGTTTTGAAGCCAGTCTTTAAAAAGTAAGCATGTTAGGATACAGAGATGGCAAAGTACTTGTACAAGCATCAGGCTCTGTGTTTACATCCTAGCATATATGTAAAAGTCAGGAAGGACAGTGTGCACCTCTAATCCTGACACAGGAAGCGGAGACAGGTACGTTCCTGAGCTCATTGACGCCATATTAGGTGATTCCAAAAATCAGGTGAGGAGAGGTTGAGGAAGACAGCAGACATTGACCTCTGATAGACCTATAGCTTCCCTGTGCATCCACGTACTCATGCACACACAGGTACACATGCACCCATACAAATTATACAGATTA
Source organism: Mastomys natalensis (assembly GCA_021653895.1). Lineage (NCBI taxonomy): Eukaryota > Metazoa > Chordata > Mammalia > Rodentia > Muridae > Mastomys > Mastomys natalensis. The sequence goes on along the minus strand of JAJTUV010002197.1, from coordinate 28,677 downwards.
ATATGTTTGTACTTCCTTGCACATGCACACACACGTAGTTTATAAATACATCACAATACATCTTTAAAAGTAAAAATATACCTTCTTGTAGAAAAAATATCTGACAGTTTCTTAGGGGAGATTAGCTTTTATTTCTATTTGAAAAAATATTTTAAGAGAAACCATAACTTTTCAAATTAAGCAGATTCTGTAGTTTATTGAATAGCTTAAAAGCAACCATATCAGAGTTGATGTATTGTCAGGTAAATACCGTAGTTTATTTACAGAATGTTTTCTATACCAACTCCCCCTTCAGAAGATAGAATTAAACGAAGTAGTAATATGATTTAATAAGAAGACTTGGGCCAAGTGTGGTGGCACCCACCTTTAATCCCAGCACCCTGGAGTCAAATGGAGCTCGGATTTTAGAGGGCAGCCTAGTCTTCAGGGCAGGTCCAGGTCTATGTAAAGGTTCCTCTGGTGAACCATTCCTTTGTAGAAACTTAAAATCTGAGTTATGATTTATGGAGTCTGTTTGATGTGGAAATAGAATCGTGGTTGTAGCTGATGTTGGCAAAATAAGACCTGCTGACATGAGTGAGTGAACAAAATTTGCTAACATCAATTAATGACCTGCACGCTTTTCCTTTACTTTGACTCATTCCTTACTGGCAGGATCAATCTTTTTAATATTTGCATTCTGGTTCCATGTGTCAGAAAAGTAACTTTGTAGTATCAGAATGTCATCCAACTGTATTTTTATATTTATTGTAAATAATGATGAACAGTGGTCAATAAATAATTTTATATTCCTTTAAAAAGAGATTTATAAGCAAATGGTGTTTAAAAATATATTTAAAATATTAAATTAGAACTTCCTTTTTGCGGTGCTTGAATTACTTCAAGATGAGTTAAGAGGGAGCAAATTTTATCCACACCCATTGGTAATTAACTACAAAAGCAGACACATGAGAAAAGAGTTTGGAAAGATCCTAGGCAACAGCAAGTGCAGGGTGCATATCCCTGAGAGAAGGCAAACACAAGAAGAGACCCAATTTCATCAGGTTGTTGCTTGGAGGTAACTTGGGGGTATATTATGTTTTATTGGTATATTAATGATAAAATGTTATTTATGCATATATTATCAGAATCAAACTTCATATTGGGAAGGCAAGGAAAAAACTCATATTAATATGTTACTTGGATATATGAAGATACACAAGAACCAAAGATACAACTTCCAGAAAATCTGGACCACCTTATTTACTTAGCCTTAATTACACTTTTTCACCTAAAACTCAAAATCATTAAATCTATTTTCCTTTTAGCATCATAAATGTCTGGAGACCAAAGACTGTGCTTTCTCTATTGTGTTTTCCGACCAGAATCTTCCTGGTATAATACTGCATGGAAAAGTGAGGTGTGAAAACAAAGAGGTTATGCCCCTAGAGGCACTGCAGTGTGGCTGCTGAATCCCATGTTTGTCAGTATGTGGCAGAGAAGAGAGATGCTATGTCTATCTCAGTGTGAGACTTGTGAACTTCTGAATGATTTAGTAGGAGTCTAATATTCCTTAAAAAAAGCAAGCCTGAGACAACCACCAGTCCAGCACCTTGTAGGCCTGGAGGGCAGACTGTGCCTGAGATAACCCCTGACCAGTGCCATAATGCATGAATGGGGCATAGCACTCCAAGACCACTCTTGAGATGACCCCAGACACTCAGAGACCTTGGGGTCCACTAAGAAGACGAAGTAAGTGGTGAAGGAAGAGAAGAAAAAGAGAAACAGAAGGATGTGGGCACAATGAAGACAGACAGAACTAGAGACTTGAGGGTAGTGAGGAATAGCCTCATGTCAGTAGCCAGTGATGCCACATGAGACCATGATGGGGTCCTGGCCTGAGCTGTCACTGAGAGCCACATCTGGGTCCATGGACCTGTAGGAGCAGGTTCACCAAAGGTCTGTTACCACCAAAGGTCTAGGCTGCTTTTGGGGGACATACTGATGTCTGAGGGCTATACAGAAATGGCCCACCCTTCACCAGGGCATCTTAGGAGAGCTGACCCTGGGGGCATGAGAGCAAGAGAGCTGACACTGTCTCTAGCCAGCTGCAGTACTCTGAATAGAGGCCCTCCTGCACATTGAAGGAGTTGCAGGTGAGCTGCCCTGAGGATATGAGTGTGGGTGAGCTGACCTCACCACTCCCCCCTGCTTACACCTCAACACCTAGGGCTGGCAGGAGACCTGGCTCTGAGGACATGAATGCAGGATAGCCTGCCCTGCCTTATGTCTGCTGTGCAGTGGCATCAGCAAGGAGAGTTCCCCCCTCCCTTTTGCCCCCATCACTTGTAGAAGGCAGGGAGTTGGCTCCAACTGGGTCATGAGAGCATGAGAGGTGACCCTACCCCTCACCTGGGGCAGTACTTGAGAAAGCAGGCCTGCACCTCACCTAGGCAGCACAGTAGAGCTGACCCTGATGGCAGAGGCATCATAAGTCATTCCTGAGAGTGTGAGTATGGGAGAGCTGGCCCGACAACTTGTCTGCTGTGCAGCGGCATGGGAGAGGGAGGGGTGCCCTCCCCAACCCTCACCCCTTGCTGAAGAGCTGGACTTGGGTTCCTGAGAGCAGGAGAGCTGACCCTGCCCTCACCTACAGCCACACTTGGGAGAGCAGGCTCTGCCCTTGCCTGCCAACAGGGTAGAGATGGTCCTGGTTGCTGGGGTTGCAGATGAACCTCAGCCCTGAGGGTGATGAGATGGCAGGCTCACCAACTCAGATACTTCTCGGGCCCAGATCCAGAGGTTTGAACTGGACTAAAACAGCAACGACCTCATCAAGGAACTGTTGGAGTATATGAAGGTGTTGGTCCTACAGATCCAAAACTATAGGATCTTCATAACACAGGGCAAGAACAGGATATGAGAGGAGTCTCAGAAAGGATCCTATCCTGATAGTATAGTAGAAGCCAGAGGTCTAGTACCAGACTGAGTTATTACAGTGAGCATTTGCAATCAAAGAAGTGTGGACAAAGAGAAATACTGTGGGACACACTGTGACACACTACAGCCACAATGAAGTTTTTCCCCTCTGTTTGGGGGAGGTTGTTGTAGGAGGAGCTAAGGTAGGAGGAGTTAGTAGAGGAAGAGGAGGAGTAAGGAGGAGAGGAGAAAAAGGAAGAGAAGAAGCTAGGAAACAGGAGAGGAGAATGAGAGTGAGGAGATGGAGGCAGATGTTCACATGTCTGTAGCAGTCAAAGGTAGTTGGTATATCTAGGTTGGGTATTGGTTACACTTCTGATTGAATGGGTATCTTGTTACTGATCATTATCAAATAGATAAGCCTTTGATTAATCTTTAAGCATTAGAGTCTCATCTTTCTACTGAGCCCGTGTGGATGGCGGGATGGCCTGGGCAATGCCCAGCCTTGCAGAGACAGCGTGGGAGATTTAGCCATCTCCCATGCTGACATCTCATGGGTGACAGGGCTGGTGTTTCTAGTTGGCCATTTCTAGCTGCAGCACGCATGTGGCCTCCGGCAGAGAAACATGGTGGCTGGGCTAGGCAGAGCCACTGCAGCTTAGATAGTCGGCCTGAGCCAGAGGCTGATTTAAATAATTAGTTCAACAGGTTGTAAGGGTGGGTATGAGGGGATTGAGTGGGATTGGGGTGCATGAAGTGAAATTCACAAAGAACCAATGAAAATGTAAAAAAAAAAAAATCCAACAACAACCACTGCCGTCATCATCATCATCATCATCATCAACAACCCAAGGATGTTAAGTTATAACCAGAATATTACAAGAGTTTTCAGGGAGAAGAGTCACAGGGTCGCTCAAGAGCCTAAATGACTATTTCCACAAATCCACTGGCACTTTGCAGAGGTATAATTGTTGAAATGGTCATTTTTTGTTACCTAAATTGAGAAATGATTGCTTGGTCATTGGGGCACGTAGTGAGGCTTAGAGGCAGAACTTGAAAATACAGATTTTACACTATATACACATACCCAATGAGAGCAAAATCTTAAAACTATTTTATAACTTACGTATTACAGTTACATTCCAGAACAAGGCTACCACAATTTCAAGAAACGTAAAAGATGAGAAAAGACAATTCTATACAACTCACAATATTTATTACAGATCAAAATGAAAATTTTACCATAAAGTTCAAGAAAACCTTGTAGGGGGAAGAGCTGATAACGAAAATTTGGTTCCCTAAATGTTTCTTGATTGGGTCAATAAGGATGGCAGAAGCCAATAATTGGGCGAAGAGAAAGAGGTGGATTTTCCAGTACCAAGAGGAAGAGAAGGGTTCGCAGAGACATTAGGGAGTTTGGAAGAGGCTGTGAAGCAGCTACAGTGGCAGACATGTAGGTCTCTTGGGGCACTGAATGTTTGGAGCTTCTGTAGGCAGTGTAGGGTAAGGAGGATGGGGCAGAATATTCTTCCCCCAGCCATTGAGTTATTCGGCCTTCCAGGGAATAAGGGCTGCAGGAAAGAAAGCGGTCCGCCAGGGTAGGCCGTGGTGGGTCTGCGGAACGCAAGCGGTAGCTCCACTCAGGACGGATGATTGTTGGGCAGCTTAGTGAAAAGTGGACCCAGCAGCTATGAGATCTCAGGGCTAAGTCGCAGCACCTGGTAAGGTGACCAGACAAGGAGCAAGTGTGCTTTTTAAAATTACACACAACAACATCTGACTTAAATAAGAGAAAAAAAATGAACCCAGAAAGCAAAGCAATGACAAGATCTGTGACAATGCACTCCGTACTCTTCCAAATCCAACCAATGTGTTTATGAAGGTAGAACATGGCATGGAATGACGAGTAAGATAGGATATGTAAAAACAGCCCCTGTGGGATTTCTAGACGTGAAATGTGATCAACTGAGATGAAAAATACACTACATGGGATTAAGACAAACACACACACAATGGTGGAAGTGATCTACAAGAAAGTAGAGAGGAAACACAAAGTGATTTGAAAGTTCATCTGTGGTCAGTGCCCAGTAGCACATGTAGTAACTTAAAGTGAAGCAGTTCACATTTTAGAAGAAAGAAGTGAAGGAGGAGGAGGTGTTAGAAATATAAACATGGCCCACCAGATTTAACAAAAGCTATAAACACAAACATTCAGGAAGTTCAATAAAAATCATTCAAAATATGTCCAAACACATCATAATTCAACTGCAAAAACAACAACAACAACAAAAAACAAAGAAACTCCTAATAACTGTTAGAGAAGCAATAACACTACAAAGAACTCTTAAGAGGAACTGTAGACTCTTCTTGATCCAAATAGAGTGGAGTACTGGCATCAAAGCTCAGAAAATAAATATGGTCAACCCACAATTTGTAAGTCAGCAAAACTGGGTTTCAAATGCCACAGCAAACTAAAGCTCTTCTCTGACTAAAAAAGCTAAAAGAATTCCTTGCCAGCAGACATGTGCACCAAGAATTGTAAAAGACCCTTCCTTGGGCAGATGGAAAGTGTCAATGAAAGGAAACTCGGATTTAATCTAAGCAGTGGACAGCTCCTGAAAGCATAAACAGAAGATGGACATCGTATTATTAAATGCACTTTTCATTGCCTTTAAAGATAGAGACTGTGTGAAGCAAACATAGCAGCTGTGATATTTAAAGCATTTGTAGGTTAAAATGTGTGACAGAATGTGAGAATTAAATACAAGAGACAGGAAAGGAGTGGAGTGTGGACTTCCTATTTTATGGTCTTTGGGTAGTGTATAAGTTTAAAGATATCAGAACCTGCCAGTGTTGGCACATGCCTGAAACATAAGCACTTGGTAGCCTGAGGGAGGAGGGTAAACAGTTCAAGGACCCTCGGGCTACACAGACGCTATTAAAGACAGCACTAGAGCCTGTGAGATGGGTCAGCAGATGAAGTTGCTTGTACAAAGCCTGTTGATGTGCGATTGAGAATCTTCATCCACATGGTAGATGAGAATGGATTACTACAAGTTGTCATCTTACCTCTACCAGGTGTCACGGAATACTGTTTCTCTTTCTCCTCCCTCCCTTTCCCTCTTCTTCTCCCTCCCTCTCCCTCTCCCACACCCCCCTCTTTCATACACACAAAATAAAAATATAACTAAAATTGCTGCAGAAATGATTTAATCCAGTCCTGAGGTTTCTACCCTGCCTATGATCATTTAGTTCTTGGATAAAAACAGGCACAACTTTTATATTTACAATTAGCCTTAAACAGCACAAGAGCTGAACTGCCTGCCATCTGGGTGTTAGAATCTACTTTCCTATGGATAAACCCCTGTTATTACTTACTTGGTTTCATCTGAATTGTTGTTAACTCTAATTGACCAGCCCTCAGGGCCATATTTTCTTGACCTCTATCCTATGGAAGCTTCTCCTTCCTCCTCCTGCACTTTTTTTCTTTGTGGTCCTCCTCTTGCCCCAAGCCCAGGAAACCTAAACCCCACTTAAGTCTCTTCTGCCCAGCTATTGGCTGTTGGCATCTTTATTTACAGATCAGAAATAACTTGCAGGTAAGGTCTACCTGTGGACTCTATTGTTTCTTGGATAACCAGGTCATGGGGACCCACACATAGCATTACAATAAGTAACAAAAGACCAAACCTCAACATAAAATATTAAAAATATATTGGTTAATGTTGCATTGCCTCTGTCATATATATATATATATGTGTGTGTGTGTGTGTGTGTGTGTGTGTGTATAAAAATTGTAAATAATGCACACACACATACACACTCATATGTGTATATGTGTGTATATATGTGTATATATATCTATATGTATACATGATCGTACAATGTATTTATATATGTAAGATCTTACATATACAATACGTACACAATAAATAATAGTAATAGAGTAAAAATATAATTCAATATATGCATATAGAAGAATAGAATTTGAAATGGGACAGTTGGAAAGTGAATAGTTTGCTAGGCACAGTGATGCATACCTGTATTTGTAGCAATCTGATAGGTGGTGGCAGAAGGATCAAGAGTTCAAGACTAACCTTAGCAATACAAAGATGTCAAGGCCAGCTGGGGCAACAGAAGGCTTTCTCTCAAAAACAACACCAAAAAAACCAAACAACCAAACAGCAAAGGAAAGACAAGAAGAAGAAACAGGGATAGTATTTAACTTTTCAAATCAAACAACATAAAAAATGTAAATATGATATGAAGCACCAATTATTTCTGAGAGGTGTTGACAGTGTTTAGGACCTAGGCCAGATAGTTCCAAATCCTTGGTTTCCTACTGAAGAAAAAAAATCAAAGCTCATACAGAATGGAAAGCAAGAAAAAAACCTTTATTCAAATCAAGGTGATGGTACAGTGAGAACCTTACTGTCAAGATGACAGCAGGCCACATGCATGAAGGTATCGAGGAACACAATTACTGTCTTCCTAAATGGAGTTCAAGAGATAGAGGAGTTTGGGAGACAAGGAGAGCAGTGTAAGTGGCTTTCTGTGTCAACTGACAAATCACATTTCTACTTCTCTATTGTGAATGTTCTCCCTCATAGCACATGAGGCATGTACCTACCCAGTTATGAACAGGCATAAGATGGTAAACAGTAGATTCTATGTTCACTGGGTGAGGCATCCAGAAGCAGTCTAAGTCACATCACACTCTCAACCCTTGGACAATGTATTTAGAATAAATTTAATTAAAATATCTAAATTTGGTAGTCATTAAGAGAAGGAGAAATTTAGTTCTTTGTTTGGAGTTGATATCTGTGCATCTGGATTCAGGTAGGGCTGATAGGTTGCTACCAGGTTGTAGATTCCTTGTGTGGTATGGGATGTGTGTGCACAGTACGTGAACATAAGAGTCATATACTGCTAAATGTATATTATTGTATGAGATCTGTGTGCATCATTCAAACCACGTGAAATCTGAAGTTGCTGAAGTATTTCTTACCTTTATTATATTAAGAAGAATAATATCCTGAAAAGTATTATGATGGGTCTACAATCTTTGTAGTTTAGTGCCTTCAAAGACTTTCTAGACCAGGAAATGTGGAGATTGACAGATTTCTCCATAAAAGATATTCCTTATCCTCAATCTCAATTCAAGAAGAAATGGGTAGTCTGCATGTCCCTATTATCTCTTATGTATGAAAGTTTTATTACATAAATTCCACAAGTTAACCTGTGGCTAACTTGCTTACTTACTATACATACTATAAAAATATTTAAGAGAAAATAATATCAAACACAAATAAGTCTTTACAAAAATAAAATATTTTCTAATTTGTTTTATGTGGTCATTTTTTAAAAAATGATACCAAGACTGGTCACAGAAAAAAGCCCCCCACAAAAAAGAAACCCATAGAACTGTCCTAAAACAAATTATGGGTTAGCATTCTTCATGTACTTATACACAAACATTCCAAGCACATTATAGAAAACTGAGCCCACATATTTTAAATATATAATGCATAGTAGCCAGAGGGGTTATCATAGAAGCAATGGGTTGCTTCTAATCAAGACCTTCTCTATAGATTAGGCAAATAAATAAATAAATAAATAAATAAATAAATAAATAAATAACACGCTTCAAACTTAACCCAATGAACTCAGAAAAGACACAATTACAATTTTGCTTCTGCCACTTAGAAAATTACTATAATTTTTATGACCCCAGTCTTTCATTTAATAAACAAAGAGCTTGACTTTTTGTTTATTATGTGACTTTTTCAAAAAGTCGTTCGTGTGATATATTCTTTGAGAATTTCCCCCATCTACCCCACCTTCTCAAACCTAAGTTATCACTTTCTGTTTCAGTATTCTCTTTAGCCCTTTGGTTACCGTGGCCACCCCTCTGTCTGTGTCCCTGTACTTATTCTCTGACTCTGTGAGTATTCCAAATGAAAAACATAGCTAAAAATTCAAAGCTAACATTGATGAATGAGGAAAAAAAAACCATGCCAATTGTCTTTCTGTGTCTAGGTCTCACTTAGAACAATCATTCACACACACACACACACACATAAAGACACACAATTACACAGACACATACACACACAGGAAAGGCTCCCCTCTTCTAACTCAACTTTACCATGGGACAGAATGTCCCTGAGAATTTGTTCACCTTGATCTCTGATGACAGCATCCTAGCGACTCTCATTCAGTGCATCTGAGGTGCAGCAAGGTCTAGATGCAGCTCATTGTAGTCACACCAGTCAAGAAACTACACAATATCTAGTTCTAATTCTGACTTATGATAGTAAATGATGTAGTTTTGGATGAAAACATTCGGGTAATTCTAGCTGTCTGAGCTAACAGAGTACAAACATATGCCTGACAGTCTTGTGCAGAAAAGCTAGTGATCACTGTTTAATGCTTCAGATGTGTTCTAAGTTAACGGAGCACCTGGTAGGATTATGTGTGCAGGTTATGATATTTCATCCTTGTATTGATTTTTTTTTTATTGTACAAAGCTGTATCTTAGACTGTCAACATCATATCCAACTGTTACGCTAAAGATGGCTTATTCCTAACCAAATATGGAGGAGTGTGGACTCAGACTATGACCTCAGACTACCTAAAGTGACAAGTCTTGTTGTGGAAGAAGTTGCATGAATTTTTGCGGTCACAGAATAAAAGTCATAAATCTACTCTTTTAGCAAATACGTTGTTGGGGTATCCTGTAGGTGAGTGGCATCAGAACAGGGAGATCTATGTTTCTGGTGTAACTACAGTCACAGCTGCAGTGTAGGTGGAAACACGTAATCAGCTAAATGTAACAGTCAGTTCCAAAAGGCTTGTGAGGATTCTTTGTCTATGAATTTAAGCCTCTGGAGTATATTGAATTGACTATATCCATGGTCTGTGAAGTGTATTATTCCATAGTTTACCCTTCTTACATTATAATATCCTGTGGGTAAGATATTCAAAATTATCACTGAGATTTGCTGAATGACTCATATGTGCATAATGTCTACTTTATTGAATCACCCTCAGAACTCCAGAACCTAGTATCATTAACCTTTTTAAGGCACTGCTTAATCAAATTACAGTCTTTCATGCAAGTGCTACAATTTTCCACTTGACTACACAATGAATACTTTATCTGCACTACTGACTGTTTTTGATTTATTGTGTTCTGGATTAGGAAGGGAAATTAGTACTAAAAACTACTTCATTGTCAGTCACATACCAGCATGCTTTCGTCCTCCCCTTTATCAACTAGCAAATAGAACCTTGTTGGACTGTATGTCCTTAGATATATTTACAGATTGAAGATAGTACAGAAACATAATGAATGAAAAATTATGCCATAACTCAAGATCTTTAAAAATAGTCATTGGTATGTTGGTAAACTAGACATGGTTTAAATATAGTATAGGCTTCGATTTTATAAAACCTACTTTTTAAATTTTTTTTCTTTTTTCTTTTTTTTATTGGAAATTTTATTTACATTTCAGATGTTCTCCCCTTACCCCATTCCCCCTCCCTCCCAGGAACTCCCTATCCCATCCCCCCTCCTCCTGCTTCTATGAGTGTGTACCCCACCCCTGCACCTAACCTCCCCATACTCGAATTTCCCTCCCACCCCCGACGTCCAGCCTTCATGGGACCAAGGATCTCTTCTCCCACCTATAACACCCTTGCATATATAGCTGGAGCCATGAGTCCCTCGTAAGCGCTCCCAGGCTGGTGGTTTAGACCCTGGGGTCTCTGGTTGGTTGGTATTGTTGTTCTCCTCATGGGGTCACGAATCCCTTCAACTCCTTCAGTCTTTACTCTAACTCCTTTATTGGGAACCCCATGATCAGTTTAATGGTTAGCATCTGCCTCTGAATATATCAGACTCTTGCAGACCTCTAAGGAGACAGCTATATCAGGCTCCTGTCAGCATGTACTTCCTGACATCAACGTCTACCTTTGGTGACTGCACATGGGATGGATACCCAGGTGGAATGGTCTGCAGATGGCCCCTCCTTTAGTTTCTGTCCTGTACTTTGCATCCATATTTGCTCCCTTGAGTATTTTGTTACTCCTTCTAAGAAGGGCTGAAGCCCCCCTACTTGGTCTTCATTCTTCATGAGCTTTATGTGGTCTGTGAGTTGAATCTTGGGTATTTCAAGCTTTCGGGCTAAAATCCAATAATCAGTGAGTGAATACCATGTGTGTTCTTTTGTGATTGGGTTACTTCACTCAGGATGATATTTTCTAGTTCCATCCATTTACATAAGAATTTATCGAATTCATTGTTTTTAATAGCTGAGTAATATTCCATTGTGTAAATGTACCACATTTTTTGTATCCATTCATCTGTTGAAGGGCATCTGGGTTCTTTCCAGCTTATGGCTATTATGAATAAAGCTGCTATGAACATAGTGGAGCATATGTCCTTGTTATATGTTAGAGAATCTTCTGGGTATATGCCCAGGAGTGGTATAGCTGGGTCCTCAGGTAATGATCTGTCCAATTTTCTGAGGAACCACCAGACTGATTTCCAGAGTGGTTGCACCATCTTGCAATCCCACCAACAATGGAGGAGTGTTCCTCTTTCTCCACATCCTCTCTAGCATCTACTAGCACCTGAATCAAAAGATCTTAGCCATTCTTACCGGTGTGAGGTGGAATCTCAGGGTTGTTTTGATTTGCATTTCCCTGATGACTAAGGATGCTGAACATTTCTTTAGGTGCTTCTTGGCCATTTGAGTTTCCTCAGTTGAGAATTCTTTGTTTAGCTCTATATCCCCTTTTTAAATAGAGTTGTTTGGTTGTCTAGAGTCTAGTTTCTTGAGTTCTTTGTATATATTGGATATTAGCCCTCTATCGGATATGGGATTAGTAAAGATCTTTTCCCAATCTGTTGGTTGCTCTTATGTCTTATTGACAGTGTCCTTTGCCTTACAGAAGCTTTGCAATTTTATGAAGTCCCATTAGTCAATTCTTGACCTTAGAGCATAAGCCACTGGTGTTCTGTTCAGGAACTTTCCCCCTGTGCCTAGGTATTTGAGGTTCTTCCCCACCTTCTCTTCTATTATTTTCAGTGTATCTGGTTTTATGCGGAGGCAAGAATGGTTCAATATTTGGAAATCCATCAATGTAATCCACTATGTAAACAAATTCAAAGAAAAACACCACATGATCATTTCATTAGATGCTGAGAAAGCATTTGACAATATTCAACATCCCTTCATGGTAAAAGTCTTGGAAAGATCAGGAATTCACACCCCATATCCAAACATAGTAAAAGCAATATACAGCAAACTAGTAGCCAACATCAAACTAAATGGAGAGAAACTTGAAGCAATTCCACTAAGATCAGGGACTAGACAGGGCTGCCCACTCTCTCCCTACCTATTCAATATAGTACTGGAAGTCCTAGCCAGAGCAATTAGACAACAAAAAGAAGTCAAAGGGATACAAGTAGGAAAGGAAGAAGTCAAAATATCACTATTTGCAGATGATATGATAGTATCATTATCCCAAGTAACCCCAAAGCTTCCACAGAGAACTCCTAGACCTGATAAACAACTTCAGCAAAGTGGCTAGTTATAAAATCAACTCAAACAAATCAGTATGCTTCCTCTACATGAAAGACAAACAGGCTGAAAAAGAAATTAGGGAAATGACACCCTTCACAATAGTCACAACTAATATTAAATACCTTGGTGTGAATCTAACCAATTAAGTGAAAGATCTGTATGACAAGAACTTCAAGTCTCTGAAGAAAGAAATCGAAGAAGATCTCAAAAGATGGAAAGATCTCCCATGCTCATGGATCGGCAGGATTAATATAGTAAAAATGGCCATCCTGCCAAAAGCAATCTACAGATTCAATGCAATCCCCATTAAAATACCAACTCAATTCTTTACAGAACTAGAAAGAGAAATTCTCAAATTTATTCGGAATAACAAAAAACCCAGGATAGCGAAAACTATTCTCAACAATAAAAGAACTTCTGGAGGAATCACCATCCCTGACCTCAAGCTGTACTACAGAGCAATAGTGATAAAAACTGCCTGGTATTGGTACAGAGACAAGCAGGAAGATCAGTGGAATAGAGTTGAAGACCCAGAAATGAACCCACACACCTATGGTCATTTGATCTTTGACAAAGGAGCTAAAACCATCCAGTGGAACAAGGACAGCATTTTCAACAAATGGTGCTGGTTCAACTGGAGGACAACATGCAGAAAAATACAAATCAATCCATTCTTATCTCCTTGTACAAAGCTCAAGTCCAAGTGGATAAAGGACCTTCACATAAAACCAGACACACTGAAACTAATAGAATAGAAGGTGGGGAAGACCCTCGAATACCTAGGCACAGGGGAATAGTTTCTGAACAGAACACCAATGGCTTATGCTCTAAGATCAAGAATTGACAAATGGGACTTCATAAAATTGTAAAGTTTCTGTAAGGCAAAGGACACTATCAATAGGACAAAACAGCAACCAACAGATTGGGAAAAGATCTTTACCAATCCCACATCCGATAGAGGACTAATATTCAATATATACAAAACCTACTTTTAATAACAGTTCACAAATGCTTTGACCCAGGTCTAGCCCACTAGCCAAAGTTAGGGGAGAAAAGATGGTAAATAGGACAAGGGGTTATGAACCTGTTTAGAAGTAGTTTTTTGAGGCAATTGCAATCTCCATTTGTCAGGATACCCACAGTCCAATTCAGTAGTGTCAGGATACCAAACACGAATCAGCAATGGTGGCACAATCCAGCAGAACCAGCCAGACCTCTGCCAAATCAGCACGAGACAACTGGAGAGACCAGGTCCAGCCTGGACACCAGGAGAAGTTCTCTGGTGTGCCTCTCTCCATGAAGCAAAGATCAGCCAAAATGAAAATGAGAGACCAATGAAGTGTTGCAAAGCTAGCTATACAAGCACACGGTCACTGTCCATTGAGTCCTATTTCTATTCTCTCCAAACACCATGTGTCCTCTCACGGGTCTTGCCTCAGCAAAATACCATGCATGTCTGCATCACGTGTCACTACCAGAAGCTTCCACTTTAATATAGTCACAAGAAGTTAATGTGCTAAATTATGAACATAAGAACCATTTATGAAGTACTGTAGTTGAAAACTTAATGACTTTAGTGTTCACAGGTGGGACATAGGGTGATAAGTTCAACTATAAACTTATCAATGGATTAGTCCATTGATGAAATTAGCACCCTCATAATCTACTCACATCCCATCAGCACAGCCAGCTATGGTCCAAGCTTTCAACAGATGAGCATTTACCTGGGGTAGTGCATATCATAACCACTGTATTTCATGACTTGCCTCCACAGGCTCATGTCCATCTCAAAATTCAAAATGCACTTAGCTTATCTGCATAGGTACCTACAGTCCAAGAACTCTAGCACTGTTCAAAAGTCCAAGTTTAAAACTTCTTCAAGGCAAACTCTTACCCCTAATCTTGTATTTTAAAAGGCTTCACATATATCTATATTGATACAATGGGGATTGCGTGATAGGAACACAATTAACATTGCCATTTCAAAAGGAGGGGATGGGGACATAGAAAAAGGATGCGACTAAAGCAAGAGCAAAACACAATAGGGTAAATATTATATGTTGCATAACTATGTCTGAGCTCCAGAGGTCTTGATAGTACTGTGGTCTTTCTGGCTACACTCCACATAGCCTCTTATAGTCTCAATGTGTTCAGTACACACAGCATTCCTCTTTCTTTGGTGTTTGTTCTACATTCTTAGAGTCTACACTGTAGCTAAGACATCACCTTCATGGCCTTTATACATCACTTTCTCAGGGTTATCTTCTAAATATTCCGACTCTGTTCCTCATTACCTGGATTGATCATGGATCTTCCTTGAAAGCCCAGCCTTTGTGACTACACAATTATAGCAGCATAGAATGCCTTAAAAGCCAATATCATGCCTTCAATGCCTTATCATGTGGATAAGGCTGAGGTCTGTCACCAGCTCAAGCAGTCACAGGGTCTTCTTCAAATGTGGTTTTGGTATCCTTTGAATGGTTTTATAGCTGGGCACACTGGAAGATGCCTTTTTAGGAGACCCTGTGCAAGAAGGCTACTCAGAAACTGTCTTCCCTGATGTCTTTCAAGGGACTTTTATATCCTTGAGCCTGCAATGGGTACAGTTGGGTCAGTTCCTGACATGCCCACAAGCCATCTCTTCCACTGTGCTTCTGCCTTAGCTTTTCTTTATAATGACACAAATATCTAGTAGTTTCTCCTTTCTTCACAACTTTACATTTAATTTTTTCTGGATGTTCCATATCCCCTGAAATCTTTATACTCTTTTTGCTCATAAATTCACTGTGACTCATCTAAAACCAGCCTACAATATCTGTGTGAGAGCACGAATGACAGTTTGTTCAGAAATCTCCACCAGATTAATTAGTTGCTTTCACTTTACAGTTTACAACCAAGTGGTACCCAGTTATTTGCCACCAGGTAACACGAATGTGCTTGTTTAATCCTCAGTGGACTGTTTATTTCCATCTGAAACCTTTTGAACGTAATCTTTTCTGTCCTCATTCCCGTTGGCACGATGGTCTTTGGTGTTCACAGCTTAATCTCCTACCTCACCTAGTAAGCTTTACCTGCTTTCAACACATGAGCATTTCCCTGGGATAGTGCATATCATAACCATTGTTTTTCACAACTTGCCTCCATAGGCTCGTGTCCATCTCAAAATTCAAAACGCATTTAGCCAATCTGCATAGGTACCTACAATGTTCTAAGCATTTTTCTAGCCTATTTCCAACATGTGAATTCTTCTCACACAAGTTCCAAAGGTTTCTAAGCCATGAGGTTTCTAAGCTAAGGTGTAAGCATAGCAACAACCTTAATTCTGGGTCCCAGTTTCCTGTGTTAGCTGCCCTTTGCTGCAAGTGCCTTAAAAGTGACAATCAGCAAACTGGAAGAAGGATTTGATCCAGTTCCTAGCTTCAGGGGTTTCAGTGCATGGCCACTTGGCTTCATTATTTTGGGCATGTGGTAAGACAGAACATCCTGTGCTTCTTTGTCTGTGCCTTGTTCCTGATCATCCCTGTTTCACTTCCCACATTTGAAAATGATGAATGTAGAGCTTGTAGTATTTTCTGGTTAGATGAATAAATTATAATATCACCATTTTTAATTTTAGAAAACAAGTATACTGTGAGCCATTACTGTTTTTAAAACCTTCAGCAGACAGTCCGGGGAGATGGTTCTCTTGGTAAAGTGCTTGCTACTCAGATATGACGCTCAAGTTTGTTGTCCAGAACTAACATAAAGCAGGCCAGGCATGGTGTGGCATGCCTGCAATCTTAGTGGTGGAGAGGTAGAGACAGGTGATCTCTGTGGCTTTCTAACAGGCCTGCCTAGCTGAGCCTTGGGTTCAATGAAAGACTGTGTCTCAAAGACCAAAGTAGAGAATGAGTGAAGGATACACATGATGTTGCCCTCTGGCCTCCATCTACAAGGGAACAAGGTGCATTATATAAATATATCATATGTACTCCTCCACATATCACCCATATTCCACGCTCCTCATGGACTTTTAGTTCATGTAAGACTCCTCAAATATTGATAGTCCTTCTCTTTATATATTTTTCTTAACGTGCAGTATAGTATATAAAAGAAAACTTTCTCATTCAGGTTTGATTTAGGAAGGTGTTTTAATTTAAATTAATCAATTAGCTAAGTAATTACTTTTGAGTGACACATATGATAGAAAATATCCATAGCTAGGGGTGCCAATTCTGATGATCTCTTGTAAGACGACTGGTACAAATGTACCATTTTCTTTATTATTCAAGGCAGTATATCATCTTAGGTAAGGTTACGTTTAATTTTAATAGTGTTTGTATTTTTAATAGTTTTAGTCCATATTGTACCTGGAAGGCACTGTTTGGGAGGAGTCATCTATCACCTCTGGCTCTTATAATCTTTCTTCCTCCTCTCCACATAGATCACTGAGATTTGAGGGAGAATTTTGGTAAAGACATCCCATTTAGAGTTGAGTGCTCCAAAATCTCGCTCTCTGTACACTGTCCTGTGGTGGTTCTTTGTGTTGATTACCTTCTATTGCAAACAAACAAATAAACAAACACCCAAAACAAAAAACAACCCTCCCTGAAAACAAAACAAACAAAAAATCAAAACAACAACAAAAAAAAACCTTCTTCCTGATAAAGATTAAAAGAGGCACTCAGCTGTGGGTCTAGCAGAATGCCATCAGGAGTCATTTTATTGCTATGTTTATTTAGCAGAGTCACAGGAGAAGGCTTTCCCTCGGGTGTTTAGAGACTTAGCAGTGTCAGACATGGGTTCTGTCTCATGGAGTGGCCCTTACATCCAATAAAAAGTACCTGGTTACTCGCATTCAGGTTGGATTTACTAGACTGCCATCAAGCCTGACCTTAGCATTTGTGTCCTGATGCTTTATAGAGTAAGTATATGAAGGAAAATACTAGATTTAGCAGAACAGGAGTAAAAATGCAGCCAAGGAAACATCAATATAATTTAGTCAGGATGTCAAATCCTTTGCAACAAAAATTCACTGCAGTGTCTGTTATGCTTGGAAAGGGAAAGAGGTAGTCCTCCATATTTTCTCTCAGGTTATCAATTGGCCACAAGCTGTGGGTGGGAGGGAGACAAATGTCTAGAAACTCTCAGTTCTTTTACACTAACATCCAAACCAAAAACTCTTCAGGTATTTTTTTTTTTACAAGCCTTAGGGATTGCCAGAAACTGACAACAGAGCTGCTTGGGAGTAGCGAGGGAAACTGTCCCATATGGGACAGTGTCTTAGCTATATGAGTATCAGTATGCGTGGAAGGACAGTAATCATAGTTTGGGAAGAAAATGGAATCTGTACAAATTTACCTTTAAAAGCAAATATCTGAGTGGTGACAGTATGTTGACACAGCAAATGGTATCCTCTACATTAGGTGGCCATATCTTTTGTGTCACAACCATATGTTATATACATACACATATACATATACACATACATATACACACATGTGCACATATATACACACATATACACATACATATACATCTACACATACACATACATATACATCATATACAGATATGTATATATGAAGCCCATGCCTGACTGACATTGCTGAGTGGCTAAAAACTGATGGAAAGTCTAATACTATTATTCTGCTAAATGAACATAGCAATAGATTGACCCCTAATGGCATTGTGCTAGTACCACAGATCACTTCTTTATATAATATATATTATAATACACTCACACACATTACACACATACACACATATGTATGCATATATATGCTACACAAAGCTGGAGCACTTTTTTTATTTTTAGCAAAAACAACAGACCACATCTGTACCTTAATTCAAACTACTCTTTCTAACTTTCTTATGAAAAGATTGAGTTTTCAAACTAGCACAAGTGATAATGATGTAAGAGAAAGGATTCATTCCAAGGTGTGAGCTTATCATTGTTTCATAAACTCCAAATTGATAAGTCTTTCAAAGAATGCAGCAGCCATACCTGACTCTTATGACACTCATTCCATGCCACCATGAAGACATCTAGTTGAATACCTCAGTCCTCTCACCTCTCCCTCATTTCAGAGGTTCCAAGTGGACCTTTCAAGTCATGCCTTGCTCTAACTTGTTCTCAAAGTTTAGCGGATGCTTGCTGAAGCCAAAGGAGGAAGTGGTGTAGTGAAGTGTGTATGGACCATTCATAGTATCTTGTGTTAGAGTCCCTTTGGCCACTCTGAGAATTGAGTTCATTGCCTCCATGGTTGTCCTCTGTGAAAATAGAAGAAACCTAACATTGGGGTCTAGCTGTGTCAACTATTATTTCTGTTATACCACACGCAAAATAGTTCAGTCAACATGTCCTTAGTCGCTGTGGTCAGACTTTATGTAGGTATAATGTTTTAGTCCATGTAAAAGTTGTCCCAACTGGAACTAATTCTTCTTGCCAGATTTGTGGAATAATTTACTAATTTGCTTATCTCTATCTTTTGCTTTATTTCTTCTCATCCCTCCCTCCTTCCTTCCCTCTTTCTCTCCAGCTACCTTTATAAGAAAAGGCAGATTGGAAGAAAGAAATGAGAGGAAGAATTTCAAGGTTAAAAAAATGCAGCAATCTGAAAGTGTCATGTAACGAATTAGAAAAGTCAATTCTCTAAAGATACGAACCAAAAGCAAAAAAAAAAAAAAGATGATTCTCAAAATAGTAATGAGGGCTTTTAAATAAGAATGGCAGAAATCCCAGTGTAGCTGGCCTGGTAAAAATTATCAGGGCCATAGTAAAGAACATTGAAGAATCCCAGAGCAGTACAGATATCCAAGCTGGCTAAGAGGATGTCTGGATTCTTTAGGGGAAAATGTCTACTTTTGATTATATTATGTTAATATATACACTCAGCCAGATATATGCATAGATTTAGTTGTGGTTCAATAGATGAAGGTGTATATGTTTATAAACATGTAAGTGCCATAAGAGATTTTTATGCAAAGATATAGCTAAACAGAATAGAGTATCCTAATTTTAGCCTTACCAGGTACTTATTTTCATATATCAAGGAAAATACATATTCACTGGAAATAAAAATAAACATGACAATATTTTATTACCCTGAGGTTGTCTTTCCATACTCCCATGATGATCTCTAGTAGGTTGCACAAGCCTTGATCATTAAAAGATTTTTTTATTTTGGTGTATTGGATCTGAATAGTCTATAGTCTAGAACCAAGGTTGATCAGGAGGACCACTTGCTTTTTTTTGGCTTCTGTGCCTCTCTAAATTATGCCAACAGTTCTTGAGTCAAGGAGAACACACTATTAAAGAACTGTACATAGCACAGAAAACCAAGAAAGATTTGGCTCCGGACACAGGACAGAATCTGCTGGATTTCTTAGAACCCTCTGTGTTTTGGGGTTTGGCTGGAATGGAAACTCTAGGGAGATCCCTTGGCTCTTATGCAGCTGGGTGGAAGAACTAGCCAGGGTTATGCAACACACCAGATAAAAGCCTCCACCACTTACACAAAACCAGAGATTTAAAATGCATGAAAACTGCCTTTCTATAAAACCGAACAAATTAACCATCAAGAAACATCCTTTTTTCCTACAGAAAAATAAGTACAATCTACAATTGATCCTCCTCTGAAATTATTCCTGAAAAGGCATTAAAATTCTAAAGCTCTAGAGCAACATTTATTTGCTCTTTGCTTCCTATCCTGCTGGTAGAATCAGCAGTCATACTTTTCAAAGTTTAGTTTGTCAATTCTTGACTTAAGAGACTTCTGTTGAGTTTCTGTTCTCAGTAACTTCCCTTTCTTTCACATAGAGCTCCTGTTTATTTGCTACTTACCCTGGTTGTGAAACTGTTAGTGTCAGAGCCATCTCTCTGCTCCTGTTTTACTATTTTCTTTGCATCATGCAGTTAGGGCTGACAGTGAAAATTCAATGGATGAGCTGTTTCTCAATCTAGCTCATCGCAAATTGACTATTTTCTCTCTTCTCTGGAACTATGGACCATAGATTTTCATAACTTCACCTTCCAAAGACATAGAGATGATGAATTGACTAAAAGGTACCACATATTCACTGTTGTAGTATGATTATGGAATACCCATGGAGGTTTATATGCTTGAATACTGGATGCCTAGTTAACCATGCTGATTTGGAAGGTAGATTCTTTAGCAGGTAGAGATTTCTTGGTGGACAGGGGACAGTACAAGAAGGTATTTAAGTTTTACAGCCTGTCCATACTGCCAGCTTTTTGCAAACTGACTGCAGATGCAATGTGAACATGTTCTGTGGCCATGTTTTTAAGACAATAATAGACGTATTCTTTCTAAATTCCATGTGCTAAAGCAAACACTCTCTCCCTTAAGTTGCATGTAGTGAAAGTAGCATCCTGGGAAATCTTCCAGAGTAGAGTTGCATAACTTTACTTTGTAAAGACATAGATGAGAAGTAAAGAGAGCTTTTGGAAATGTTACCATATGTAAAAGATCCCTTCAGGATCTTACATAGGAGTTATTTCAGTGTCTCTTCCCCAAAAGTCTTGGGAGGTTTTGGTGATTTTAAATATCAGAGCATCAGAAAAATGTCATTACAATAAATCTTTGTTGCTTCATCTAGTTTAAGGTAGCCTTTGGTTCTATATATTTGATAAAATCCTAATGTTCTAAGATTTTCATTATTCCATTTCCCCTCATAAAAACATAATTACACTGTTTTAGACTGGAACTTCAGGATCAAGGTCCTCGTTTGGTAAACCTTGTTTGGTGAGGTTTAGTCATGGAGAAGACCCTTCTGCATCTAGAACTGACTAGCCCTAGGTCACGTAGAGCAAGTTCCAGAACTTGTAGAGCTTGCCTTTTTTGATCAAATCCATTTCTTGGCTGTCACCATATTGAAGAGTCAATAATGTACACACTCTAGAAAACAGCTTGTAATAGAAACCACTCAATAGAAATCCTGAAGTTATTTCAACATAGGCTCCCTTGAAGTTAATGCTTGATTTTTCCCAACTTTTCCGACAGCTGAAAATGTTTTGTGGCTAAATTTAGGTCAGTGACATCTTAAGATAGGTTTGCTCTGTGTGTTACTATCTCTATTTTATTATCAGATTTTCAAAATCTCTCTAGATGGTAAGTTGGCAAGGTTGGTGTCCCCCCCCCTTTTTTAAATAGTATCCTTCTTTTTGGCTACAATATAGCCTATCTGGAATTTAATCATGCCTCTTGTACCATGAGGTGGGCATGATTGATAGAGCTGCTTATGACACAAGAGAGCTCTGCGCTAGCCCAGAAACACTTATGCTTAGAATTTTCTTCTTACAGTTACTTATTTACTTAAATTATATCCCATTGCTTATTTATTTACGTGTGTGTGTGTGTGTTTGCACATGTGCATGCTTTATGTACAGATATAAAGAAAACCTGGCATCACACTTGGTGGTCAGACTTGGTGGCTCATGCTCTCTGTGTATATCTGATATAGCTGAACCATCTTGCTATCCTAGAGTTTTATGTATTTATTTTGCATTATGAGTTAGAACTAGGCAAACTAATCTTAACTGAAGCAGCACTGGAGGCAGGGCAGTATATTTAAGGTCACATTCAATAGGAACAATATCATGAGGGCACATGTGACCACATTTCACCCACTAGCATTGTCAACTAAAGTAGCACTCTGAGACTTATCATTAGACTAGGGTAGCCAAGAATCTTGGTAGCCAGTTTAAAGAATTTAAGAGGGGACTGGAGAGATGACTCAGTGATTAAGAGCACTGACTGCTCTTTCAGAGGTCCGGAGTTCAATTCCCAGCAACCACATGGTGATTCAAAACCATCTGTGATGGGATCGGATGTCCTCTTCTGGTGTGTCTGAAGACAGCGACAATGACAATGCACTCATATAAATAAAATAAATAAATCTTTTAAAAAAAGAATTTAAGATTTTAAGGAATCATTACAAAAAGCTTGTACTCTTCCAGGATCTAGAAAACCCTGAAGTTTCATTTCATAATTGATTTTAAGTCTTTTCAATATATACCAATACTTTAATAATATTAAATCAAGTATCCACACAAAGTCAGTGTTGCCTTATTAAAATTCCATGTATAATGAGTGTAACTATGCTTACATAACAGAATTAGTAACTATTATTTTTCTATCTTTCTTTTGGTATGGGGTGTTCTTTCTAGTAGCTAGAATTTCTCGAAGGTTGAGACCATGACTATCTATTTCTGGCCACATGGATCATCAATACATATTTATTAAATAAATGACATGAGACCCATGAATGATGATCTCATCAATTAGAGAAACCCTGTGGTGAGGACGGTTTTGTAATAGACCTTAGATTAGACAGAATTCCTTATTGTAGTTAAAATTCTTGTGAATAAAAAAATCCATGCTAAGTAGTACTCATTAAACCAATCTTATTTCATCTGTTCTATCTGGAGATTATTATACTCTCTGGTATGCTGACTCTGTAGTCCCTGACTATCACCTTGTGTCATTTCCACCCCTGGAGAGTGGATAAAACTGTATAATGGGCTATTACTCTCACAATTAGGTTACTAATCATTTAGCTGATTCATCTCAAAATGGAAACTCCTCACTGACCTTGTTAGAACCAGAGAAGCGCTCACATGAGCCTCTAAGCAGAATTAGTGGCGTGCCTGGGCTGGAAGAATGCAAACGTGCACGGTGTGAACTGACTATGGAGGTTGCACTTTAAAGAACTATAGGCGTTTTCCTGTAGCCAGTGATGGGTAACAACCAACACTCAGGAATGAAAGAAGGATTTCAGCCACACAACTTCGAGGAACTGAATATATCACCAAATACATAGAAGGTTGGAGAAGATACTGACCTCCAAATAAGGAGCCCCACATTTTGGTAGGTTTTGTTTCTTTCTTTGTTTGTTTGATTGTTATTATTATTATTTTTTTAATAAGAACTGAAGCAGAAGAACCACTTAATCCATCCCAAGTTTCCCAATACTCAGAGAATTGAATTGTTTGGGGGATCTTAGTTTGTGCTTGTTGTTTTCACAGCTGCTGTGCACTATATTATCATATAGAATATCCAGACTTTGTTCTGTCTCAGTATTTGCAGATGACAAAATTAATTTTTGAAAGATTAAACAACACACTGAAGTTGCTTTACCTACAATGTGTACAGCACATCCTAGAAAAGCTGTGCAGGCAGTGGAACATTCTATACCACGTGTTCTATGATGCAAAAGAAAGAACTGAAGCTGCAAATGCCTCTGACCTGCTGCAATTGCTTCCATCCAGAGGAGTGCGTCTTGAACTCTTCAACTCTGTACAATATTCCGGCCTAAGATCAAATCTTGGATTTTCAATTGCACAGAGGCACTAAATTTTACAACCACCTTTTACATTGTAGCTCTGATTAGTGTAGAACTTGTTCAGTAGCCTAGTGTTGCTTCAAATTCATGCTGGAGGACCCTGCTTCAGGTCTTGAACACTGAGATTACAGTTGTGGACTTCAGCACCTGGCTTTTATAGTTCCTTCTTAAGGATGCCTGCGGTGCTTTGACTATGCTTGGTCCAGGGGAAGTGGCACTCTTAGGAGGTGTGGCCTTGTGGAAGGAAGTGCATCACTGCGGGGAACGGGCTTTGAAGCTCCACCCAGTGCGGAAGAAACCTCCTCCTAGCTGCCTGCAGAAGAAGTCTTCTGGATGCCTTTGGATCAAGACGTAGAACTCTCAGTTCCTTCTCCAGTATCACGTCTGCCGGGACACTGCCATGCTTCCCCCATGATGATAATAGACTGCTCCTTTGAAACTGTAAGGCAGCCCCAATTAAATATTTCCCTTTATAAGAGTTGCCTTGATCATGGTGTACCTTCACAGCATTGGGGAACTGTAACTCAGAAAACGCTTGGTTTTTTTCTTTTTTTTTTTTCTTAACTTTACTCATGTTTTTCATTTTTTTCAAAATTAGATTCCATTATTGTATTTGATGTATCCATGCTGCAAAATCTTTCAGTCTCTTAATGGTGTGAAATATTGGAAGGGAGAGAGAAGAAGGTTGGAAGGATGAAGGGAGAAAAGGAAAGATGGAAGAGAGGGAGAGAAATGGAAGATGCTAACAGTGATTTTTACAATTGAGGAAGTTGGGAATCACAGAAGTTAAGTGAATCGCCCAAAGACACCCACTTTATAGGTTGTAAAGACTGGCCCTGAAATAGGGTGTTAAGATTTAGGCACTTTTCGGACTGAGGAATGCTTGACTCTTTTATTTATTTATTTATTTATTTATTTATTTATTTATTTACATTTCCTTTTTCCCCCAATCTGCTTTTATACCATTTTAATTACATGCAAGTATTAAGGTCAGTTCTAGGTTGAGGAACTAACAATATAATAGATGCAAACACTTCCCTGTCTTACCTCAATGCGTACAGTTGAAGATCACACCTACTCTACCTACACCTGAAATGCAGTGTAACAGACAACTGAGTTCATAGTTGATTTGGGTTTTCTTTGCATTGTTAATAGGAAGAGACTGGTTGAAAGTTAACATGAAAACATGGGGTGTTCGATGAGTATTTTCATCCATACATACTCTACAAATCACACATCAAACCCAGGATAAAAGCAATGCTTTGAAAAGGAATCAGGCCACAGTTGTTCCCAAGGAAAAAAATTCCAATACTAAAAAACTGAACAGACAATCAAGCAACAAACACCCCAAAGATGAAGAAGGGTTTAGAAGAAGGAGGAAGGAAGCGGATAAGGAGGATTATAAAACAAAACTTAAAAATAGATTTTTCAAAAATAAATCCACTCTGGTGTTTATATTGCATTTTTTTGCGAGCCTTAAGCAGTTCCTGCTTGTGTCATGCATTATGGATGTAGTAAGAGCTGTAAAAGCTCTTTGAAGCATAAGGGGTATCAGAGAATCTAGAACATTTTGATCCATCTGCCTTTGCCCTTACTTCATTTTACAATTGGGAGTAAGATTGCTTGCTCTGCATTATATCTTCTTTCATGGATCAATTTACTGTTTAAAAGCATTTAAGTCAAATAAACACTTTTATACACTGAGGAGAAAAGATAAGCTTGAAGAGAAAAAGTAAATGCTAAGCCCTCTCCCAGAGTCCTGCATTCAGAGTGACATCCACTGCGTCCACAGTGGTGTATGTGGCAAACCCAAAACCTGGATCTCTTGGTGTTTGGATCTCTCATTACCCTACGTGTTTCCATTGCTCAAAATGGCTCCTCAGAGTCTTGTTGGTTGTTTTGACGCTTAGCCCTCTGATAAAGCTTCCTTGGCTTTCCTGCTCCTGGGGATACTGACTTATGTGTTGAGAGCCTTCAGTGATGTTTTCTTGGCCACATCAAAAAGGAATAAGATCGACTGTCTCATTTTCTATACATGCAACTGGCAATGTTATTTTACTTTAACTGTTTTACCAGCTATGATGTCATCCTCCATAGCACTTAGGTCAAACTTTTCAACTTTTAGGTAATACCTCACACTCAGTTAGTTGCCAGAAAGCTACAAGTACTGTTATAATTGTACTCTAGCTTTGATTCTTTATGTCTATATGTTTAACTTGGAGTACCTGTAGAATCCAGAAAACTAGAAAGAAAGTATTTGGTATTTGGAATGGAGGATGCCTTAAGAAACAAGGGTCAACAAAACACAGGTGAAATTAAAGCAGGAAGAACAACAGAAAGATTTAAGAAGAGAGCTACTGTTGTTATTTAGCTATGTGGACAAGACATCAAACTGCCTTCTAAGCGTCTTTGCTTGTATCCACAAACAAATGTTGTCAGCCTTAAAATCCATTGCATTCATGAACTCACTACTGCTATGGATACATGCACTGTGTCTGCCCAAGACTTGGCCTGTCAAATAGCTAGCCGTGGATGGTGGAGAAGCTCATTATCTGCTGAACTACTGGAGGATGGATTCTGGGAGAGGGGGAGTCACTATATTTAGGTGCACCTACTATTGAGCACAGTAGGTTCCATATATGCAATGGTCCCATCCTCATAGTCACCCTGACAACCAAACTTGGTGGATTACAAAAAAAAAAAAAAGATATGACCAGGAGGAAGTGACGTATAGGGAGGAGTGGATGATCAAAGGATGGGCGGAGTTAAGAGTGATGAGGGTGAGGATAATCAGTGCATGTATGAAATGGCCCAACAGCAAAATTTAATTAATAAGAAACTCACATAACCATAGAAATTTCTACTTATTGTGGGCTATTTTATAAAGCAATCACAAAAAGTTAGGAGACTATATTAAACGTGATATCCTACAAAGTGTAAAAGAATAATGGCATTAATATCAATATTAATTTTGATTTAAGGATGCCATTTCTCACTCCATCAAGTTACAAACTAATCTGAATCAGGAATTCAAATCATAAACAAGAACAAAAACTTTATATTGGCATCTTTACCAAGTAAAGTATTTTACTGCAACTTTAAATATATGAAGTATAAATTTATGCTCTCTGCCTTTTTAAATACATTCAGTAGCAGCTCACTGTATGCAATCTTGTTTAATTCACCTTGTTAAATTGTGTAGCAGCTTATAACTCTTTTACACATTGGCATGCTTTCAGCTATTCAATTAAAAATGGGATATTTTATTAATGTACTTAGCTGTTGATACAAACCATCTTATATTTTTCATATTCAGCAAAAATGCAGCTAAACTCTCTCCATTAACTTCTTACTTAACAGCTAAAAATAAAAGCCTAATGTAATGTTTATAGTACAGATCCAATGATAAATATAGAATTTTAGTTTTCTGCCCAATAGAATAAAAAAAATAAAAGCTGGAATAAAAGGCACATGTTGAAGTTTCTTCTGAGCTAATGGTGGAGAAATGTTTGCTTTCCAGTTAGATACTAACTTGTAAAATCAGACACTCAATCAGAAAAGTCATTTTCTTGTGTCTTCATCCTTTGAGAAAAACCTTGAATACATGTCAGCACACACACACACACACACACACACACACACACACACACACACACATACACACACACACCACAAGCAACTGACTTTCAAATTGTTTTATTTTCCAAACCTTAAATTATTAAGGAGCCATTCTCTGAAGAATTCCAAGTGGTAATTCCAAATGCTGCTAAAAGTCGCCTGTGGCTATATGACAACATTCTAAAACTAATGTGAAGCATTAAACATAGAAGCAGGAAACCCAGGCTCTGCCTTGCCCGTGGTAATTTCTTGCTTTTTGGTTGTTGTTTAAGGTTTGGTTTTTACAATAGTATATGAAGACTTCTTCACAGAATTATATTAATCAGAAGGTGTGGCAGTGCTTTTAAGGATATTTTTATGAATAGTGTTTAGAGAATCAACTATGAAGAGCAGGCTTTGTATTTTACGGAGCAACCCGTGTAAGGGATGTTGGCAAAAATCACCAGTGTCAACTGCAAGTTGCATAAGAGGATGCTAGAGTCTGTGTCCCTCGTCTTGCCTGTTACTGTCATCTCAGTAACCCAGGCAGAGCTAAAATGATGGCCCGTTCCTTAAATTTGAAACAATAAGGGAATGCAAAAAAAAAAGATGACAAAGACTTAATCTTATTAAAAATCTAGTGTCATAGTATCACTGCCTAGGGGGTTGATTGGGCTCATTTTATCTGCCAGTGAAAGGAGTAAAAACACAGGGAAAATCATGAGCCTGAGAAGTAGCAGCAGAGACATCTCAAATACAGCAGATAGAATCATGGGTGGGGGAAGGAAATGCACACACAGCAGGCACAAGGAGAAACAAACCCTCTTCAGAATAAAGTTGGTCCTTAGGAAGCTGAAAATCTGGTCTTCACAAGGCTGGGGGTTCTAAGTCTCTGAAGGGTCTTCCTCCCTTAATTTAGAGTTGGGCAATTTGAAGGAAGACAGCATGGCTGATTAGGCCACAGCTATTGTGTAACAGATTCTGATCTAGCCTCAAACTTGTTGAACCAGTTGATCAGCATTTGGCCTGCTGGCATGAGGAAAAGCCCACAAGGCCTTTGTTGTAAGTTTTCAGCCATCTCAGAATTCTGCCACCATTCTTAGTACCTAGCCATGGTCACTGTCCCTGTCCTTGTCAGTCCTGGAGTTTACTTTGAATTTACCTATAATTCCTGCTCTATTAACTAGGAGATTCCTAGTTCAGACAGTCATCATTTTTCCAGGGAAGCATGTTCTCATTTCTT